>CM042163.1:28853828-28856328 GCA_023376005.1 Doryteuthis pealeii | reverse complement strand
GAGTGGGATTTAATGTCAGATCAGTCTTCGTGGATTATTTAATGCCAAAGCCATACTTATAGAACAGTAGGTGTACTATTCAACCCATAGCTGTGGGGATAAAAGTAAAGTTGGCGGTGTGGCCTATTGTCGGTATCAGTCGGACAGCGATGGAGTCTATTACCTTTTCGCTAGCGCTAGACCAGAGAGATTGTTATTGCTGAGATGGAGCTGGCACTTAATGTCAGACCCCACACTTTACCACACAGATCAGACAACGGAATTTGTGCTACTCATGCGCTCGAACCCAGTGATTCTTAGGCGGGTGCTCTACCGACTGGCCTAATCCGGCCTCGAAAGTGGGGATAAGGGGTTCCATTCCTTTCCCTGGGTATTTGTCCGACATTGAATGTAATAGCGCAACTAGTGATCGAACTCGCTAACTAAAATGTGACAGTCCAGGGTGTTAACAACACACACACACACACACACACACACCATATATATATATATATATATATATATATATATATATATATATATATATTACTAATAATACTAATAATATTGTTAGATGTAAAATAAAGGGTCTACCATGATTTCAATCAAAAATTGATCTCGTCAGGACCTCACTCTACACTAACCAAGTTGATGTAATTCCTCGGTTACACCAACTTGGTTAATGTAGAGTGGGGTCATGACGAGATCATCTTTTGATTGAAACCATGGTAGACCCTTTATTTTACATCTAACAATATTATTAGTATCATTACCGCTCTATGTTTTTAATATATTGAGCACTTTTGGATTATTTACTGACGCCACCGAGACGGAAAAGTTAAAGCGGCAATCGGATACTATATATATATATATGTGAAAATAAAATGGAAGTTAATCCGACAGTATGAATAAGATATAATGAAAAAACAAACGATGTTTACAACTGAAATAGGCTCACTTTCTCTTCTGATGAGCCTATTTCAGTTGTAAACATCGTTTGTTTTTTTCATTATATCTTATTCATATATATATATATATATATATATATATATATATATAATATATATGGTATTTGTGGAAAAGGTGACTTACAGTTGAAAGTGGTCACAATGGTTAGTTGATGAAAGTTTCACAATAATAAGCCTATTTCAGTTGTAAACAATAATGAGCCTATTTCAGTTGTAAACATCGTTTGTTTTTTCATTATATCTTATTCATATATATATATATAATATATATATATATATATATATATATATGGTATTTGTGGAAAAGGTGACTTACAGGTGAAAGTGGTCACAATGGTTAGTTGATGAAAGTTTCACAATAATAAGGCAGCGATATAACAAATATAAAGTGCTCAATACGCTAGTAGAGCAAATTTATTATCATAATGGTACAGAGTAATCGCATAAAACATAGGTTTATCCCGATAAATACACACGTGTAATCGACTGCAATTAGTCAATATCTTGATTAATCCAGTGGATTTAACCCTGAAGATCCTTATGGTGAAACTCGAGTAGGTTATTACTGTTTACCATTATGATAACACACACACACACACACACACACATATATATATATATATATATATATATACATATAAATAAGGTTTCCACGTGGCATATTGCTTAACATCCCGGACTGTGACATCGTAGTAAGCGTGTTCGAACTCCAGAAAGAAATCAAACAATCAAACTCTCTAACGAATAATATTCACATCAAACAAACGATTGTTTCAACAAATAATCTTCCCGAGGACGACCAGTGAAATGGTTGAAAGCGCTTGGGTAAAAGTATGGGATATTTTTTCTACCATCTGGATCTCAATATACGGAAAACAAGAAAACTAAAACGTCTATACTTTTAAATTATAAAGAAGATATATTCCGTTTTTTTTATTGTCTTTAACAAAATCTGGTTATCTATCAATCCATCTATCTATCTCTGTTTGTCTGTGTGTCAGTGTCTGTGCGTGTGTATCTCTCTCTCTCTTTATATATATATATATATATATTATATATATATATATATATATATATATATATATATATCTTGCCAGAGAGCTGAAAAGCTGTGGAACAAGAATGTGACAGTGATACCTATTGTAGTTGGTGCACTTGGGTAGGTCCCCTAAGGCTGGGAAAAGAATAAGGAGGGAGTGGAAAACTGAGGAAGAATGGAGCCCATTCATGACACAGCATATATAAATATATACAGGGTGTTCGGGAGAAATTTGAAAGTTTCATAAGGAAAAAGAACAAGTGCTTGGTAACTCCAAAATTTAATGGATTGTAAAGAAATTCAACAGGCACGGAAATTACACTACTGTCAACAGGCGTAAAATAACCGCAATTAGCGTCGATTACAACCTCAATCCTGCTGCAGAACCTGGATCAAGCTGATGTTACAATTTCCCTGGGAAGGGTCTCAAAAACTACCTTAATTCTGTCGATTAACAAGGCTTTTGTAGTACTGGCATGGCGATTCGTGTCTTTCTCAACATACATACATAATA
>CM042163.1:28811328-28851328 GCA_023376005.1 Doryteuthis pealeii | reverse complement strand
GATGGTAGATTTAAATTAACTGACGAAGTGACAACGTCTTATTTTCTCAAATTACTGAAATATTTGTGAGTGGTGTAGTGTAGTGGTTAACATCCTGTATTGTGACATAGTAGTAATCGAGTCATGGACTCTGACAGCTGTCTATATATGTTTCTAGTAAACGGCGGCGTTTTACCACAATGGTATTTCCTAGAAGAGTTCCTATGTGACAAAACTATGCATTCGTTTATAATTCTTATGCCTGTTTTAATCTGTATAAAATGCATAAGTGTTCCCTTACTTAAGTATTTATGACATATATTTTGTCATTTAGATTTTGTAAAAAAGTAAGTTATTTATTTACTGATCCCAAAGCCATTCATCACCCCACGGTTCCTTTTTTGACCCATCGTCTCCTAGATCGTTCCACCGCCCCTATTGGGCGGTATCGCCCACTTTGGGAACCACTAGTTGAAGCTATCTGTCCATATGAAGAAAATGTCATCTATATATCTGCAGTAATGTATTGGTTTTAGAGAGTAATTGTGGAGTAGTTGATTTTCTATTTTGTGCATAAATATATTGACATAACTAGAAGCCATTTTAGTTCTCAATGCAGTTCCCCTAATTTGCATATAGTGGTTTCTGTGGAATTGAAAGAGAACAATTAAAAGTCAAAAAGTAATTACCAAGAAATGTCCTTTTTTTTTCAAAATATTGAAAGCCTTGTCAGGGTGTGGGCGTCCTGTGGCGTAATGGCTAACGTGCAGGGCTGCAACATCATGGTACGTGAGTTCGAACTCCAGTCGCGCTTTTACGTTCACTTTCGGACTAATACTCTAGACAAAGGTGTGAAACCCATTATCACCCCAGTTATGAGTTAAATAGTACCACCACTGTTCTTCTACAAGGATGGCTTTGGCATTGAATATTCTACGAAGGTTGATATGCTATTAAACAGAGAAACCAAACCAAACCAGTTCTTTGTGCTGATTTTTTCTCTAGCATTTTGATATATTATTTCTCTGAATTTTTGAGATGAGGCTTGATAATTTGTATTATTTTAATTATTCGGACTAGTGCCCCGCATCTGAAGAAGGCTGGAGGGCATATCAACCGAAACGTTGTATAGATAACAATAAAGATGAGGACAATAGTCCAAATAATCCAAATAATACATATTGATATATATTTATATATAAAACATTAATCAAGGCATCCCCTAATGAGAGACCCTTCCGACTGAATAAATCTCGCATTCTCACAAAACTCATCATAACTATATTTTTAATGTTCCGTTTCTTTTTTGTTTAATTGTAATTTTCGATCATTTTTGGCACACAGTTTTATGGTTCCAAATATTCCTATTCAATAATAAGAAGGGAATTACCAGAGAAATAGTGTGACATCTTAGTAAGTGAATTCGAATTCCAGTCGCCCTATTACGTTCTTTAAAATACTTCCCTTGCCATTCGTCTTATTTGTTCCTGTGAGTTTTCCATTGGTTTAAGCACCTCTAAAGCATCTCAGTCGATGTGGTGCAAAGTTACTTCACTTCTTGTCAATTCCACCAGTTCTTCCGTGTAATATTCGTAGAACTGGTGGAAATGACAAGAAGTAACTTTGCACCACATCGACTGAGATGATTTAGAGGTGCTTAAACCAATGGAAAACTCAGAGGAATAAATAAAACAAATGACAGCAAGCAACTTTACATCAAATCGACTGAGATGGAATTTCAGTTGAAAGAACAAGAAAAGGTTACTCTTGCTTTGCTTGAACAATATTTTCCCCATCAGAAAACAATGCTTTATCAACACACGAAATTCAGTTTTTTCCATTGTTTTGAAAATTTGCAACAGTAGCTTCACTTAACTGTAATTTCTAAACTAATAATCCGATTGGGCTCAGATTTTGACACGTGCTATTCATCAGAATAGCTTGCTTTGATAATAACACTGTTGATATTTCATCTCACTCCCTTTCAAGAAGTGGTAATATTGCACTATTGGTAAATGGTTATTAACATGCACAATTTTCCGTTGTAACATTTTCACAATAAACACATAGAACGATAGGTACTGCTATCCAATGGGAAGCAATATGAGATTTAAAAAGTGTATAGTTAAATTTAGCTGGATAATATATATATACCCGGAAAAGAATGATTTTTATTCCTGTATAATGTCAGAAGAGCGAGGTGATTTTCTTTTGATAATTGACTGGCGATCTACAGCTAATGGATAACGTAACTTGGTTTGTTAACGAGTGGTGGGAAGTCAGAGAACAGTATGGACGGCGACAAGGGATGCGATTTGTAGCGGTGGCGTGTCTGACTCTGCTTCTCTCTTCTCGGTCTGTTTTCGGTCTATTCTCTTCTTGACTCCGACTGGCGGTCTGTTATTTATGGGATCCAGACCTCCCCACCCCTAACATACGTCTCTGGTTGGCCAGCCACTCGATACTATTGTCTACGTGTCTAAATGGCCTTGTGCCAGCCTAGCTTGTATCTTTCCATTTGGGTTTTTCCAACTCCAACGAGTCAAGGCCAACCATTGTTTTATTTATCTAATTTGAAATTGTTGACAAATTTTTCAAAAACTGGAATCTTATTATTTATGTAAGAATTTAAAACTCAAATTTAAAAAATCTAACTCAAATTCCATAATTTAAGGAATTTTTATAAATTTATATTTTTAATATAAACAATTATTATTATTATTATTATTATTATTATTATTATTATTATTATTATTGTTGTTTTTCTTAATTTTACTTTTAATTTTAACGAACCACCATAATTAATAATTATGGTAGTTTTAATTAAATAGTAATTAATTAATAGATCGTCAGTCAACCCATAACACTTTTAATAGTGTTACACCTGGAACATACATATTGTAAGCTATATACAGTGGTACTTTGGCTTATAAGGGCTCAAACTTACGAGTTTTCCGAGTTTCGAGGTGTCACTCGGTCGAATTTTTGCTTTGTTTTGTGAGCTAAAATATGAGGTACGAGCGAGCTTCAGAATAAATATTATTTATAAAAGAATATGTAGTAAAACCATAATACAGCATATAACTCTTTTCATTGTATTTTTTATACAATACATTTCTATTTTCCTTATTAAAAATGCAACAGAAATAGGGTGTTTTTGTTTGCCTCGAACGGATTAGTGGCATTTCAGTTTGTTTCAATTGGTAAAATTGATTTGATATACGAGGAAATTGATTTACGAAAGGAACGAATTAAGTACATATGAAGTCTACTTCATATTTAGATGAGAGTGGAAAGCGACCGTTTCATAAATGTATAAGCACTTAAAGAGTATTTTTATGTTGCGTTGAAGTAGTAACAATAGTCGAAGTTGACTTTCTTAGATTAAATATACCGTATATCTAACATTGAAATATATATTAAAAAAAATAAGTTAGCAATGTAGGTTTGCAAATGTTTACGTACTAGATCAAAATTGAAACAAAAGAAAATCAAACGAATTCAACAATATAGAAATAAGGAAAAGTTTATTAAAAGATTAGATAAATAAATAACTACGTTAAGTAAGGAAAACAAGTAAATATTGTTGCAAACGTCTCTGATTACAGATGGGGAACCTACTCTTAGAGGAATGTGTTTGTTTACAACGACTGAGGTGAGTTTGTTTGTTCGTCCTTTAGAGATCAGCCTTATCGACATTGTTGAGAATACACAGACTGCATCAACTGAAGACACTGACCCGGACTGGTAGTACCGGTTAGGATCCGATCTATAGGTAAAATAGATATGTTAGATAAGAATACTGGATGTTACGTGAGCACCCCCCACTAAAAAAAAACAACCACAAAAAAAAAAACCCAAACAAAAACAAGCAACAAGAAAAGAAAAAACAACAAGAACCACCACCGCCAATAACAACAAACTAATCAGCGAGGCTTAGAATAAACTGTTGTATCCCCTGCAGAGTTATAAGTAAGTAAAGTCGTCGGGGCGGCCTAAAGTTGGTATCAGCCAATCAGCGAAGGAGTCTATCCCCTTTTCAATAGCGCTAGACCAAGGAGATTGTTTCTGCGTCTGAGATGGAGCGCCACACCTACCATCAGCTCCTTGCTTTACCGCACAGATCCCTGTGCTACACATACGCTGAGTTGGCGAGGGCCGGTATCGAACTAGGAACCTTGTGGTTTCTAGCTGAACGCTCTACCGACTGAGCTAACCCGGCCAAGCATGAACAGAGATATAAGACCCCCAAAAGGGGTGTCCTAGGCATGACACCAAACTGCATCAAATGGTGAGGCGCCACATTTCGAGTTCTGGGGAGCGCCAAGTACTTCTTTATTTCCTTTAATCCCAGATCCACTCTTACCTTGAATGGTAGTACCTGTTAGTGTCCATATCTGCGTCAATAGATCTATTTAAGAATTATTCATATTCAATAGGACGTGTGTGCAAAAATGCTCATTAGAAACAACTTAACAGAAAATGTAAATATGTACGTTCAATGAACATAATTCCCCAACGTCTAGGCATAAAATAACCTAAGACGAGTAGCCCTGCCTTTAAATCAATTAATCAATCAATGATGAGTCACTCTTTGTCCATCCTTAAATTCATATCTCTACCTCCATTCACGATCTCCATTCTCCAATTATTCTTTCTATTAATCTCAATATTATCGAAGTCACTTGATGATTAGTAGCCAATTAGGCATTCTTTACAGAGAAATTCAGCCCCCCCTCCCCCAAAAAAGAAAAAAAACCCTGAGATTACAGTGTATAGTAAAACAGTGTCCCGCCTAGAATATTGGGCTTACGATATCAAAGCTTTTAGCATCGTATTTGATAGCATCGTATTTGAAAAAAAAAAGTCGTAAGAAACAACTGCACAAAAGTGTAAATATGAACGTATAATGAACACGATTCCCTTAATTATATGCATAAAATAAACCTTGAAGAGCTCATATGCCGTTAAATTTAACCAATCAATCATCACTCAATTAGTTAGTCTTGCCCGCTTTTGTACTCCTTTTGTGCCAGTTTGCTGCATTCGCTTATAATGCGGTTTATTGTTTCATATACCCTCCTCTCTTTCTCCAAATGGCTTACACTTGCTATTTTCTTGAAACAAACCCTTCCGTAAAATCAATCCCTAATTGATTAGAAATAAGAGTTACACAAATAACAAAAAGATTACAGAGGGGAGATTAGAGAAATTAGGATTAACAACTTTACTAGAAAGAAGAATGAGAGCTGATCTAATTGAAACTTTGAAAATGATAAAAGAAATTGGTAGACATTTTTTGGTAATAATAAACGAAAAATGGTAGACATTTTTAAAAATATTTCTCCTCGAACTGGAAACTTACTGTCAAGGCAGATTTAAATAAAACTAAGTCTATTAACTGTGACGAAGAACGAGAAAGGAAAGGGAACAATACATTGTCTTGCCTGCTAGGATCGAACACGCGTCCTCCCGCATGCAAAAACAGATGCGATGTAGGAACTGGAAGGACGCGAGGTTTGACTGACGTGCCCGGATGTTTGGCTAATATGCCCATAAAATAACAAGTGAGTCAAGCGCTGGACAGTCAGCAGCAGCAGAAGCAGTCGACGACGAAGCACCTTTCAGTAAGGAAATGGATTTTAGTCGAAGAGAAACAAAACTAAATAGGAAATGTGATTTTGAACTTCTAAAGATTATTTTGACTACGACGACGGATTTTTCCAGCTGCTAGACGAAGAATGTGTTGACCAACAGAAGAAGACTGTTGTGAGAAGACTGAGAACTCGCTTGTTTTTGGTTCCCCCTCGGCGGGAGCTTGTTGATTCAAAGATCTATTTCGCCCTATATATTACCCCCCCCTTCTATATTAATCAATTGGAATTTTTTGCTAATAGAACAATGGGAGTAAAATGAGGAAATCAATCCGACAGAATGTGGAGAAATGTAGACAAACACGGGATGTAACAATGGATGGAAGTTTATTTCTGGTGATAATGTCGACGCTATAACGTTTCGGCCTTTCAGACCTTCTTCAGGATACGAGCTGGGTTCTTGTATTGAAGAATTCAATTCTCTTACTGACGAGTATTAGGAACACATTGCTTAGTCAGATAAAAAAAAGCAATATCGTAAAAATTTAAGATTAATTTGTATGACTTTGTATGAAAAAAATGGTAAGAAGTATTTAAGAGGGCGTTTGGGGGGGGGGCTTATAGGTTGAATTTCTAACAAAACTGGATCTGTACATACATTTCTTATTAACAGTGCAAAGAAATTGTTTAAAAAATTGATATGAGGTTAATGTGAGAAGATAGGAGAAAAGGATAATTGCTGAACAAATAGATAGTATGTACTATTTGGATTATACGGAAAATTGTCCTCATCTTTATTGTTATCTGCTCAACGTATCGCCTGATGTGTCTTCCGGCCTTTTTCAGACACTTCCTGTCTGTCTCGGGAACTTTCTTGAACTCGGGAACACCCTCCTCAAACTTGGAAACCTCTTCAAACTCGGTAACTTTTTTGTCGTAATCGGGAACTTCGTGGAACTTCGAACATAACCCTTTATTCAATCTACGGGTGTAGACTCTTTTCATTCTGTTATGTAACGAGATAATGAAGGTCCTGACTTTTGTGAGCTAGAACTACTATATTAGAAAAGGAGGAAGAAGAAATAAGAGATGATAAAGGTTTAAAAAATAGTGATGAGCACAAAACAGGATGAACGATGATTTGACCGGAGCGTGACACCCGAATGGAGAATTGAGTGTCAACCAGAAGTTTCGGGTGTTGACCGGAACCGGAAGTCACGTGGTGACGTGGAACAACGAAGAAAGGTACCGGCCTCTTTTTACTTTCCGCCGTCGTAGGGTACGGATCGGGCCTCTGGTACCTAGTATGTGGTCACAGTAATTTAACAGTGTCCTCTCTCTCTTTCTCTCTGCCTTTCCTCCTCTCTGATACGAACCCACGAGAGGAGCACGATAATAAAGGCTAGCAGTTGTGACTACATATTTCTCGCGTTGTAATTTTTATCAACAAGATGACCACCACGTGCCGAATACATTTTTAGTACGGTGAATATATTGCTTTGGGTACTGTGACCAGGTATACACAACGTTACAGTTAACCATGACTGGAGAAATACCTGAAGAAAACTTTGTGCGAATAACAATAAAGATGAGGACAATAGTCTGAATAATACAAATAATACAAATTATCAAGCCTCATCTCAAACATTCAGAGAAATCAATAAATGAATAATAATCAATCAACAAAACAAGGGTCATCGCTACCTAACTTGTTGTCTTCTGTATATTATGCAGCATTGATTTGATGCTTGTGCAGAGTTCACATCAGTAATTGTTTTTGCGAGATATTGCATGTTTCTTGCCTTTTTTTTTTATTAGCGTGAAGCCTTTTTCTTTCATTAGATCTCATGACGTCCGTAGTATGTAGTCTAGACATATTAGAAATAAGAATAGTGCTAATGTATCTCCTTATGGGACTCCAGGGACAATGTCAAAGAAATCTGTGTCAATATTGTGTGAACGAACCATTGCTTTCGTGTCTATAGAACATCATTATAGTGTAACAGTTTCTTTTTTGGTGATCTGACAATAACCGGAGCTCTTTAAGAATGTCTTGATAGTAAGTCGTCGGAGAGGCCCCCTCCGATCAATCGGCTGGTCATGTCAAGCCCTAGCACTTATATGATTTTCCCAACCCTATTGCCTTATGGCAAGCCCCAACCCCTTTTTATCATATAGGTGCTAGAAGGCGGTGGCTGAGGGTCACATGTCCTGGGAATGATGTTAAACTCTATCTGATGGTGAGGTTCTGTTTTTGGAGGGTTTGGGGAATGTGGAGCACCCCTTCATCACCATTGCTCCAGGTCCACTCTGACTCGGAGTGGTAGTACCTTTAGGGTCCCATCTATGGGTTAAATAGAAAAATGTATTTATAAAAAATTGTATTATCCATTAAGAATTGATTTATTTCAAAACTTTATCTGCATTAAATGACCCACTGTGGTTGATATGCCGTAAAACAAAACAAACCAAACCAAACCAGTAATTGTTTCTGCGGGATATTGCATGTTTCTTGCCTTTTTTTTTTTTAGCGTGAAGCCTTTTTCTTTCATTAGATCTCATGACGTCCGTAGTATGTAGTCTAGACATATTAGAAATAAGAATAGTGCTAATGTATCTCCTTATAGGACTCCAGGGACAATGTCAAAGAAATCTGTGTCAATATTGTGTGAACGAACCATTGCTTTCGTGTCTATAGAACATCATTACAGTGGTAGCAGTTTCTTTTTTGGTGATCTGACAATAACCGGAGCTCTTTTAGAATGTCTTGATAGTAAGTCGTTGAAGGTAAGCTGTTGTTTATCATAATCGAAGTGAACGTCGTTTCCGGGCTTGGGACCGGTATCGACGTAATTGTTTTATCGAAATGAATCCCGAATAATGTTGCTACCAAAAAAAAACAAAACAAAAAAACAAAAAAAAAACAACTAGCCTATTAACCACCCGATTTTTATACCCTCCCCCGCCTCCTCCACCACCGGGACCAGTTGGAAGACTGCTCTTCCGATTGGCTCTCCTGTTGTTTTCTCTTGACAAGCCTGGCAGCCGGCCATCAATTACAACGCGATCAAATAATAGTTTTACAGCTGGCGAGAAAAATCTAGACAATATAAAAAGCAGATGCTTTCTGGGTAATAAGTTAACAGGATTTTCTTTTCTTTTTTTTTGGAGGGGGGGGGGGAGTAATTTCTTCGTTTTTTGTTATTTTGTTTCTTTTTTGTATTGTTTGTGTTTTTTTGTTGATTTCCTGTCTGCTATTTGGGGAACTTCTTTCTTTTTCTTTCCTTTTCTTTTGTTTCTTCCTAAGCGCCACTTTTCTTGCTTACCGATTTATTGAATGACATATTAAACTGTACAGACATACAATTATTACATACCTACATGTGAAATATAGTAAACGAGCTCTCTCTCTCTCTCTCTCTCTCTCTCTCTTTCCCCCTCTCTCTCTCTTTCCCCTCTCTCTCTATTTTCTCTCTTCTCAAGCACACACACACACACACACACACACACACACACACAACACATATATATTATATATATGTATATATATATATATTAATGAGTGTGTGTGTGTATATGCGTGTGTGAGAGTGCGTGTTAGTATGTCTATGATGTTTGAGTGCATGTGTGAGAGCATGAACGTGCACTCACACATGCACACAAACAGCATAGACATATTAACGCATGTTAATTAACACACCACACACACACACACACACACACACACATATATATATGTATATATATATATATATATATATATATATATATATATATAAGAGAGAGAGAGAAGAGAGAGAGAGAAAAATAATTGACTAAATGGAAGAAAATTCCATTAAATGGAAATTTAAAATTAAATCCATTTCACCGGAATGTCCAGATTGGTTTTAGCATTTTATTTCTCTTGCAGACACAGACACAGACACATACACAGACACACTAACACACACACATACACACATACACGCACGCGCGTATAAATATATTTAAAAGGTACAATGAGTAAATTCTTGTCATTTTGAATTATAATTTTCGTGCATACGCTTTTTTTCTTTCGGATTTTGTCTACACTACAGCAAACTAGATTCACTTGGGCACACTCTGTGAGGAAATGACGCAATTCACTTCATCAAAAATTTTAAAACAGCACGCTCTACTGCTTAGTATTCGCGCCAATAGCTCCAATACGAAGATTTCAGAGTGTTTTGATGTTAATATAAGGACAGAGCAGAGGATCCGAAAATAGTTTTATGAGTACAATGGTTACTACGAACCTACGGCATAACGGAACCCTCACTCTGATCGTTCTGATTAGAAGAGAACTCACAAATTTGTTGCTGAGATCCTGGCCATGATTGACAACTATCTCAGAAAGTCAATTAAGTCCATAGCCGTGGAAATGGGAATGTCTGAGTTTCTTATCGGGCTGGTAGTGCATGAAAACATTCTATATTTATCATACAAGATGAGAAAGGGTCAATTTTTAACTCATGCAGGAAAAGAGGGAAGGTCGTGCTGCAAAGTTTTCCCTCAAATTAAAGAGTCCCCTCTAACGGAAAATGCTTTTTTCTCAAATGAGACATATTTCTAATAGGATCAAATGGCAAACTCACTGAACTACCGTTGGCTTGCTCTGTATCCACAAGATGTACCTATAGTGATGAAAAACAAACACCTAATTCACATCAGGCTGTTTGGTGTGGTCACTTGCAATGGTGACATTATGCCCCCTTCCATCTTCCCACATGGTCACAGACTCAACGCAGAACTGCATCGTGCCTGGATGAGGTATTGCTGCCTTGGATCGAGAGTGTAGCTGCTGGAAGACTCTACGTCTGGAAACAGAACTCTGCGCCATACCACATGGAATATTTCTTGTATATAAGTTGTGCTGTGGATCACGAGTTAAATTTATAGACTCTTCGAGGCTGCGTGGACTGAATCGGCCAATCAACACGCTCGAATACGTAGTTGGTTAACTATTTAAAGGCCTTGGTGGAAAGGCGTTCACTTGCTCGTGCTTAACGTTGACGAACATAAGGATCATAGGGTTCAAGATACAGGGACAAGCATTATAGGATTCTAATCAGCGTGAATGCTACAAGAGATCTTTACTGTAAAGTGCCCGCCTCTTCAGACTAAAAATGGCCACAAGAATCTTAACAATTAGGATAATACAGTGATGTGTGTGTGTGTGTGTGTGGTCTTGACGATCACAGAGGCTTGAATTGAATGCTCGGTCTAGAAAGCAATAAAAATCTAGATAGTTATAAAAAGGCAACGGGGGTCATACATTTTGTGGTCTCTTCAAATAAAAGATTTTCAAATCTCTAGGGGGTTGACGAGATCTCGGAGAATGAGAGTTGGGACGAGATTTGAGAAATAGGGGAAGATCGGCAATTTTGAAAAGCCAGGTAGTTAGAAGTTGAGGGCCGAACAGTCAAGTTGATACTTTTAGCAGGAGACCAGTTGTGTCGATATCACAAAGTAGAGGCCCTGACTTTAACAGAGTGGGAGAGGGCCCCCTCTCTTGGCTCAACAAAACATAGCAGCAGCGAGAAGAATAGAAGATAGGAGATAGAGAAGGACAGAATGAATGAATGGAGTCGTATACCTTATCTCTCAGACCATTTTTGTATGTTCACCTTGCCCCTTCGTTGTCTTGTTATTCTCTCTCTCTCTCTCTCTCTCTCTCTCTCTCTCTCTCTCTCTCTCTCTCTCTCTCTGTTGATTGTTTTCCCTTTCGGCGGTTTTGCCCGGGAGCGATTCGACTGCGAACACAACAGGTGGCGGTCCAGTTTAGCTTGCAGACGACACGATCTGCGGCCAGATCAGGCCTAACATCTGGCCGCCTAGCTTTCCAAATTGCAATCGCCTTGATTATTATATGCGGCGTGCAGTTAAACGAGAGATCAACAACACCAAAAATGAACTGAAGACAAAAATAACACTTATGAATTTAAACAAGGATTACCGGAAATAATTGCAGAAGATTCGATAGTCGTCTGGAGGCCGATATTAAATCCACTGGTGATTTCTTTGAATGAATTCAATCTATCATCATCTTCATGTCGCGCATACAGTACGGGTATCCATGACAATCTTTCGCCAACCTTCCCTATCATTCATTGCATCTGGGAGCTCCTCTGTGGAGCAACCAGCATCCTCATGTAGGTCTTTGCTGCGCGCCTCACACTTGCATGTCCATGTGTTGGCTTTCACAGGAGAACGTCGCTTATGAGTTCATCCTTGCTTCTCCAGCAGTGTCCTGCATGTCTTGTCCGTCTCACTCAGATAGTTTGTGAGATGGGGGGCCGGTGACCGTACATCTGTTTCCTTGTGGGGTGCTGTTTCCATGACTTGTTCAAGACTGTGTGCAGCATTCTTGTGCAGCTCCCATCTATCTTATTCTCAATACGCTTTGTTAGGATCCAGGTGGTGCAGCCATATAGCAGCACTGATACAACCACAGCCTGGAAGAACTGTCGCTTTAGCTTGTCAGGGAGATCGGACTGATAATCTATTTGTGGCCGACCATGCCTTTGCCATCCGTGTATTAACATCACTCTCTGTGGAGGAGATATTACCACCCAGATACGTGAATTGTTCTACTGGATATAGTATTTTAAAACATTTTCATTTATTCTATTTAGTTAAATAAAGTGAAATGTCAATTTTATTTTCATTTTGTGTAATTTAGATATACTAGCAAATATATGCACCCTCCGGGTGCAAGTATTTAAGTTTTAATGTATAGAATATCGTATTAAATTAGAAAGCTAATGAAAAAATCAGAATGCAGATAAAAAGATTTGAAATAGAGGAAGTATAATCGAAAAATGAACAACTGAAACTTTCTCTTCCATCACTCCGTCTTTCATTGTTATTTTTTTCTAATTTAAGTATTTTAGTTAAATAGGCAGTAAAGAATAAAATGATAGTTTATTTTTTTTGTTAATGGATTTCTTTTAAAATTAATTGAAGAGATTTTTGGTTATTATCATTAAATAAAACCAAACAGTTAGAAAATCAATAATACTAAGCACATATTTATTAAAATCAACGTTTTAATGTCAATATGCAAAATTAGCCTTCCTGTTCACACTGTAAACCGCTATTTTTTTGTATATATAAATATAATGCATGTAACATATATCTAGATATGATAAACAGTATTAATAATGTAAAACATTTTTATTAATAATTGAGATTAAAATAAAATAAATTCATGGTGAATGGGACGTCATAACTAAACGAGAATTGTGACTTGAGTAGTGATTAGTTTTCGTTACAGACAGAAAAAACACAATCTCCATTATAATAGGATAAGAATATAACAGCGCCGGGCATTTTGCATGTACATCTTCTTTCCACATGTCTGCGCATCTGTTTTTCTTGGTCATCGTTTCGTCTGCAACGCTAACTGGACCTCCACCTGTTGTGTTCGCAGTTGAATCGCTCTCGGGCAAAAACTGCCCGAAAGGGAAAACAATCAACAGAGAGGGAGAGAGAGAGAGAGAGAGAGAGAGAAGAGAAGAGAGAGAGAGGAGAGAGAGTGTGTGTGTGTGTGAGAGAGAGAGTAAGAGAGAGAGAGAGAGAGAGGTGTGTGTGTGTGTGTGTGCAGAGAAGAGAGAGAGAGTGTGTGTGCTGTGTGAGAGAAGAAGAGATTTAGAGTGTGGTTGTGTGTGTGTGTGTGTGTGAGAGAGAGTGTGTGTGTAGTGTGTGTTTGAGAGAGAGAGAAGAGGTGTGTGTGTGTGTGTGTGTGAGTGGAGAGATAGTGTGGTGTGGTGTGAGAAGAGAGAGAGGAGAGAGGTTGTGTGTGGTGTGTTGTGTAGTGGAGAAGAAGAGATAGAAGAGAGAGAGAGAGAGAGAGAAGAGAGAATAACAAGACAAACGACAGGGCAAGGTGAACATACAAAAATGGTCTGAGAGATAAGGTAATACGAACTCCTTCATTCATTCTGTTTCCTTCTCTATCTCCTATCTTCTATTCTTCTCCGCTGCTGCTCATGTTTGTTGAGCAAGAGAAGAGGAGAGCCCTCCCCCACTCTGTTAAAGTCAGGGCCTCTACTTTTGTGATATCAACACAACTGGTTCAGCTAAAAGTATCAACTTGGACTGTTCGGGCCCTCAACTTCTAACTACTGGCTTTTTCAAAATTGCCGATCTCCCCTATTTCTCAAATCCCGTCGCAACTCTCATTCTCCGAGATTTCGTCAACCCCCTAGGATCTGAAATCTTTTATTTGAAGAAGACCACAAAATGTATGAAGCCCACGTTGTCTTTTTATAACAATCTAGATTTATTGCTTTCTAAGACCGAACATTTCAATTCAAGCCCTCTTGTGATCGTCAAGACCACACACACAACCACAACACACACACACACACAACACACACATATTATATATATATATATATATATATATATATATAATATATAATATATATATATATTATATAGTATATGTATCACATATAATCACACCGTTTCTGATCTAACACACCCTCTCTCTCTATAGATACCTTATATATTATTTGTCTTATCTACTGCCCACATATATACTTATCTATATAGCAAATATGCACCCTCCGGGTGCAAGTATTTAAGTTTTAATGTATGAAATATCGCATTAAATTAGAAAGGCTAATGAAACTAAATAAGAATACAGATAAAAAGATTTGAAATAGAGGGAGTATAATAAAAGATTTGAAACAGAAGGGAGTATAATAAATGGAACAATCGTAAACTTACTCTTCCATCACTCTGTCTTCATTGTTATTTTTCTAATTTAAGTATTTAGTTATAAGAGGAAGTAAAGAATAAATGACAGTTTATTTTATCTTGTTAATGGATTTCATTTAAGATTCAATTGAAGAGATTTTTTTGCTTAATATCTAAAATAAAACCAAAACATTAGAAATCAATAATACTAAACACATATTTATTAAATTTCGATTTTTTAATATTAATATGCAAATTAGCCTTCCCGTTCACATTGTAACCGCTATTTTTGTTGTGTATATAAATATAATTGTGCATGTTGTCAGTATGTAGACATAGATAACAGTATTAATAATGTAAGACAATTTTATTAATAATTGAGGTTTAGATAAAAATAAAATCATGGAGAATATGATGTCAATAACTAAGAGAATTGTGACTTGAGTAGGAATATAGTTTCCGGTTACAGACAGAAAAACACACAATCTCCATTATAATGATAATCACACTCCACTCTTGCAGCTGCTGTTACATATCAGAGCATGTGTAGCCACGCATTTGTCGACAACATTGTAGACAACAAAATTACACTGCACTTATATATATATAATATATATATATATATTATATATATATTATATATATATATAATGTATTATTTGAAAGCAATTACAATGCAAGTAAAAAATAAAAACAAAAAAGATGTTATTTTTTGTGTCCTATCGATTTCAAAGTAAAACTTTATCTTCAGAGACGATTTTTTCGGAAATGGACGCGTTTTTTTTTTGTTTTTTTTGGTCGTTATTTTTTTTTTTTATGTTTTAAGCACGCGTCTCGTGGTGTTTTTTTTTAAACGTCACGCTCACTTTGCGTGATGGACATTTAGCCGTTAATTCAATTTTCAATTTTATTATTTTCATCTATTTATATATTTATGTAATATTCATTTGATATATGTATAATGAAATGTACATACTATGTACTTATATACTGTGAGGAACGTGTATTTTAATTAATTATGTATTCAGTGTTTAGCTCCAATCTATTGTTTATACTAGGACTAATTTGGCTATTAATAACTTTCTCCCTAAATTCTGAGGTTTACCAAGTTTCGTATTACTGTCTCTATCTTAACGGAAAAACTATTGTCTTTATTTGTGCATTTGATTAAATATATATATTATATATATATATATATAATATATATATATAATATATATATTATATATATATAAGCGAATGAACGAATCAAGCAGTCACTGCTTATTTGAAATACACATGATAAAGTATACCTCACAAATGAAGTGCTCATTATAAAGCAAAATGAAAAAGGTTTTTAGATAGTTGCTCTGCTAGAAAATTGAAACTGACCATGACATGGTCAGTTTCAATTTTCTTCGCTTTTCTTCGAATTAGCAGAGCAACTATCTAAAAACCCTTTTCAAAAACTTTATATAAAAAATAGTTCGCAAAAACTTTTTTTCACAAATAACTTTTTTCAATAACGATGACTATGTTTAATGATTGAAACTAGATAAATAGCACAAAAGTAATGCTATGAATTTCGGCCATTTTAACACACACACACACCACACACCGCACACACACACCGCACACAACACACACAAATTAATATATATATATATATAATATTGA
Organism: Doryteuthis pealeii; assembly: GCA_023376005.1. Lineage (NCBI taxonomy): Eukaryota > Metazoa > Mollusca > Cephalopoda > Myopsida > Loliginidae > Doryteuthis > Doryteuthis pealeii. The sequence goes on along the minus strand of CM042163.1, from coordinate 28,835,375 downwards.
GTATATATAAAAGATAATGAAAACACCACAAAATGCTGTTAAAGTGAAAACATTTTATAACTTAGCTGATATTGAACAATATTTCCATTTTTGAAAATCGTCATCAGAAGCTTGTTTATACTCCGTGTTGTTAAGAGCGGAAGACAAAAGTCATATATATATTTATATTATATAATATATATATATATATATATATATATATAATTTATTATATATATTATCATTGATATATTATAATAGTATTATTCAATGTCAAGTCACCCTTATATAAGAATAGTAGTGGTACAATTTATCCCACTGATAGAGGTGAGGGGATTCATACCTTTACCAAGGGTATTAATTCAAAAGTCAACGTAAGGGAATGAATGATGTCACAGTCTACTACGTTAGCTACTACGCCAAAGAGACTCCTACTCCTAGGTAGGAATATTTGAAACCATAAAACTATGTGCCAACAAATAATTAACATTTTTAAACACTCTTGTATTTCCACCGATCCGCGTATTCATCGTTGGTTGTGAGGGTGGTAAATTAAGAAAAGCAACGAGATATGAAAAGAACAACACGTCTTTGATTAGAAGAGTGACAGGAAAATTTAATACTAAATATGAAGTAAAAAAAAAGAAAGAAAAAAAGGAAGTAATATATACGCATTTCCTTCAATATAAAATGTCCTCAAATTATCGTAATTTCTTTTTTTTATACGTTTTAATTGCAGCAGGCGCCTTTGTTTCCCCCTTCGTCGTCGTCGGAATATTGCTACTACTCTCTCTCGTGAATAGATCTGTGTTCTACCTGAGGTTCTGTCCTCTAATAAGACACTTATTAAAGGAAGTGGCGGATTTTGGACAATAAAAAAAAATTGCGGAGAGCGGGAAATGCTTATAATTGCAAATTTTCATAATCTACTTTCGTTTTTTATCCATGATTTTTTTTACCTCATTGTTTATTAAATTGTTTCAAGCAATTTCATTGATTGACATTATTACTAGTTGGTACTGATTGGTCCGTGTTTAACGGTATATAAACTCTTGTGGGTTATTTAATATCAAATCTTGTTTATATGTATATATTTTGAAAGAATGAATAAAGGAAAGAAAGTATAGAACGGATAATAAAGGATAATTTTGATCAATATCACTTACACGTGTTTCGGTCAGGAGTTTATCTATGTGTACAATATTTAAACTATTATTATTTTTAAATAAACAAATGAAATGAAATAATAACAATAGAAAAAATGTAGAAGTGTTCCGCACACAAAGAAAATTCGACCTTATGTAAAATGAAATTCGTTGGAAAAATATACACATAGATAAACTCCTGGCCGAAGATAAACTCCTGACCGAAACACGTGTAAGTGATATTGATCAAAATTATCCTTTATTATCCTTTCTATCTTTTCTTTCCTTTATTCATTCTTTCAGCATACCGCCGGATTCACTTCCAGTTTCATCTTTACATATGTATATATATTTAGCCACCCATCCACACGAGCGGGATGTGACTCAAGGTCAATTTATTCAGGAGAGTTTAACAGGTTTAAATTAAGATTAAAGAGCCCAGTACACCCTACTATTTACCCATAGCTGGAAGGAGAGTAGTTGAATGCATACCTTTCCCAGGGGTATTAGCGCTATGTGAAATGTAAACAGCCAAGCGCAGGATAAATACAAGAGCAGACTGGATTCTTTAACTTAGTTTAGGCAACCACTCGAGGAGAAGAAAAACTGAGAATTCAAATCCAATAGACCTCGCTTCAGAAATTGACCTTGTCTCGCATCTTCGCGGGGATATATATATATATATATATATATATATATATATATATGAGTAAATGGAAGTGAATCCGACAGTATGAATTAAACATTTTTTTGAAAAAACAACCAATGATGTTGATAGTTCGCTGACAGAATCTGTTTCAACCTTTAGCGGTCTTCTTCAAGAGCGAAATATATATGATGGAAAGACAGAATAAATAAATAAACTGTTAAAAGATAGGAGGGTACAAATGAACGTTTGTGTGAACGTTCATGTTCGGAGTCGGAATTTATTTAAATTAAAAAATGCATATACTGTGTTATACTCCTATCTTTTAACAGTTTATTTATTTATTCCATCTTTCCATCATATATATTTCGCTCTTGAAGAAGACCGCTAAAGGTTGAAACAGATTCTGTCAGTGAATTATCAACATCATTGGTTGTTTTTTCAAAAAAATGTTTAATTCATATATATATATATATATATATATATATATATATATATATATATATATAATCGATAATGGCGTCAAAATATTAGCAATTTAAAGAACTTTTTTTATTATGGATGTTTTAAAAATAGCTGAGATAAAACTGAATTCTATATCTTTAAAAGATTATCACACACATGTCCTTGTTTTGTATATATATAATATTATATATATATATATTATATATATATATATATATATATATATATATAAGTTTGGTTGAACGCCAGAGACATTTCTTGTCTGACGAGTTTTCGTTTCGATATTTTACATCCATCGGGCCATCTTTTCTTTAAATGTAGGTGAAATTGGTAAATGAATTCACAAAAACAATCCACCCATTCACTAGTACTTTCGGCACTACTTAATGCCATTGTCAGGTATAGAATAGTGAGATGTTTCCGTGGAACCACGGAAAAATCTCACTACGTGATAGAATAATGCACATCGGAAATAATAATAAAGTGTTAATACCCGCTGGGATTCGAACTCAGGTCTTCTTTGTTCATCTGGAAAACCGCATGATCATATTATTTGTAGATGGTGTGTAAAGGCAACTAGTACAGTAAAAACAACGAAACTACTTCAAAGTGATCATAGTAAAATTAAGCATATTTATGCAGTCTTTATTACTCGCATCTACTTCTATCTATCTATCTATCTATCTATCTATCTATCTGTGATCCCCAGAGAAAAAAAAAGCTGTAATGGCACGAATTTCTTTTCGAAATTACAAATGTAAACTTTTGTATAAAAAATCTAATAATTAATTGATTTTGATTGAATTGTAAAAGTCAACAACGTTCTCCGAAAAAAAAAAAAAAACCGGTATCACACTAACTATTAGTTTATATCATATTATTTTACATTGGGCACCCCATACTTCTGGTCTTGTGCCATATCTAAGTTAAGTTAAGTAAATAAGTCGTTGGGGTGGCTTAAAGTCGGTATAAGCAAATTAACGAGAGAGTCTATCCCCTTTTCACTAGCGCTAGACCAAGGAGATAGTTTTGGCGTCTGAGATGGTGCACCACACCTACCATCAGCTCCTTACTTTACCGCACAGATCCCTGTGCTACTCATACGCTCGGTTGACGAGGACCAGTATCGAACTAGGAACCCTGTGGTTTCTAGCCGAACGCTCTACCGACTGAGCTAACCCGGCCCCTTAGGTATATTAGTACCGATGTATATTTGTAAAGTCTATACAACAGGCAAAAAGACACACAAAAATCCAGACTGTAAGAAGGCTGTAGTGTATAGTGACCGAAACTCGTTCATAAGAAAGTGTATTTGGAAAACACAATACAAAGATTAATCAATTGCTTTTAACGGCATGTTTAGTGTTATCTTATGTTAAGGAATCGCATACATGGTATATTCTAGGGATAGGCATTTTTGTCATCTGCTAGGAATTTTAAAAGCGAATTAAAAATAATTAAATCTATTATTTAAGGTCAAACTTTGTCTAAATCGATAAGTAATAACATAATAACCATCATTAAAAAAGAACAATATCATTACATATACAGTTTATTTTTGATAGATTTAAAACTATTTGTTTTGGTCAATTTCGACGCGATCCGCCATTCAGCCTCTTTTTCACTGGTTTTAGAAGCTTGTTTACAATTTTAAAATAACATTTGGGATGGAAATAAAATTACCAAAAATCAGGTAATTATCCGATTTTAATGAAATTTTCAGTATTGATTTAACAATTAATGAATTTTATAAAGCATCAGTTATTTTATTTCAAAACTTGAATTTAGTATTTTTGCTATGAAAAATTAATATATAAAATTCATTTAAAATAAAAGTATTCGGATTTTATGTTTAAAATGTTATATTTTTAGATTCTAAAAATAAATATCTACTTAATGCAAACCTTATTTTAGGCGCCAAAAGTAATAAGTTTTGAAGAAAAACTCGATTGAAAATGTATCCCCTCCCCTTTTTAAGCAGAAAAAACATCGATGTATAATGTTTTTCTTTTGTAAAATAATAGCCAATTAAATAATTATCGAAATGAGTAAAAAAGAAATCTCCAAAAAATAAATTATTTATTATTTTTTTACATTTTATTTTTCGATTTTCGGTACTTATTTTCTCATAAAACAACAACCGTAAACAATTTTTCTTTTGTTTCTATTCATAACTTCGGTCTTTTATCTCTTTATTTATACTGTAATTAGTATCGAAAATGACCAACTCACCAAAACATTTTACGCCCCCAACATAAGGGTTGTCAAAATTAAGTGACCTAAAAAAAATGAGAAAGTTTTTAAATAAAATAAATGATGCATTATAAAGATCATTCATTGATAAATAAACATTAAAAATTTCATTAAAATCCGATAAATCCCTGATTTTTGGTAAATTATTTTCTGTAGGGGGGCTAATGTCGTTTTGTCAAAAACGCATTTTGGGCTCATTTTGCCAGTAGCTAGTATATTCATATATACATTTTTGTGTAGATATTTCTTAGGTGTTTTCTTTTTTTTATTTTTTACATACGATCCTATTGAATACGAATATTTTTTTAAAACATCTATTTGACCAATAGATAGCACCATAACAGGTACTACCACGCCGATTCAAAGAGGACCTGGGAGATATGCCAATTAAGGGTACTCCACACTCCCCAGATCTTTAAAAACGAAGCCTCACCACCCTCTATCATGGATACTGTCAATTTATAGGGAGTTTAAAAGAAAACAAATCTTTCGGGTCTTCATTGTATTTACCTCGTACCCCACTTGTACGGGTTAGGCACAAGGCCCTATTAACGTGGGACCACCCACAAACCGAAGCTCATGGGTGGCAGGTGAAAAATTGCGTCGATCCCGTCGGCATTCCCTCTCAAGGGGGCACCTCAGGCGCTGGGCAATAAACCCAGCCCTGCCCCTTTAAATCAAGGGGGCAGGTATTGGCTGGGGGGATAGCCCTCTGAGATCGACGCTATTAACTTGTAAAGATCCAAAGCCGAAGCCACTGGACCCCCACCCTGTTGGGCGGGTTTACATACCGTCCCACGTATTCTCTCTGCTGAAAAAACATCTTCCCTCCCCTCTAGAGAAACCATCTCGGCATTTATGCATCTCAGCCGCCGAACCACTTCAGCTAACAGTGGTTCAATAGGCTGACTATGAACCACTACTCACAACCAGGAGGTTGTGAGTTCAGTCTCTGTTGTCAACCGCTACATTTTAAATCTCGATGGTATGATAAAAAAGAACAAAAACGATACACTAAGCTAAGTAGAGTATTCTCTCCTCAAGCTCGTTCAGTAAATCATTATTAATGTTGTGAGGATGATCCGCACTGAGTGTCTCACAATCTACGATCGAAATAAATCAGTGCATACCAAGCTTGGACCCAATGGAAAATTTTACAAAATCAATGAATAAAAATCTGATGAAGATTATGAAATGTCAATGAGTCTATATTAATTTGTAAAATAATCTCTCGCTATATATTGAAACGATTGTTTGTCACTATTTACCAACCTACCTCACCTTTTGTAGATTGTGTGCGTAAAACTTTCAGTTATCAGAAGATGAACATTTTATTTATTGTTCAATTCTGACTCTGTAAATACAGCTAAAGTCTCGACATTTTAAAACATACTTCATGTGCCTCTGTGTGTGTGTGTGTGTGTGTGCACGTGTGTATTCAGGCCTGTGTGTGTATGAATGTGAACGTGAATAAATGAGTGCGTGTGCGTATTTCTTTCTTTGGTGTGCGTGCATGCACATGCTTTTAGATACATACCAGTGTTGGCCGACCAGCAAAGAACTTATATTCACCAGCTCTGTGCAGACACTGGGTGCCATCTAGAGGACTTAAGAAAAACGGTCAATAGGAATGGATGGCAAAAGAGTAATAGATAGATAGATAGGAATCTGTCCTGAGCGCATGCCTTGATATTGATATTATATATATATATATATATATATATATATATATATAGAGAGAGAGAGAGAGAGAGAGAGTGTGTGTGTGTGTGTGTGTGTGTGTGTGTGTTCGGCTGGTAACCTCGAGGTTCCTGGTTCGATTCCGGCCCTCGCTAACTCAGCGTATGAGCAGGAAATGGATATGTGCGGTAACGTGAGGAGCTGATGGTAGGAGTGGGGCATCTCCTCAGACACCCAAACAATTTCCCTGGTCTAGCGCTAGTGAAAAGGGCATAGAATCCCTTGCTGTCTGGCTGATACCGACTTTAGGCCACCCGACGACTTTATATATATATATATATATATATATATATATATATATATATATATAAGCTATTTCAAATATAGTCAAGTCATTTATAAAATCTATGAAAAAATCTCTGTGTGTAAAGAATGAATTTTAATTCACTCTCTCTGTCTCTCTCTCTCTCTCTCTCCCTCTTTCTCTCCACCCACACACATATGCACACACACACACACACACACACACACACATGCACACACACATATATATATCATTTATCAGTTTATGCTAATTTATTTGAATCACGGTGGTAGGTACTATATATTAATGCGTTTTCTTCAAGTCTCTTTTGTCGGATCTTAGCCCTGAAGAGCATTAAGCGAAACTTTTTGTAGGTTTATCTGACTCGTTAGATTTATCTTTATATCATTGTATATATGTCTACCAATTCATGTATCCATGTAGTATGTACCGAAGTGGTTCACATCTGTCTATCTATCAATCTATATATTAGTAGTTATTAGTTCTCTATGTATCGAGCTAGCTAGTTATTGATAGGTATGCTTACATCTATCTATCTATCTATCGAGATAGCTATCTTCCCCTCTCTCTCTCTCTTTCTCTCTCTCTATTTATCTATTTATCTATCTATCTATCTCTCTATCTCACCCTCTCTCTCTCTCTCTCTCTCTCTCTCTCTATATATATATATATATATATATATATATATATATATCAAGCAATCTATCAATGTGTATATATGTATATAATATCATTGTATATATATCTATATGTCTATCTGTTCCTGTACATCGGTAGTATGAACCGAAGTAGCTTACATCTGTTTATCTATCAATCTATCTATATATTAGTAGTTTTTCTCTATTTACCGAGCTAGCTAGCTAACGATAGGTAACTAAGTATGGTCACATCTATCTATCTATCTATCTATCTATCTATCAAGATAGCTATCTCTTTCTCTCTCTCTCTCTCTCTCTCTCTCTCTCTCTCTCTATCTATCTATCTATCTATCTATCAAGCAATCTATCAATGTGTATATATGTATATAATATCTTTGTATATATGTCTATATATCTACCTGTTCCTGTACATCTGTAGTATGAACCGAAGTAGCTTACATCTGTCTATCTATCAATCTATCAAAATATCTATATATTAGTAGTTAGTAGTTTTTCTCTATTTACCGAGCTAGGTAGCTAATGATAGGTAGCTAAGTATGGTCACATCTATCTATCTATTTATTTATCTATCTATCAAGATAGCTATCTTTCTTTCTTTCTTTCTTTCTTTCTCTCTCTCTCTCTCTCTCTCTCTCTCTCTATCTATCTATCTATCTATCTATCAAGCAATCTATCAATGTGTATATATGTATATAATATCATTGTATATATATCTATATGTCTATCTGTTCCTGTACATCGGTAGTATGAACCGAAGTAGCTTACATCTGTCTATCTATCAATCTATCATTATATATATATATTAGTAGTTAGTAGTTCTTCTCTATTTACCGAGATAGCTAGCTAACGATAGGTAGCTAAGTATGGTCACATCTATCTATCTATCTATCTATGTATGTATCTATCTATCGAGATAGCTATCTTTCTCTCTCTCTCTCTCTCTCTCTCTCTCTCTCTCTCTCTCTATCTATCTATCTATCTATCTATCAAGCAATCTATCAATGTGTATATATGTATATAATATTGTATGTATATCTATATGTCTACCTGTTCATGTACATCTGTAATATGAACCGAAGTAGCTTACATCTGTTTATCTATCAATCTATCTATATATTAGTAGTTAGTAGTTCTTCTCTAGCTAACGATAGGTAGCTATGGTCACATCTATCTATCTATCAATATATCTATATATTAGTAGTTAGTAGTTCTTCTCTAGCTAACGATAGGTAGCTATGGTTACATCTATCTATCTATCAATATATCTATATATTAGTAGTTAGTAGTTCTTCTCTAGCTAACGATAGGTAGCTATGGTCACATCTATCTATCTATCAATATATCTATATATTAGTAGTTAGTAGTTCTTCTCTAGCTAACGATAGGTAGCTATGGTCACATCTATCTATCTATCAATATATCTATATATTAGTAGTTAGTAGTTCTTCTCTAGCTAACGATAGGTAGCTATGGTCACATCTATCTATCTATCAATATATCTATATATTAGTAGTTAGTAGTTCTTCTCTAGCTAACGATAGGTAGCTATGGTCACATCTATCTATCTATCAATATATCTATATATTAGTAGTTAGTAGTTCTTCTCTAGCTAACGATAGGTAGCTATGGTTACATCTATCTATCTATCAATATATCTATATATTAGTAGTTAGTAGTTCTTAGCTAGCTAACGATAGGTAGCTATGGTCACATCTATCTATCTATCAATATATCTATATATTAGTAGTTAGTAGTTCTTCTCTAGCTAACGATAGGTAGCTATGCTACACATCTATCTATCTATCAATATATCTATATATTAGTAGTTAGTAGTTCTTCTCTAGCTAACGATAGGTAGCTATGGTCACATCTATCTATCTATCAATATATCATATATTAGTAGTTAGTAGTTCTTCTCTAGCTAACGATAGGTAGCTATGGTCACATCTATCTATCTATCAATATATCTATATATTAGTAGTTAGTAGTTCTTAGCTAGCTAACGATAGGTAGCTAAGTATGGTCACATCTGTCTATGTATGTATGTATCTATCTATCTATCGAGATAGCTATCTCTCTCTCTCTCTCTCTCTCTCTCTCTCTCTCTCTCTCTCTATATATATATATATATATATATATATATATATATATGTGTGTGTGTGTGTGTGTGTATAGTTAAGTATCTACGTTTGGCTACTCATAAGCGCACTATAGATATCTTTATGAAGTAGGCATAGAAATCACCGGATTTAATTTCACAGATGAACAACCAGCGTAATATACTTTTTGCCCGAGATGCGTTTTACTCCATGTAACAATCGAAATCAATTGCTTACCTTGAAAACAAGTGGACTGCAAGAAAATCGGCCTCTCACCGCCATTTTACAAGGGCGAATTCATCTCAAAACCAATACAGAACTATTATGCTTAGCTCATCGTATGACTGTGTTCGGTTTGCAAGAGTCGGGCCTCGCCGTGGAGCAGTGTTTAGCAAACACGTTTCGCATCCTGCTTACTGCTCGCTCTTTACGGGTTGCCAAACTACGCTGGTATCACTCTGGGTATCACATGCGACCTTTAAAAAAAAATAATCAAGAGCGACCTTTTCCCAGTGGAGACGGCTGAAGGCTGCATTTTCAATGGCATTTAGAACCTCATATCCAGCCACTTACTTGCTAAAAGCTATCTCAAATAGCCATTAAAGAGTTAACCAAGTATTTCATTTATTTCTAAGCATCATCATCATCATCATCATCATCAACAACAACAATGCGTCCTGATTGCATTGATCCCCCCCTCTCTCGTCATTCGTTCCTATCGTCCATCACAATTAAATCCCCGAGGCGGCACACAGTGTCGGCACCGAACTGAAAAATGTATGTTTTTGCAGGTTGGTTAACTGGTGTGTCCATTTGTAGGAGTCCATTGGAGAATGTTGCTTATATGTTCGTCCTTACTTCACTAGCTATCACGTTTCGTTTGTTTTACTTGGGGGATTTATGTGATGAGAAGTATATGCCCGCAAAACTGCTCTTTTGCAGGGTACTCCTTTTAGAATTTATTCAAAATAGCACGAAGCATCCTTGTGTAGTTCCCCATAACCGTTTTCTAAATTATATATATATATATATATAATATATATATATTATATATATATATATATATATATGTGTGTGTGTGTGTCTATCCACACTGAAGAGACTTGATAAGTCGAAACACGTGTCTGTGGTTGACTATATATGCTCCCCTTCCCCCTGGGGTTGAGCACTTTGGAAGGGGATCTCGCTGACGGCCGCCAAACTAAAGCATAAACGCAACGTTCTCCTATAAAATAGGATGGAGCACTCTATGACGGCCCTTACATACATACATACAGTTAAATCCCCTTCATATTCCTTGGGTGATGATAGCCGAGAAGGTAAGCTGTCCGACTGCTGCTGAAACGATCGGATTTCTAACCCGACTATAGGTAGCTCACAGAAAATCTAGCCACATAGAAGAGACTTGATAAGTCAGTTAGTAATTGGTTTTAACAATGTGTTAGCATTATTGGGAATTTTATTGTATGGCATTGATTTGTTTCATGTCTATATTCTATGGTATAATTTTATTTCCCTCAAAAAGGAGAAAATATCCCCAATGTTAACATTTTCAAACAGATCCTTCATATTGTTTGCTTTAAAATAATGGTTTCTGATGGGAGCAAAAAATCTGCATTCCATCAATAAGTGTTTAACTGTCAGGGGTGTTTGACATGTTTCACATTGTGGTTGTTGTTCTTGTTTGGGTATATAAGAGTGCGTTAGTTTTGTATGACCAATGCATAATCGGGACATAATGACTTGTTCCTTTCTAGACTTCCTTAAAGTTGGTCTGCAGCCTCCCAAAGTCGGTTTGATTAGGAAGAGTTTATTGTGGATACAGTTATTCAAGTGTTGCTGCCATTTTGTATGAAGGAATCTATTAATTTTAGGTTTCAAGTCAGTATATGGTATCTGGAACTTGTCAGGGATTAAATCTAGAGCCGATTTAGCTGCAGTCAGCTCTTTCATTCCCCCTCACTCCTATATGACTTGGTATCCAGCATATAATAATCTCCTTAGAGTTAGACATTGAGTCTAATCTATTCAGGAGCTTAATGATGAGAGGGTCTTCCAGTTTTTTTATTTCTTAATGATAGTAGGACTGAGAGCGAGTCTGAAAAGATGATATATTTTGTGTGTTTATTTTCAGAGATGATGTCAGACGGAAAAAATATCCGTTAGAAGAAGGGGTACTTCGCTGGCTTTTGATGTTGGAATTTTTTTTTTAAATGCGTATTTAAAAAAAAAAATCCAGCATCGAAAACCAGCGTTCGTTTGTATCCCTCCTAACAGTTATTTTTTCCCGTCTTTCCTTCATATCTTGCTCTTGATGAAGACCGCTCTATTAAAAAGGTCGAAACAGATTCTGTCAGCAAACTATTAACATCATTTGTTTTTCTAAAAAATCTTAAATTCATACAGTCGGATTAACTTCCATTTACTTTATATATATATATATATATATATATATATATATATATATATCAGAGAGAGAGAGAGAGAGAGAGAGAGAGAGAGAGAGAGAGAGAGAGAGAGAGAGAGAGAGAGAGTTCACCTATGCTTCTTTGAAGATATATATGATGGATTAGTGCTTGTATTTGAGGAGCTTTTGTCTCTTTTTGATACTCACTACAAATATAACAGCCCTAATGTATAGGAATGCTATAAATGACAAATCTGACTTGGTCGCTCGCATGCCCATACTAAAACTCCAGACAATAAAAAATAATAACATCAAAGGCGTCAAGAGACCGTTCAACTGACACGTGATCTCAGACAAGAAAAACGTGAGAATTAAAATTAAAAATTTATTTTATTTTAATTCTAACGTTTTTGTTGTAACAGCTATTCAACAAAACTTTTTTGAGTACTGGCAGAACCTCTGCGAAATATTAAAGTATATGATTAAAAGTAAGATAATATTCATAATTTTGAATTTTGGTTAATATTATTTATACATTTCCATGCCTCTAATACAACCAACAAAGCTTCCCACCATCCACATACACACACACACACACACACATATATATATATATATATGTACACACACAAACACACACACATATATATATGTATGTGTTGAGCATCTTTTATATCTTATCATAATGGAGATTATATAACTGCCTACCTGTAACCGTAAATACGTCAGCACTGACGTCCCGATTCCCTTAGTTATTTTATTCTCAACGATTATGAAATAGTCATTATTTAATATTAATTAGCATCTTATCTATTAATGATGTTTCTATTAAAGAGTAGTTGAGTTTGATTTGCTGCAAAACTGACCATATTACCTTAATAAGGTATTTGCCGCACATCCCACCTATGCGGGTATGACGCAGGGTCTTTTGATGTAGGACCACTCACGAGCCAAAGCTCTTAGGATGCTGGGTGCAAAAAATGCGTGGATCCTGTCGGCATTCCCCCTCAAGGGGAGGGGTTGCCTCAGGCACTGGTCAATAAACCCAGTCCTGCCCCTTTAAATCAAGGAACACAGATACACTCACACACAGACACACACGCATATATATATATATATATATATATATATATATATATATATATATAAGGAAAGTCGTCGGGGTGGCCTAAAGTCGGTATCACCCAGACCAAGAGTGAGTATCCCATTTTCACAAGGGTTAGAGCAAGGAGATTATTTTTGCGTCTGAGTTGGAGTGCCACACCTACCATCAGCTCCTCAGTTAACCGCACAAATCCTTGTCGTACTCATACGCTGAGTTGGCGAGGGCCGGTATCGAACCCAGGACCTTGAGATTCCTAGTCGGACGCTCCACCGACTGATATATATATATATATATAAAGGGCGCTTTTCTTTCTTACAAAAACGTTTCCGGTGTGAGCAGAGAATCAATTCTTGAAATGGAATTTTCCAACACCAATTCTCTGTAGAGCTTCGTTGGAACCGCTAGGATTCCGGACCCACTTTCACCTTAAAATCTCCTCAAGTCACGCTGCCTAGAATTCTCTCCTAAGTTTCTTTCTCTGTGGCGTTCACGTGTGGTACTGAGGTGTACACCCCGACAGGCGTGGCACGATGCCAGTTATTGAAAATGATGCGGTCAGAGTAACCTTTCTATGTTGTATTGAGTTTGCTGGGCTAATCAAATCTACGCCCTTCGTCTCTAGTCTGCCTGACTACAAGTGTGTGTAGTCTCTCCCCATGCTTTTTCAAAATGTAGTTAGTCAATCCTCACTGGATAAAACGATACCCGACGTACAACAAACGTACATTTGTGTGGAGCGCCTCTATGTAACGGTTATCGTCATAGGAAATGGAATCGGTAATACGATTTCAAACCTTGCATTGTTTGTGTTTCACATCACACTAATGCCTTCTCCCTCCAGCTTTGGGAAAATAGTAAAGCAGATTGGGTTCTTTTGCTTTGGTTTGGCAAATGGTCCAGGAAATTGAACACTCTGGATTAAAACCAGCTGTACTCCACTTAAAGATCAACCTTGTGTTACACCCTGCTCGTTGCGAAGGAGTTGAGTTAATGTATTTGTGTGCAATTCATATAGTCAAGATTTGAATTCGCTCCGTAAATACATGGACCTCACCATGCTGATTTGGTCACAGAAATCCATCTGTAGATGAAAATGAAAATTAGTTTCATGGTCACTTTCTTTTCGGTTTGAATTTTCTCACTCGAAATTTTTTAATTATGTTTAGTAGTAGTAGTAGTAGTAGACGTAATAGTTTTAACCCGTTTCTCAAGAGTATGAGCGATATGCGAATTGCAAACAGCCTTATTCAGGATTTGAATTCGGTTAGCCGAGTCCATTTCCTACAACGATAGCCATTACACCATGTGCGACATTCTTAAGAGTCCTAAAATAAAATCTACCATGAATTAGATATACCTAAAATATAACAGATTCATCTTTATTTTCTTAAATTCAAATATCTCAATTTTTTAAAAAGATCACAATATCTTGATATGAACAAAAATAAATACACATTTTTTGTGGAAACTTTGACAGCCTTTATTGAAAAGATAAAATGAAAATGTAAAAATGTCGTCCTTATTTCTTCCTTTATTTGGATATTCGAATTGAATAGAAAGAAAGAAAAAAAAAGAAAGAAAGAAAGAAAGAAAGAAAAAAAAAGAAAGAAAGAAAGAAAGAAAGAAAGAAAAAGTAAAACAATACCGAAAAAAGAAAGAAAAAAGAAAGAAAGAAAAAAGAAACAAAAAAAAGAAAGGAAAGTAAAAAGAAAAATCTATATTGAGAAAAGAAAGAAAAAAAAATTAAAGCAAAACAACGTCAAAGAAATAGGATAAGACCGAACTACTAGACCAGGAGAGATATCAAAGGGTCAGAATAGAAATCTCAAAGCAATATGCCTTGAAAATAAAAAGAATGTACTACAAAAACAATTTTTTGCCTTTTAGCTGTTATTAGCTTATTTACTGCTAAAAAAGAAAAACAAAAAAGATAAACATGCTCTAATGTCCAAATTCCAGTATTTTTTTTACAAGTATTACTATATTTATGTCCGCTGCCCATTTTCGATATGGAATATTATGTTTACTCTATGGTTCCTCTGCAGGTGTTTTTTTGTAATGACACGTACTTTTTTTCTTTCTTTCTTTCTTTCTTTCTTTCTTTTCCCAGTACAGTTTTTCTCTTTCCTTTCTTTCTTTACTGGTTTCTTTTTTATCAGTATAGGTTTTATTCTTTCTTTCTTTCTTTCTTTCTTTCTTTCTTTCTTTCTTTCTTTCTATCTTTTCTCAATACAGTTTTTCTCTTTCCTTTCTTTTTTACTTGTTTCTTTTTATCAGTATAGTTTTATTCTTTCTTTTTTCTTTCTTTTCTTCTTCTTTCTTTCTTTCTTTCTTTCTTTCTTTCTTTCTATCTTTTCTCAATACAGTTTTTCTCTTTCCTTTCTTTCTTTACTTGTTTCTTTTTTTATCAGTATAGGTTTTATTCTTTCTTTCTTTCTTTCTTTCTTTCTTTCCTTCTTTCTATCTTTTCTCAGTACAGTTTTTTCTTTCCTTTCTTTCTTTACTTGTTTCTTTTTTTATCGGTATAAGTTTTATTCTTTCTTTCTTTCTATCTTTTCTCAGTACAGTTTTTTCTTCCTTTCTTTCTTTACTTGTTTCTTTTTCATCAGTATAGGTTTTATTCTTTCTTTCTTTCTTTCTTTCCTTCTTTCTATCTTTTCTCAGTACAGTTTTTCTCTTTTCTTTCTTTCTTTACTTGTTTCTTTTTTTTTATCAGTATAGGTTTTATTCTTTCTTTCTCTCTTTGATGATCGTATAAAAAATCTTGGTTGTTTACAAGCCAAACTTTAAAAAGAGAATTTACCAAAAGAGAATTTACCAAAAGAGAATTCTCCAAGCCTTCTTGATCCGAAAATACAAATACCCGATCGTCGTAAGTCGACAAGGGAGACAATGGCAGCAAATTTAGAAGCAAAATGAAAATAAGATTAAGAAACTTGGCTTTCTTGTCTATTCTCGTGTCTCCTTTTAATTAAGTAGGTATTTACCCAACCCGCTCATTACGGATAGGATGTGACACAAAGTCGCAAATATGGACCATCTAGCGAGGTACAACCACGCTATTCAGTTATAATGGAACTGTGAGACTGACTTGCTAACGATTTCACCACGATGGGACGTCCAGGTATTTATCCAACCCGTTAGCCACATGTAGGATGTGGCACAAGATCACAAATATAAATCATTCATAGAGGATCGAACTTGCTATTCAGTAGAAATGGATCTGCGAGACTAGTTTGCTAATCACTAGATCAAGATATAAAACCCCTTGTCTTTTTACTGCAGGTCGATTTGCATATCTTGATTGTATCCTTTGCAGAAGGATAAGACCCCCCCCACACACTTCGATATGACACTAAATTTCATCTGATGGTGAGACTCCAGTTCTGGAGATCTGGCGAGTGAGGAGTACTGCTTCATGTCTATTACTCCCCAGTGCACTGACCCATAAATGTTAGGGCCAATCTATAGGTCAAATAGATTTTAAAATAATTCGTATTCAATAGGACCGTGTGCAAAAAAGTAATAAAACTATTCAGAAACTACAACAAAGATGTACATATATTAACGCACAATGAATGAGATTCCCTAGCCTCTAAGCATACGATTATTACATTACAACATTACGTTACCTCCATTACGACATTACATAACTCTACATTACGACATTACGTCATCTGCATTACTACATTACGTCACCTACATTACAACATTACGTTCCTCCATTACGACATTATATAACTCTACATTACGACATTACGTCACCTACATTACGATATTACCTCACCTACATTACAACATTACGTTACCTCCATTACAACATTACATAACTCCACATTACGACATTACTTCACCTACATTACAACATTACGTTACGTCCATTACGACATTACATAACTCTACATTACGGCATTACGTCACCTACATTACGGCATTACGTCACCTACATTACAACATTTCGTTACCTCCATTACGACATAACATAACTCTACATTACGACATTACGTCACCTACATTACGACATTGAATCACCTACATTACAACATTACGTTACCTCCATTACGACATTACATAACTCACCATTACAGCATTACGTCACCTACATTACGACATTACGTTGCCTACATTACAACATTTCGTTACCTCCATTACGACATTACATAACTCACCATTACGACATTACGTCACCTACATTACAACATTACGTTACCTCAATTGCGACATTACATAACTCTACATTACGGCATTACCTCACCTACATTACGGCATTACGTCACATACATTACAACATTACGTCAGCTATATTACAACATTACCTTACCTCCATTACGACATTACATAACTCTACATTACAACATTACGTGACCTACATTACGACATTGGGTCACATACATTACAACATTACGTTACCTCCATTACGACATTACTTAACTCTACATTACGACATTACGTCACCTACATTACGACATTACGTCACTTACATCATAATAAAAGGACATAAAACATAAAATGAATGAATAAATAAATAGATAAATTTCCTTAAGATATATTGAAAATAAGTAAAATACATAGAAATTAACAATAAAACACATGAGAAATAAAAAAGAATTCAAAATACAACACAAACAAACGAAAAATATATATACAGTAGAATACAATATTTACAGGAAACAATTGTAAACAGATATACGCCATTACATAGTTCTGATGTTTTAATTTTATTTATTATTCTTTACAAATTAACACTAGAATATTCTTCAAAGACTTTGATGTTGTAATGAGAGTTATATTCTTCCGCGTGTTGTTTACGCTAATTGTAAAGTGTCTGTTGTCATATATAGACATAGACATATATTGGAAGGAAGCGCGTGGTGCGATGGTTAAAGTCATGGGAAATGGACTCATCGCCCCGAGTTCAAATCCTGGATGTGATGATTGCATTTCACTTTGCGCTAATACCCTTGGGAAAGGTATGAATCCTACTCTCCCTCCAGCTATGGATAAATAGTAGGGATGACTGGGCTCTTTAACCTTGGTTAGGCAACCAGTCTAGAAGAAGAAAAACTCTGAATTCAAACCTGTTGAACTCCGCTTAAGAAATTGACCTTGTGTCACATCCTGCTCGTGCGGAGGGGTTGGTAAATATAGATATATTGGTATTTGTAAGGGCAAATCACAAGGTAAATAACATAATTTTTTATGTTTATCATTCTTTAAAAAATATGACTAAAGTGTATTTTTACCCTGACCGTATTTCCTGAAGTGGGTGTCCCCAGACTAAACTGCATCTGATGGTGAGGCTCCTTTTCTGGAGATATAGGGAGTGTAGAGCCTTCTTTCACTACCATTACTCCCAACTCCACTCTGAGCCAGAGTACCTGTTGGGGGTTCCATCTCTGGGTCAAATAGATCTGTTTAAGAATTATTTGTATTTGATAGTATTATGTTTTTACATAAAAATAAAATACGGAGCACTGTAATGTGTTTGTGTTTCTTATACTTAAGGCATTTGTTATGGCAAATAACAAGGTAAATAACAATTTTATTGTGTTTATTATTCTTTAAAAATATAACTGTGTTTTTACACTGACGGCTGACTTCTGATTTAGGTCGGAAAATGAAAACGGAAGGTTTTTTGGTGGTACCCAATGACAGTTTAACTACAATCTATGAATTAACATTTTGCGAATTGGGTTACGGTTTTAGGGGATTAAGGTTATTTATAATTACGTATTGCTTAAAAAAATAAACAACAAAAAACCCAAATTACTATACATTTAATTAACCATTGAAATTAATTATTGAATCTATTATTGAGACAGTTGTTTGTGTTAGTATTGCAATGTATAATTTCAATTAAACTTAGTTAAAAAAAATATTTTTCAACATTAAATATATAGTAATTTGGGTTTTTTGTTGTTTATTTTTTTAAGCAATACGTACTTAAACATAATCTTAATCCCCTAAAACCGTAACCAAATTCGCAAAATGTTAATTCATAGACTGTAGTTAAACTGTCATTGGGTACCACCAAAAATATTTTCCGTTTTAATTTTCCGACCTAAATCAGAAGTCAGCCTGTATATCTAGGGAGTGTAGAGTCCTCCTTCATTGTCATTACCCCAAGATTCACTCAGAGTATCTGTTAGGGTTTTATCTATGGGCTAAATAGATGCTGTTTAAAAGTGTGTAATTGATAGCTTTGGCGATAGTTGTATTATTTAGCAAGTTATTTCTGCTAGTTTTACAGTGTTTGTTCTCTTTTCAAGGAATTCTTAATGTATTACATCTAGGTTATGTCATGATGTCTGGAATCAATCAATGACGTTAGGCTGGGGTATGACTGTAATTTTATTGTATTCATCAATTGAATGCCCAATGAGAGGAAGTTAAATCAAGATTATTATAATTTTTACATACATTTTTGGACTATTTTGTAATAGCTATTAAGTAAACATACCAAACGTTGTAATAATCAAATGATCATACTTTAGTATATACACAGGTCCGGCTAGTTATTTAAGAATATCACAAAAATGTGCTTTGAGTTTTCTTTAAGTTTTAGCGATAATTATGTTACGAAGGTAGCGTGGATTATTTTCTCAACATTAGTAACAATATGTAGATTAATATTGCAGCAGAGGAGTCTTCCAGGTACTTTGATAAAAAGGTTAATGCTGAAAAGGTGAAGACACTCATAAGAAATAAGAATTTGATGGATAAGCAGCTTCAGATAATTAGGATTTACATTTTTTTCATTTCATCTTGGACGGTCTCATTGGGCATTTAAGCGATGCAAGACCATTTAGAAGGTTTCATTTTTAAAATTGGGTACAATAAAATGGGACAAATAAGAAATCTGCGATTAAGTGACACTAGGTAAAAAATACCTAAAACATCTGGGTCTGTCATGTTAGAGTCAAGGGAGCCAGTGGAAATTTACCACTGACTGATAATAACCCTTAGAAGTCTTTAATCTGTCTCTCACTATCATCTGAAACTCCCTTGTTTATATAATCGATGTTCGATGTGGCTATATAACAAAGCCAAAAGTGTTACATAATTATTGGATCCCTAATACTTTTTTAAGGTAGTGTAGAAACATAATGGCGATTAGTGCAGCCCACGGCCTTGAAGGATGAGTGACAACGCTTGAAGTCACTCTCACCTTGCCTTCCGGGGATAAATCGTGAGAACCGGAAGGCATAGAAGACCCTGTTCCGGTTTAAGGATAGAAGTAACTCAGTCAGTTAGAAGTTAGAAGTTAGAAACCGAGCTAGTAACATGTAAGTCTCACTGCGCAGAATGTCTGGGTTAGGGATTGGAAATAAAGTAACATCAACGTAAATCGAAGTCTTGTGTTTATTACCTAAAAACTAACAATGACACAGGGCTTCTGATAACGAGAAATCCCCATAGAAGACCAGACCGGAATCCCCAAGTCCCCACGACAACTCCAGACGCAAGATGTTAGAAGATAGAACCAAAGCCGACCAGAAGAGAAGACGACTAGAAGTAAGAAGTAAGAAAAGGGTATACAACATTCTATCGATTTGGTACTGTGAAAACGTCACGATGTAACAAAAGTATGAGATACCTAGTGAGAATCAAACTCACTAACAATGATCTGATATCATCGTCATTTACTATTACATTTCTATTACATATTGTAAATAATTACAGTAATAAAACAAGCAAACAGAAAAACCAATAAGAGAAACTTGTGTTTTTATGTATTATTTGATAATAAGCAATTACTTTTAAAAATATTTTGTATGAGTATTAAATTTTATATGTGTATATCAGTGGTTCCCAAATTTTTATTTTCTCTGGCCCGCATTTTTGACAGGAAAATTTGCTCGCGGCTGATAAAATTTTATGTTATAAAAAGTGCATTTACCCCCCCAAAAAAAAACAAAAACAAACTCCAACAGTGACTAATAGTTCAGTAAATGTAACACAAATATTCTATGATATTATTAACGTACACAACGAGATATGAGCTTTTTTTTGACGAGTAATCTCTTCATTATTCAGCCTAAACTCTCATCTCCCCATCTATACTTATATAAAGGGCAGTTGGTGTGTATGTATGTCAGGAAGAAACTACAAAAACAAAGTAAATATATAAGCAATTACTTACAGAATTTATTTTGTATGAGTATTAAATTTTATATGTGTATATCAGTGGTTCCCAAATTTTTATTTTCTCTGGGCCGCATTTTTGACAGGAAAATTTGCTATCACCGGTTCTTGTTTTTTTTTGTGCAAAAATGATAAAGATTTTATTTATATTCAAAGATATTTAGAAATTAGAATATACATAGAAATAGCATTGAAATTTTACTTAAAATGTCCAGCATTTGTGAATCTAAAAAATAAAGAAATCAATACACGGGGATACCCTCCTCTATCCCGGCAATGGTGGGTAGCTTGCTTCTAGTCAAACATAAAGAAGACTTTCCTTTTTTTTTTTTTTTTTTTTTTTGGTTTTGGATATTTGTCTGGTCTGAAAATTCTAGTAGCCCCTCTCTCTCTCTCTCTCTCTCTCTCTCTCTCTTGTTCTTTTCTTTCTTCCCCCCCTCTCTCTCCTCCCTCTCTCTCTTGTTCTTTTCTTTCTTTCCTCTCCCTCTTCTCTCTCTTGTTCTTTTCTTTCTTCCCTCTCTCTCTCTCTCTCTCTTGTTCTTTCTTTCTTTCCTCTCCCCTCTCTCTCTCTCTTTTCTTTTCTTTCTTTCCCTCTCTCTTGTTCTTTTCTTTCTTTCCTCTCTCTCTCTGTTCTTTTTTTCTTCCCCTCTCTCTCTCTTGTTCTTTTCTTTCTTTCCTCTCCCCCTCTCTCTCTCTCTTGTTCTTTCTTTTTCTTTCCCCTCTCCTTGTTCTTTTTCTTTCTTTCTCTCTCTTTCTTTCTCTCTCTCTCTCTTGTTCTTTCTTTTTCCCCCTCTCTCTCTTGTTCTTTTCTCTATTTCCTATCTCTCTCTCTTGTTCTTTCTTTCTTTTATCTCTCTCACTCTTGTTCTTTCCTTTCTTTCCTCTCTCTCTCTCTTGTTCTTTTCTTTCTTCCTCTCTTCTCTCTCTCTCTCTCTCTCTCTCTCTTTTCTTTCTTTCTTTCCTCTCTCTCTCTTGTTCTTTTCTTTCTTCCCCCCCTCTCTCTCTCTTGTTTTTTCCTCTCTCTCTTGTTCTTTTCTTTCTCCCCCTCTCTCTCTCTTGTTCTTTTCTTTCTTTCCCCTCTCTCTCTCTCTTTGTTTTTCCTCTCTCTCTTGTTCTTTTATTTCTTCCCCCCCCCTCTCTCTCTCTTGTTCTTTTCTTTCTTTCCTCTCTCTCTTGTTCTTTTCTTTCTTTTCTCTCTCTCAGAAAACTGTAAAAGAATGGATAATACTTTTGAGGAGAGACATGGATATTGTTTCTGGTTGTATATCCAAAATATATTGATATATAGTGAAAATATATATGAAGAGCATTAAACCGGTGATATTCCACAGAAACTATTACAGATGCAGACTACAGAGATGATCTGGGGTTTCTCGCAGATACACCTTCACAAGCCGAATCACTGCGGCATAGCTAGAGAAGACAACGGAGTTCATGTGTTTTAAAGAATATGAAACCATTTCCACACTGGATGGTAAACCTCTGAAATTAGTAGAACAGTTCATATAATCTGGTAGTAATATCTTATCTATAGAAAGCGATACTAAATATGTAAAATAATGAGATGTGGAAATGAGTAAAAACCTGAAATTTAGTCATATGTGTAGATAATAGTGGAATTTAACTGGAATTTATTAAGCATGTGAATGATGACTTGGATGTCACAGACCTTGGCTTCTGATTGGTCGTGAAGTGTCAACAGTGACCAGAGTGAAAGAGAAAGTGGATACGTTGGGTAGTTTTTGCTTAAGTATTGGAAGGAGGCAGACAGCAGAATCTGCGTTGAGTTTCTGAAGAGGACAGACGCAAGATGAGTGTCTGTTCTCCAAGGCATTGTAAAAATAAATGAGCTCTAATAAAAACAACAACGTCTTGTGTTCGTTATTAAGAACTGCTCACGGACGCAAGTATATCTCAAGTAGATCCCAAATACTTCCAGACTCGAAGAACGGAGGAAATGCCACCCAACAACAAGACCCGGCTACCCAGCTACTCTGATCCAGAATAGTAGATGCCACAGATCCAGATAAGTACATAAATTGCATACTCCTGTAAGATTCAAAGTCATAATTGAACATACAACTCCGACACGTTTGTTGGACACAACATTTCATATATCACAGCACATGAATAAGACAAGATACATAAACAGTAGAATAGTGTACATAAACATACAAGAGTAGAGATAAAAGGACTGGAGTGTCCGTACATACAAAATCACTTACTAGTGATGCAGGGGCGAGGCTTCCAGGAGAGTTACATAGCGTTGGGGGCAGAAGCCCCCACCGTGAAAGGTGTGATAATGATCTAACCCATGTGCTCGTTCCAGAGATGTAGCTAAAAGAGGTAGAAGCGTTTGAACCAGGCGCTTAAATACAATATCTAAATGAGAAAGAGCGACTACCCAGCGGGAAGATAACTCTTCCAGGCCAATGTGAAGATAATCCCAACACCCCTTTAATTAGACTCCACGTCACACACACTTCAAATAGATCTCGCCTCGTCCCATATACACTTTTATCACTAATGATTATAGCAACCTTCGACTTTAAAGGATCCCGTCACGTAACAAATATACGCATAGGAAAGTCATATTCTGCTATTGAGAGATAATCAATCATATGCAAATATATGTAATATCTCTGAGAATATAAAGCAGGAATTCTTCCAAGCTGTAGGTGTGTCAGTGCTACTGCATGGCTGCACCATTCTTTCGAAACGCTTAAGGAAAAAGCTAGATGAGAATACCACAAGGATGCTGCGTGTTTTCTTGAACAAATCTTGGAATCAACATCCCACAATAGACAGCTGTACGACTACTAGTTTTCTATCCCACAAACCATCCAAATAAGATGAACAAGACATACTGGGCACTGCTGGAGAAGCCATAACGAACTCATAAGTGACGTTCTTCAGTAGACACCTAATTATGGACACACTGGTGTTTCCGTACAGATCAGATTATCCAAGCTGTGCTACTCATGAGCTGAATTAACGGAGATTGGTTCTGAACCAGGAACCTTGAGATTCCTAGGTGAATGCTCTATCGACTGAGCTAAATGGCCCCTTGTTCAAATTAGTTGTATTAAATAGATTATAGCTTCCAGTCTCAGTCATGGCCCAGCAGGTGAAAGGGTAT
>CM042163.1:28786328-28796328 GCA_023376005.1 Doryteuthis pealeii | reverse complement strand
TATATATATATATATATATAATCATTATTTGATTTTAATTAGCATCTTATCTATTAACGATGTCTCCATTATATTTTATATGAGATAAATTTTCCACGATATAGCACACACACACACACACACACACACACACACACCACACAAAATGTGTATGTATATATATATATATATATATATATATATTCATTTTGTGTGTGTGTGTGTGTGCTGTGCTATATCGTGGAAATTTATCTCATGTAATATATATATATATATATATATATATATATATATATATATATATATATATATATGTGTGTGTGTATATATATGTGTGTGTGTGTGTGTGTGTGTGTGTGTGTGTGTGTGAGAATGGGAAATGAATCCAACAATATGAGGAAAAAAATGAGTAAAGAAAAAAGAAAAGAAATGTAGATGGATAAAAATGAATTTTATCGCTATATGTATATGTATATACATTTTGTGTGTGTGTGTGTGTGTACTCTGCTATATCGTGGAAAATTTATCTCATGTAAAGTATAATGGAGACATCGTTAATAGATACGATGCTAATTAAAATCAAATAATGATTATTTGATAATCATTGATAATATAACATAAATAAATAAGGAAATATTAACGTCGGTGGTGATGTAGATTCTATTACAGAAAAACAGACATATAATCTCTATTAGAATAAGATATATATTTATGTGGGACGTGGAACGACCAGAGAGAGAGAGAGAGGGGTTGAGAAGAGAGAGAGAGAGAGGGAGAGAGAGAGAGAGAGAAAGAAAGAAAAGAGAGAGAGAGAGAGAGAGAGAGAGAGGGAGGAGGTGAGAGAGGGGAAGAGGAGAGAGAAAAGGCTATCTACTTAAATCCACTTTGTATTTTTATATAATTGCATCCTTGTATGAAATAGTATACCTGATGTAACGAAATACATTTTATATGGACTCCATATACACAAAACACCAGTACATAGTTGTTTGGACATCAACTCAATTTGTATGCACACACATACACACACACACACACACACACACACACTCACACACACACACACACACACATATATATATATTATTAATGTGTATGATTGGCACTCGTATACTAGAAAAAGTAATAGTAATCCAACATACAGTGTTATTAGAAGAGTCCTCAATATCTGTGATAGAGCGTTGATAGTTGAATAAAGTGACAAATAAAAGTTTTTATTCATTTATTTGGGAACGATATTACTACCAATGGTTTCCTGCTAAAAGCATTCATCAGGTAAAGGAAATAGTTAAAAAAAACTATTTCGTTTACCTGATGAATCCTTTAGCATATATATACATATATATATATATATATATATATATATATATATATATATATATATATATATATATATATCAAACAGTTTCCTTACCAGTCACAATTAACTAGTTTGGTTAGGTTTCTAATGTTTAATCAACCTTTGTGGGTTATTTGATTCCAATGTCATCTTTGTAGAAGAACAGTAGAGGTATTATTTAACCCATAGTTTGGGGGAGATGTGGGTTCATCCATTTCCCAATTTTATAAGTCCGAATGTAATAGCGCAACTGGAGTTCGAACCCGCTTAGTTGGATGTCGCAGTCTCTTTAGCCACTCTGCTACTGGGGCTCCCTTCCATTTATCTATCCAACTCTATCTATCTATCTATCTATCTATTTTTCTATCTATCTATTTGCTATATCAAGCCCATTAGATAACAGATTGCAAAATTTTAAAATAAATTCAAATATTCAAAATTACCCATGAAATAGAAGCATAATTTTCACTAGCGCTGGAGCAAGGAGTTTGTTTCGGCGTCTGAGGCGGGGGCGCACATCTACCATCAGCTCCTCCCTTTACCGCACAAATCACTGTGCTACTCATACGCTGAGTCGGTGAGGGCCGGTATCAAAACAGGAACCTTGTGGTCCCTAGTCGGTCGCTCTACCGACTGAACTGAGGGCAAATTATTAGTATTGGATAGGAATACTTAAAACCATATAAGTCGTCCTCGGGGCGGCCTAATGTCGGTATCAGCCAGACAGCGAGGGAGTCTATTCCATTTTCTCTAGCCCTAGACAGAGGTAATTGTTTTTTAGCGTCTGAGGTGGAGCGCCACTCCTACCCTCAGCTCTTCACTTTACCGTACATATCGCGGTGCTACTCATACGCTGAGTTGCCTTGGGTCTGTATCGAACCAGAAACTTTGTGGGTACTAGGCGGACGCTCTACCAACTGAGCTAAACCGGGGATTCCCTGACCACACTCCCAGTCGACCCTATATATGTACTTCTATTTAGTGACACAGATACCTGCCATTTGATTCATAACGATACGTATTTACCTAACCACGGCTAGGATGTGACACAAGGTTGCAAGTATGGGACATCCAGAAAGGATAGAACTTGCTATTCAGTAGTAATGGATTTGCAAGACTAGCTTGCAAACTATAACACCACAATTGGACGCCTTCTAAGAGTGTATAATTTTGTAGTTATTGGTTGATTGTTTTTACGGCACTTCAGTTTTTGTTGGATTATTTAATGCCAAAGTCAGTTTTTCAAGTAATTATATGATTTATAATAATAATAATTTCTAATCAAAACAACTTTAAGTAAGTCTTCTTAATACAAATAATTTGTAATGTTATATGGTTTCATTTATTCATATCTAATACTAAAAAAGGGGCAGGTTTATCCCAGTCGGTAGAGTGTTCGGCTAGAAACCACAAGGTTCCTAGTTCGATGAGTAGCACAGGAATCTGTGCGGTAGAGTAAGGAGCTGACGGTAGGTGTGGCGCTCCATCTCAGATGCTAAAAATAATCTCTTTGGTCTAGCTCTAGTGAAAAGGGGATAGACCCCCTCGCTGTCTGGCTGATACGACATTAGGCCGCCCCGACGACGACTTATATGGTTTTAAGTATTCCTATCCAATACTAATAATTTGCCCTCAGTTCAGTCGGTAGAGCGACCGACTAGGGACCACAAGAGCTCAGTCGGTAGAGTGTTCGGCTAGAAACCACAAGGTTCCTAGTTCGATACCGGCCCTCGCCGACTCAGCGTATGAGTAGCACAGGGATCTGTGCGTAAAGTGAGGAGATAATGGTAGATGTGGCGCCCCCCCCTCAGACGCCGAAACAAACTCCTTGGTCTAGCGCTAGTGAAAAGGGGATAGATACCGACTCACTGACTGACTGATACCGACTTTGGGCCACCCCGACGACTTTATTCAAGTATTCTTATCTAATACTAATGATGTTAAACATATCTATTTTACTCATAGATGGGACTCAATCAGATACTACCATTCCGGACATGGGAATAATGTTTCTCTGAATGTTTGAGATGAGGCTTGATGATTAGTATTATCTGCGTTATTCGGACTATTGTCCTCATCTTCATTGTTTTCTGTACAACGTTTCGGTCGATATGCCCTCCGGCCTTCTTCAGGTATTTCTTGTCGGACTCGGGAACCTTCTCGGACTCCTGAACCTTCTTTTCGAACTCGGCAACTTTCTTGTCGTAGTCAGGAACCTTCCTGTGATATTCGGGAGCCATCACGGAACTTTATATATATATATAGGTTAGGTTCAAAGTTCCGTGATGGCTCCTGATTACGACAGGAAGATTCCCGACTACGACAAGAAAGTTCCCGAGTTCGAAAAGAAGGTTCCCGAGTCCGAGAAGGTTCCCGAACAAGAAATACCTGAAGAAGGCCGCAGGGCATACGGTCGAAACGTTGTACAGATAGCAATGAAGATGAGGACAATAGTCCGAATAACGCAGATAATACTAATGGGAATAATGGTTATGCACACTCACTAGACCCGTCTATACTTTTATGCCGATTTCAGTGGCAAATATTTTCATTCATATATAAGTTTAAAGTTTTGATAAGATTTCACAGTTATAACAGCTGATAGGAAGAAAGAAGGAGAAGGAGTTCTCCAAATGACGAAACTTTTATGAGATTGTGATGCGTAAAGTTCGTTATGACTGGATTATGCAAGGTCTATGTTCAAGAATTTAAACGGTCAAGAGCGTACGTTACTACTTTAAGCGATTATCACAAATGCACATGCGCATGCGCAGGCACACACACACACATATATTATAATATATATATATATATATGTGTGTGTGTGTGTGTGTGTGTGTGTGTGTGTGTGTGATCAACGAGAGAAAAATGAATATTCTTTATAAAAAGGTGCGAAAGTGGTTTCAATTTAGGCACTGTTTTTTTTTCTATTTATTTCAATATTTAAAATATGCTACACGTGTTTCGGGTTTCTTTATGACCCTTTTCATGCTAATAAAGTTGCAGATTGTATTTAGACGAATCTTATTTTGATATATACTTATTTTGAAGACGCACAGACACATACACACACATATATATATTTGAATCATGGCAACAGACACCCACATACATACATACGTATATACATTCGAATTCCCGTTGTCAAATAGTCTGGGAAAAGAGTAATACAAAAATTATACTTGATATATATATATATATATATATATATAACTCTGTGTCTTCATATCTATTTATCTACGTAAACGGATATATATATATATATATGTTTGTGTGTGTGTGTGTGTGTGTGTGTGTGTGTGTGTGCGCGTATATACCTGTCTGGGGAAGTAAAGAACATAGATACGTACTGAAAGCACTATATGCCCACACGTGCCCGCGCGCGCGCGCACACACACACACACACACACATATATATATATAATTACAAATATAACAAAAGACTTAGAATTTTTGCATTATAGTCTATTTCAGGAAGCTTATAGACTATAATGCAAACATTCTAAGTCTTGTGTTATATTTTCAATTATAAATTTACTCTGTATGAGTACACATTGAGCTCTGCAAACTGCGACACTTTAAAAAAAAAAAACCTACTATGTCGTAAGGAAGATTTCTTCCCCGGATTTTTGGATTATATATATATATGAAAAATGGAATTGGAAATGAATCCGACAATATGAGGAAGAATGAATAAAGAAAAGAAAGAACAGAATGGATAATAAAAGATGAATTTTCTCAATATCACTTACACATGTGTTTCGGTCATATATATATATATATATATATATATATATATATATATATATATATAGTTCTCGAGTGTTGCTTTAACGTTTATATTGTAATGATATTAGTAATTTAGCCCATGTTCTAAACTTCATAAAAATATAGCTATAATAATCGTGTAAACCTAGCATAGCGGTAGCTCAAACTCACCCACAGATAAATAAGTATAAATATCAGCAATGTGACTTAGGGTCCTGATAAGATCGTAAAGTATCGAAACAGTGGTATTTTATACAATTTCATAGGGGATAGACTCCCTCGCTGTCCGGCTGATACCGACAATAAGCATCTCCGTTAAGAACAATAATTATACATATAAAGTATTAAGATCTCACCTTCTTTCTATTGTGACATAACTATTAGTTTAATGTATCATACATTGAACAGAAGACCCAATCGGCTAATGAAAGTTTAACTTAGAGTTTCGTCCGACGTATATTCTATCGAGGAAGACGTTAGAATACTTATGAAACAGTAGAAGCTGATATTTTTTCTTATTTCTTTTATACTGTTTTTCAGGCCTTCATTTGGGCATTTTTTTATTTTTTGAAATTAACTCTTTTAGAACGATTGTATACTTTCATCTGTTATATATATTCTCTATATATATATTTACCAACCTCTCCGCACGAGCAGGATGTGACACAAGGTCAATTTCTTAGCGGGGTTCAACAAGTTTGAATTCAGAGTTTTCCTTCCCTAGACCGGTTGCCTAACCAAGGTTAAAGAGCCCAGCCTGCCCTACTATTTATCCATAGCTGGAGGGGGAGTAGGATTCATACCTTTCCCAAGGGTATTAGCGCTAAGTGAAATGCAATTGTCACATCCAGGATTTGAACTCGCGGCGACGAATCCATTTCCCATGACTTTAACCATTACACCACGCGCTTCCATATTCTATACATAGGAGGATCGTCTGAAAAGTTCATAGTCTGACCAAGATATGCTCATGGTATGTGACCACATAAGGTTAATATTTTACGTTCCACACGTTTCTCCCGTCTGTATTGAAGCGCTTGCATAAAATATGTAAAAACAATAATCAACAACGATAATCAACAATATATATATATATATATATATATATATATATATATTTCTGCTTGAAGGCAATTATAAATGCATGTATCGAATAAGATTCGATAATTATAGAAAATAATCTTGACAAGAAAATCCCGCAAAGGATGGCTCGCTATGCAGAACACCGTACAGACTGTTTCGACTTTATTAAGTCTCTTCAGCGATGTATACTAACGACTCCCCTCCGACAGGAATCGAAACCGGGACTTCACAGGCATAGTCAGAGACCATATCCGTTCGGCCGCCGGTACATAAAAAAAAACAAACATCCAAAAATCTTATTCACTTCGCCGAAGAGCTAAACGGCCGGGTTTGTTTACTAAATAAACGTCTACTTGCCTGCTATGGCAGGGGCGTGTAATGTTTCATCATTGACAAGGTTAATTTCGCAGGGATTGTTCGCTATGTACCGGCGGCCGAACGGATATGGTCTCTGACTATGCCTGTGAAGTCCCGGTTTCGATTCCTGTCGGAGGGGAGTCGTTAGTATACATCGCTGAAGAGACTTAATAAAGTCGAAACAGTCTGTACGGTGTTCTGCATAGCGAGCCATCCTTTGCGGGATTTTCTTGTCAAGATTATTTTCTATAATTATCGAATCTTATTCGATACATGCATTTATAATTGCCTTCAAGCAGAATATAAAATAATAATTTATTCAACTTGCTTCTATAAAAAAAACAAACATCCAAAAATCTTATATATATATATATATATATATATATATATATATATATGAGAAGTAAATACACAAACGATGTGTTTTGATATGGCTTTTTAAGCCGAAAATTTTTTGGAGAATATGTGCTTAATTTCAGTCGTACCTAATTTTGAAAGTTAATTAATTAATAATTAATTGAATAGGTATGCCCGCCTAATTAATTAATTATTTATTAATTAACTTTCAAAATTAGGTACGACATCAATTCAGCACATATTCTCCCAAATATATATATATATATATATATATATATATATATATATATATATATAGATAGATGTATTTTCTTTTTAAACATATTCCTGTGAATAAAGTGTGTTAGAGTCAACAATAAAAAGCTAGGCATAACATTCGATATATTAGGTCTTTCTTATAAAGAAATAATTAAAACAACAACTTATCTCAAAATAATTTTCTAAGAATAGCGACCTGGAATGTCTGGACACCTCCCAATCTGGAGAGATTGGGAAACTACAAACTACAAACTGGCATCGTGAAAGGGGAGCATCTCGATATGGGCCGACATCAATGCCCTTGCGGAAGTCGGTTGCAGCTATAAGGACCAATTGACAGAAGGAGGTGGGCGCGATACACCCCATCATGAAAAGACAGGCCGACGGTAGCTGCAAGAAGTTTGAGGTAAGGTAAGCCCTCCACCTGAAACGACATATGACGGACGCCATGGAAACATTTCCTACATTGAAGTCTGACCTGTGTGGCAGGGCCTGTATGTCGAGGGTTTCTTATGTGTGACAGGGTACATAAAACAAGCCGATCCATAGGCCACCTGCATGCTCACAACCGAACTACTTGTAGAAATGGCCTTATTCTGTCAAGAAGCGGCAATCACCATAATATATATATTTATATATTATATATATAATTTCTACAAGTCCAGAGTGATGGAAGAACAGTGAGGTGTGCAGGCCTGACTGGCTGGAAGCATGCAGATATGGTTCTGCATACCGCGTGATTCCTGACCAACTTAACGTCAGCAACGTGCCTCTGCGAGGTTTTGGGTGAAGGTGCAGCCCCTTGGCTAACACTGTTCACACAGCCATTTGGGAATTATCTACAAAAGGTGACCTAAACAAATGCCTGTCCACCTATCAAGCTGGCCAGAGACCAGCGCTTCGACGGATGTCCACATTAGCTAGGCGTAGACAAGGAAATAAAACACAAAACAAGGCTAAGAATAGCCACCTGGAATGTCTGGACACCTCCCGATCTGGACAGATTGGGAAACCCCAAACCATGTACTGGCATCATGACAGGGAAGTCTCTCGATAAGGGGCAGTCACCTATGATGGCTGTAAGAAGTCTGAGGTAAGGTGACTCGAGCCCTCCATTCTGAAGCGACACATGACGGACGCCATGGAAACATTTCCTATAAAGAAGTTTGACTTGTGGGGCAGCGCCTGCATGTCGAGGATCTCATGTGTGACTGGGTACATAAAAACAAGCTGGTTCCGTGGATCATCTGCGTGCTCACAACTGCTCACATCTGGACTACTTGTAGAAATGGCCTTATTCTGTCAAGAAGCGGCAATCACCATATAGATAGATAGATGGATGGATGGATGGATGGATGCATGAGCTAACTGTCATCGAGAGATAATAAACAGAGATAGATAAATAGATAGGAACAGGTTAGGATAGACACGTAGCTGGACGTAAACAGACTGAAATGGTCCGATAAATAAATATGGTTGAACTGAGATAGATAAATAGATAGATAGATATATAGATAGATCCTGTGATATAACATCTATTATTTGTGCAAATATGTACTAACTAGGATGAATGGGTTTTGGTAACTATTGATGATAAAAGTCGATCATTCTACCCACAAAATACTCGACATTTTCGGTACATGGACTGATTTGAGCCGCCCAGGAAACGCACGCAACTATCTCGGCCACCGTGTCGGTCTTACAAGGATAGTTAGAAAAATAGACACGACCAGCTAGATATAAGCAGATCGGCATAAGAATGGTAGTCCGCTCGATTCATGTCAATACATTTGCCTATATATAAACGCTGGGGTGTGGGCGTGTGTTTACAGGTGGGCGCATTTGCTAGTTAAGATGCAAACATTGCGTGTAGACGGGGATGAGGTCTTATATTACTCCAAGTGAATAAATACAATAATGCCAGATACACTACGCCCATATATACAATTTGTGTATTTGTTAGTTGGTTGGTTGGATTTTAAGGCATGTCAATCCTTGTTGGGTTATTTTATGCCGAGGACGTTTTGTTTCATTGATTTCGATGTGTATTCAATAATTCAACTCAAAATTTTTAACAGATTTCTTTAAATTCATTTTTTCTATTTAACCCATTGATGGGACACTAACAGGTACTATCACTCTGAGTTCGAGTGGAAGTGAGAGCTATGGAAGCGTACGTCATACTCACTAGTTCTCTAGAACCGAAACCGCACCACTACATGCTTTAATGGGATACACAGGATAACATCTCTTTGTGAGATCTTACCTCTCTGCAGGGGGTGCGGGTAACGTATTCTTATCCCCGCCGACAGTGTAGAAAAGAAAATAGTTTATTGGGAAAAATAAGATTGATAATGAATAACTAGGTTTTAGTATTAATTTTCTATCGTATTTTTTAATAACCTGAGTTTATTCTTTGTTTTGTTTTTTTCTTTTTCAGTGAGTGGTTGTTTTTTTAAATTATTATTTAATTTATTGTTTTTATAAATATTCTCAGCGGCGATACTGTTGTTCTCAACCTTAGCTTTCCCGCGGAACGGCAAGGTTACAGCAACTGAAAGCACCCACCTACTAAAGGTAAACTTTGTTTTTGTTTTTCAAAACAAGCTCAATATATTTTCAATAGAAAGAGAACGAGACTGACTCCACAAAACAGAATATCAAGATTTATTTATTTTTTATGATATTTGTTTCATTTGTTATAATGATTTTAATCAAAAAAGAAATCGAACATGAACATGGCTCAGGATATTTATTTATGGCTTTCATTTCATTGCAATTATTATTTCCACAGGTTACATACCTAATATAGATCACATAACTGAATGGTGGCAAAGATAAATGGTTAAAACGAAATCT
>CM042163.1:28768828-28781328 GCA_023376005.1 Doryteuthis pealeii | reverse complement strand
AAAAAGATGACATACACTCCATTATTACAGTGCATGTTTTCAGAAATAATTAGATCAGTCGATCTCGATGTGGATATCAAGAATTCTCCTGTTTCTCCACTTTTTAATCAAATGAACAAATCGCGTGTCCGGAAAACAACTTCTTCCCTGTTGCTATAATGTTATTTTAACTTCATTGAATCCTGTTTTTCGCTATTTGTTTTATGTAACGTAAAGATGAACATTAAATAAAGAGGGAAAGTCGATGTTCATTATATAAGCAATGGAACTTTAATTCAATGATGGTAGATATAAATTAACTGACGAAGTGACAACGTCTTATTTTCTCAAATTACTGAAATATTTGTGAGTGGTGTAGTGTAGTGGTTAACATCCTGTATTGTGACATAGTAGTAAGCGAGTCATGGACTCTGACAGCTGTCTATATATGTTTCTAGTAAACGGTGGCGTTTTACCACAATGGTATTTCCTAGCATAGTTCCTATGTAACACAACTATGCATTCGTTTATAATTCTTATGTCTGTTTTAATCTGTATAAACTGCATAAGTGTTCCCTTACTTTAGTATTTATGACATATATTTTGTCATTTAGATTTTGTAAAAAAGCAAGTTATTTATTTACTGATCCCAAAGCCATTCATCACCCCACGGTTCCTTTTTTGACCCATCGTCTCCTAGATCGTTCCACCGCCCCTATTGGGCGGTATCGCCCACTTTGGGAACCACTAGTTTAAGCTATGTGTCCACATGAAGAAAATGTCATCTATATATCTGCAGTAATGTATTGGTTTTAGAGAGTAATTGTGGAGTAGTTGATTTTCTATTTAGTGCATAAATATATTGACATAACTAGAAGCCATTTTAGTTCTCAATGCAGTTCCCCTAATTTGCAGATAGTGGTTTCTTTGGAATTGAAAGAGAACAATTAAAAGTTAAAAAGTAATTACCAAGAAATATCCTTTTTTTTTTTTCAAAATATTGAAAGCCTTGTCAGGGTGTGGGCATCCCGTGGCGTAATTGCTAACGTGCAGGGCTGCAACATCATGGTATGTGAGTTCGAACTCCAGTCGCGCTATTACGTTCACTTTCGGACTAATACTCTAGACAAAGGTGTGAAACCCATTATCACCCCAGTTATGGGTTAAATAGTACCACCACTGTTCTTCTACAAGGATGGCTTTGGCATTGAATATTCTACGAAGGTTGATATGCCATTAAACAGAGAAACCAAACCAAACCAGTTCTTTGTGCTGATTTTTTCTCTAGCATTTTGATATATTATTTCTCTGAATTTTTGAGATGAGGCTTGATAATTTATATTATTTTAATTATTCGGACTAGTGCCCCGCATCTGAAGAAGGCTGGAGGACACATCAACCGAAACGTTGTATAGATAACAATAAAGATGAGGACAATAGGCCAAATAATCCAAATAATACATCTTGATATATATTTATATATAAAACATTAATCAAAGCATCCCCTAATGAGAGACCCTTCCGACTGAATAAATCTCGCATTCTCACAAAACTCATCATAACTATATTTTTAATGTTCCGTTTCTTTTTTGTTTAATTGTAATTTTCGATCATTTTTGGCACACAGTTTTATGGTTCCAAATATTCCTATTCAATAATAAGAAGGGAATTACCAGAGAAATAGTGTGACATCTTAGTAAGTGAATTCGAATTCCAGTCGCCCTATTACGTTCTTTAAAATACATCCCTTGCCATTCGTCTTATTTGTTCCTGTGAGTTTTCCATTGGTTTAAGCACCTCTAAAGCATCTCAGTCGATGTGGTGCAAAGTTACTTCACTTCTTGTCAATTCCACCAGTTCTTCCGTGTAATATTCGTAGAACTGGTGGAAATGACAAGAAGTAACTTTGCACCACATCGACTGAGATGATTTAGAGGTGCTTAAACCAATGGAAAACTCAGAGGAATAAATAAAACAAATGACAGCAAGCAACTTTACATCAAATCGACTGAGATGGAATTTCAGTTGAAAGAACAAGAAAAGGTTACTCTTGCTTTGCTTAAACAATATTTTCCCCATCAGAAAACAATGCTTTATTAACACACGAAATTCAGATTTTTCCATTGTTTCGAAAATTTGCAACAGTAGCTTCACTTAACTGTAATTTGTAAACTAATAATCCGATTGGGCTCAGATTTTGACACGTGCTATTCATCAGAATAACTTGCATTGATAATAACACTGTTGTTATTTCATATCACTCCCTTTCAAGAATAATAAGGTAATATTGCACTATTGGTAAATGGTTATTAACATGCACAATTTTCCGTTGTAACATTTTCACAATAAGCACATAGAACGATAGATACTACTATCCAATGGGAAGCAATATGAGATTTTAAAAGTGTATAGTTAAATTTAGCTGGATACTATATATACCCGGAAAAGGCCTAGAACATACATATTGTAGGCTATATACAGTGGTACTTTGGCTTATAAGGGCTCAGACATACAAGTTTTCTGAGTTTCGAGGTGTCACTCGGTCGACTTTTTGCTTTGTTTTATGAGCTAAAATATTTCAGATTAAATTCACTAAAAACCTTAAAGTTTCCAAATTTATTACTCCAAAGAAAAATATTATTTATAAAAGAATATGTATTAAAACCATAATACAGCATATAACTTTTTTCATTGTATTTTTTATACAATGCATTTCTATTTTCCTTATAAGCACATAGAACGATAGGTACTACTATCCAATGGGAAGCAATATGAGATTTAAAAAGTGTATAGTTAAATTTAGCTGGATACTATATATACCCGGAAAAGAATGATTTATATTCCTGTATAATGTCAGAAGAGCGAGGTGATTTTCTTTTGATAATTGACTGGCGATCTACAGCTAATGGATAACTTAACTTGGTTTGTTACCGAGTGGTGGGAAGTCAGAGAACAGTATGGACGGCGACAAGGGATGCGATTTGTGACTCTGCTTCTCTCTCTTTCGGTCTCTTCTCTATCTTTTGACTCCGGCTGGCGGTCTGTTATTTATGGGATCCAGACCTCCCCACCCCTAACATATGTCTCTGATTGGCCAGCCACTCGATACTATTGTCTATGTATCTAAATGGCCTTGTACCAGCCTAGCTTGTATCTTTCCATTTGGGTTTTTCCAACTCCAAAGAGTCAAGGCGAACCATTGTTTTATTTATCTAAGTTTTTGAAATTGTTGACGATTTTTTCAAAAACTGGAATCTTATTATTTATGTAAGAATTAAAAATTCCTATCATCTAACTCAAATTCCATAATTTAAGGAATTTCTATAAATTTATATTTTTAATATAAACAATTATTATTATTATTATTATTATTATTATTATTATTATTGTTTTTCTTATTTTTACTTTTAATTTTAACGAACCGCCATAATTAATAATTAGGGTAGTTTTAATTAAATAGTAATTAATTAATAGATCGCCAATCAACCCATAACACTTTTAATAGTGTTACACCTGGAACATACATCTTGTAAGCTATATACAGTGGTACTTTGGCTTATAAGGGCTCAGACTTACAAGTTTTCTGAGTTTTGAGGTGTCACTCGGTCGACTTTTTGCTTTGTTTTATGAGCTAAAATATGAGGTACGAGCGAGCTTCAGATTAAATTCACTAAAAACCTTTAAGTTTCCAAATTTATTACTCCAAAGAAAAATATCATTTATAAAAGAATATTTATTTAAACCAGCATATAACTCTCTTCATTGTATTTTTTATACAATACATTTCTATTTTCCTTATTAAAAATGTAACAGAAATAGGGTGTTTTTGGGTGGCTGGAACGGATTAGTGGCATTTCAGTTTGTTTCAATTGGTGAAATTGATTTGATATACGAGGAAATTGATTTACGAAAGGAACGAATTAAGTACATATGAAGTCTACTTCATATTTAGATGAGAGTGGAAAGCGACCGTTTCATAAATGTATAAGCACTTAAAGAGTATTTTTATGTTGCGTTGAAGTAGTAACAATAGTCGGAGTTGACTTTCTTAGATTAAATATACCGTATATCTAACATTGAAATATATATAAAAAAAAATAAGTTAGCAATGTAGGTCTGCAAATGTTTACGTACAAGATCAAAATTGAAACAAAAGAAAATCAAACGAATTCAACAATAAAGAAATAAGGAAAAGTTTATTAAAAGATTAGATAAATAAATAACTACGTTAAGTAAGGAAAACAAGTAAATATTTTCGCAAACGTCTCTGATTACAGATGGGGAACCTACTCTTAGAGGAATGTGTTTGTTTACAACGACTGAGGTGAGTTTGTTTGTTTGTCCTTTAGAGATCAGCCTTATCGACATTGTTGAGAATACACAGACTGCATCAACTGAAGACACTGACCCAGACTGGTAGTACCTGTTAGGATCCGATCTATAGGTAAAATAGATATGTTAGATGGGAATACTGGATATCACGTGAGCAAAAAAACCCCCAAAAAACAACCAAAAAAAAACGAAACAAAAAACAAGTAACAAGAAAAACAACAAGAACTACCACCGCCAATAACAACAAACTAATCAGCGAGGCTTAGAATAAACTGTTGTATCCCCTGCAGAGATATAAGTAAGTAAAGTCGTCGGGGCGGCCTAAAGTCGGTATCAGCCAATCAGCGAGGGAGTCTATACCCTTTTCAATAGCGCTAGACCAAGGAGATTGTTTCTGCGTCTGAGATGGAGCGCCACACCTAACATCAGCTCCTTGCTTTACCGCACAGATTCCTGTGCTACTCATACGCTGAGTTGGCGAGGGCCGGTATCGAACTAGGAACCTTGTGGTTTCTAGCTGAACGCTCTACCGACTGACCTAACCCGGCCAAGCATGGGCAGAGATATAAGACTCCCAAAAGGGGGTGTCCTAGGCATGACACCAAACTGCATCAGATGGTGAGGCGCCAACTTTCGAGTTCTGGGGAGCGCCAAGTACTTATTTATTACATTTAATCCCAGATCCACTCTTACCTTAAATGGTAGTATCTGTTAGGGTCCATATATGCGTCTATATATCTATTTAAGAATTATTCATATTCAATAGGACGTGTGCAAAAATGCTCATTAGAAACAACTTTACAGAAAATGTAAATATGTACGTTCAATGAACATAATTCCCCAACGTCTAGGCATAAAATAACCTAAGACGAGTAGTCCTGCCTTTAAATCAATTAATAAATCAATGATGAGTCACTCTTTATCCATCTTTAAATTCATATCTCCACCTCCATTCACAATCTCCACTCTCCAATTATTCTTTCTATTCATCTCAATATTATCGAAGTCACTTGCTGATTAGTAGCCAATTAGGCATTCCTTACAGAGAAATTATGCCCCTTTCCCTAAAAAAGAAAAAAATCCTGAGATTACAGTGTATAGTAAAACAGCGTCTCGCCTAGAATATTGGGCTTACGGTATCAAAGCATTTAGCATCGTATTTGATAGCATCGTATTTTTTTTAAAAAGTCGTAAGAAACAACTGCACAAAAATGTAAATATGAACGTATAATGAACACGATTCCCTTAATTATATGCATAAAATAACCCTTGAAGAGCTCATATGCCGTTAAATTTAATCAATCAATCATCACTCAATTAGTTAGTCGTGCCCGCTCTTGTACTCCTTTTGCGCCAGTTTGCTGCATTCGCTTATAATGCGGTTTATTGTTTCATATACCCTCCTCTCTTTCTCCAAATGGCTTACACTTGCTATTTTCTTGAGACAAACCCTTCCGTAAAATCAATCCCTAATTGATTAGAAATAAGAGTTACACAAATAACAAAAAGATTACAGAGGGGAGATTAGAGAAATTAGGATGAACAACTTTACTAGAAAGAACAATGGGAGCTGATGTAATTGAAACTTTGAAAATGATAAACGAAATTGGTAGACATTTTTTGGTAATAATAAACGAAAAATGGTAGACATTTTTAAAAATATTTCTCCTCGAACTGGAAACTAACTGCCAAGGCAGATTTAAATAAAACTAAGTCTATTAACTGTGACGGAGAACGAGAAAGGAAAGGGAGCAAGACATTGTCTTGCCTGCTGGGATCGAACACGCGTCCTCCCGCATGCGAAAACAGATGCGATGTAGGAACTGGAAGGACGCGAGGTTTGACTGACGTGCCCGGATGTTTGGTTAATATGCCCATAAAATAACAAATGAGTCAAGCGCTGGGCAGTCAGCAGTCAGCAGCAACAGAAGCAGTCGACGACGAAGCGCCTTTCAGTAAGGAAATGGATTTTAGTCGAAGAGAAACGAAACTAAATAGGAAATGTGATTTTGAACTGCTAAAGATTATTTCGACTACGACGACGGATTTTTCCAGCTGCTAGACGAAGAATGTGTTGACCAACAGAGGGTTTGACTTGTGAGAAGACTGAGAACTCGCTTGTTTTTGGTTCCACCTCGGCGGGAGCTTGTTGATTCAAAGATCTATTTCGCCCTATATATTACCCCCCTTCTATATTAATCAATTGGAATTTTTTGCTAATAGAATAATGGGAGTAAAATGAGGAAATCAATCCGACAGAATGTGGAGAAATGTAGACAAATACGGGATGTAACAATGGATGGAAGTTTATTTCTGGTGATAATGTCGACGCTATAACGTTTCGGCCTTTCAGACCTTCTTCAGAATACGAGCTGGTTTCTTGTATTGAACAATTCAATTCTCTTACTGACGAGTATTAGGAACACATTGCTTAGTCAGATAAAAAAAAGCAATATCGTAAAAATTTAAGATTAATTTGTATGACTTTGTATGAAAAAAATGGTAAGAAGTATTTAAGAGGGCGTTTTGGGGGGGGGGCTATAGGTTGAATTTCTAAACAAAACTGGATCTGTACATACATTTTTTATTAACAGTGCAAAGAAATTGTTTAAAAAATTGATATGAAGTTAACGTGAGAAGATAGGAGAAAAGGATAATTGCTGAACAAATAGATAGTATGTACTATTTGGATTATACGGAAAATTGTCCTCATCTTTATTGTTATCTGCTCAACGTATCGCCTGATGTGTCTTCCGGCCTTTTTCAGACACTTCCTGTCTGTCTCGGGAACTTTCTTGAACTCGGGAACACCCTCCTCAAACTTGGAAACCTCTCCAAACTCGGTAACCTTTTTGTCGTAATCGGGAACTTCATGGAACTTCGAACATAACCCTTTATTCAATCTACGGGTGTAGACTCTTCTCATTCTGTTATGTAACGAGATAATGAAGGTCCTGACTTTTGTGAGCTAGAACTACTATATTAGAAAAGGAGGAAGAAGAAATAAGAGATGATAAAGATTTTAAAAATAGTGATGAGCACAAAACAGGATGAACGATGATTTGACCGGAGCGTGACACCCGAATGGAGAATTGAGTGTCAACCGGAAGTTTCGGGTGTTGACCGGAACCGGAAGTCACGTGGTGACGTGGAACAACGAAGAAAGGTACCGGCCTCTTTTTACTTTCCGCCGTCGTAGGGTACGGATCGGGCCTCTGGTGCCTAGTATGGGGTCACAGTAATTTAACAGTGTCCTCTCTCTCTTTTCTCTCTGCCTTTCCTCCTCTCTGATACGAACCCACGAGACGAGCACGATAATAAAGGCTAGCAGTTGTGACTACATATTTCTCGCGTTGTAATTTTTATCAACAAGATGACCCCAACGTGCCGAATACATTTTTAGTACGGTGAATATATTGCTTTGGGTACTGTGACCAGATATACACAACGTTACAGTTAACCATGACTGGAGAAATACCTGAAGAAGACCGGAGGGCACATCGGTCGAAACTTTGTGCGAATAACAATAAAGATGAGGACAATAGTCCGAATAATACAAATAATACAAATTATCAAGCCTCATCTCAAACATTCAGAGAAATCAATAAATGAATAATAATCAATCAACAAAACAAGGGTCATCGCTACCTATACTTGTTGTCTTCTGTATTGTATTGTTTTATGATTGTGCATTGTTTTTATGATTGTGCAGAGTTCGCTTCAGTAATTGTTTTTGCGAGATATTGCATGTTTCTTGCCTTTTTTTTTTATTAGCGTGAAGCCTTTTTCTGTCATTAGATCTAATGACGTCCGTAGTATGTAGTCTAGACATATTAGAAATAAGAATAGTGCTAATGTATCTCCTTATGGGACTCCAGGGACAATGTCAAAGAAATCTGTGTCAATATTGTGTGAACGAACCATTGCTTTCGTGTCTATAGAACATCATTATAATGGTAACAGTTTCTTTTTTGCTGATCTGACAATAATCGGAGCTCTTTTAGAATGTCTTGATAGTAAGTCGTCGGAGAGGCCCCCTCCGATCAATCGGCTGGTCATGTCAAGCCCTAGCACTTATATGATTTTCCCAACCCTATTGCCCTTATGGCAAGCCCCAGCCCCTTTTTATCATATAGGTGCTAGAAGGCGGTTGCTGCGGGTCTACATGTCCTAGGAATGACGTTAAACTCTATCTGATGGTGAGGTTCCAGTTTTGGAGGTTTGGGGAATGTGGAGCACCCCTTCATCACCATTGCTCTCTGGTCCACTCTGACCCGGAGTGGTAGTACCTGTTAGGGTCCCATCTATGGGTTAAATAGAAAAATGTATTTATAAAAAAATTGTATTATCCATTAAGAATTGATTTATTTCAAAACTTTATCTGCATTAAATGACCCACTGTGGTTGATATGCCGTAAAACAAAACAAACCAAACCAAACCAGTAATTGTTTCTGTGGGATATTGCATGTTTCTTGCCTTTTTTTTTATTAGCGTGAAGCCTTTTTCTTTCATTAGATCTAATGACGTCCGTAGTATGTAGTCTAGACATATTAAAAATAAGAATAGTGCTAATGTATCTCCTTATAGGACTCCAGGGACAATGTCAAAGAAATCTGTGTCAATATTGTGTGAACGAACCATTGCTTTCGTGTCTATAGAACATCATTATAATGGTAACAGTTTCTTTTTTGGTGATCTGACAATAACCGGAGCTCTTTTAGAATGTCTTGATAGTAAGTCGTTGAAGGTAAGCTGTTGTTTATCATAATCGAAGTGAACGTCGTTTCCGGGCTTGGGACCGGTATCGACGTAATTGTTTTATCGAAATGAATCCCGAATAATGTTGCTACCAAAAACAAACAAAAAAAAAAAACAAACAAAAAACAAAAAACAAAAAAACAACTAGCCTATTAACCACACCGATTTTATACCCTCCTCCGCCGCCTCCACCACCGGGACCAGTTGGAAGACTGCTCTTCCGATTGGCTCCTCCTGTTGTTTTCTCTTGACAAGCCTGGCAGCCGGCCATCAATTACAACGCGATCAAATAATAGTTTTACAGCTGGCGAGAAAATCTAGACAATATAAAAAGCAGATGCTTTCTGGTAATAAGTTAACAGGATTTTCTTTTCTTTTGTTTTTTTTTTTGGGGGGGGGGGAGTAATTTCTTCGTTTTTGTTATTTTGTTTCTTTTTTGTATTGTTTGTGTTTTTTTTGTTGATTTCCTGTCTGCTATTTGGGGAACTTCTTTTCTTTTTCTTTCCTTTTCTTTTGTTTCTTCCTAAGCGCCACTTTTCTTGCTTACCGATTTATTGAATGACATATTAAACAGTACAGACATACAATTATTACATACCTACATGTAAAATATAAGTAAACGAGCTCTCTCTCTCTCTCTCTTTCCCCCTCTCTCTCTATTTTCTCTCTTTCTCAAGCACACACACACACACACACACACACACATACATATATATATATATGTATATATATATATTAATGAGTGTGTGCATGTATATGCGTGTGTGAGTGTGTGTGTTAGTATATCTATGTTTGAGTGCATGTGTGAGAGCATGAACGTGCACTCACACATGCACACAAACATCATATACATATTAACACACGTTCAATTAACACACACACACACACACACAACATATATATATATATATATATATATATATATATTATATATATATATATATAAAGAGAGAGAGAGAGAGAGAGAGGGAGAGAAAAATAATTGACTAAATGGAAGAAAATTCCATTAAATGGAAATTTTAAAATTAAATCCATTTCACCGGAATGTCCAGATTGGTTTTAGCATTTTATTTCTCTTGAAGACACAGACACAGACACACAGAGACACAGACACACTAACACACACACATACACATACACACGCACGCGCGTATAAATATATTTAAAAGTTGCAAGGAGTAAATTCTTGTCATTTTGAATTATAATTTTCGTGCATACGCTTTTTTTCTTTCGGATTTTGTCTACACCGCAGCAAACTAGATTCACTTGGGCACTCTGTGTGAGGAAATGACGCAATTCACTTCATCAAAAATTTTAAAACAGCACGCTCTACTGCTTAGTATTCGCGCCAATAGCTCCAATACGAATATTTCAGAGTGGTTTGATGTTAATATAAGGACAGAGCAGAGGATCCGAAAATAGTTTTATGAGTACAATGGTTACTACGAACCTACGGCATAACGGAACCCTCACCCTGATCGTTCTGATTAGAAGAGAACTCACAAAT
This sequence comes from Doryteuthis pealeii, assembly GCA_023376005.1. Lineage (NCBI taxonomy): Eukaryota > Metazoa > Mollusca > Cephalopoda > Myopsida > Loliginidae > Doryteuthis > Doryteuthis pealeii. The sequence continues at coordinate 28,770,751 of CM042163.1, read as the reverse complement.
TTGTTGCTGAGATCTAGGCCATGATTGACAACTATCTCAGAAGTCAATTAAGTCCATATCCGTGAAAATGGGAGTGTCTGAGTTTCTTATCGGGCTGGTAGTGCATGAAAAATTCGATATTTCTCATACAAGATGAGAAATGGTAAATTTTTAACTCTGTTAACCATGGCTGGAGAAATACCTGAAGAAGACCGGAGGGCACATCGGTCGAAACTTTGTGCGAATAACAATAAAGATGAGGACAATAGTCTGATATCCAGGCCATGATTGACAACTATCTCAGAAAGTCAATTAAGTCCATATCCGTGGAAATGGGAGTGTCTGAGTTTCTTATCGGGCTGATAGTGCATGAAAAACATTCGATATTTCTCATACAAGATGAGAAAGGATCAATTTTTAACTCATACAGGAAAAGAAGGAAAGGTCATGCTGCAAAGTTTTCCCTCAAATTTAAGAGTCCCCTCTAACGGAAAATGCTTTTTCTCAAATGAGACATATTTCTAATAGGATCAAATGGCAAACTCACTGAACTACCGTTGCCTTGCTCTGTATCCACAAGATGTACCTATAGTAATGAAAAGCAAACACCTAATTCACATCAGGCTGTTTAGTGCGGTCACTTGCAATGGTGACATTATGTCCCCTTTCATTTTCCCACATTATCACAGACTCAGCACAGAACTTCATCGTGCCTGGATGAGGTATTGCTGCCCTGGATCGAGAGTATATCTGCTGGAAGACTCTACGTCTGAAAACAGAACTCTGCGCCATACCACATGGAATATTTCTTGTATATAGGTTGTGCTGTGGATCACGAGTTAAATTTATAGACTCTTCGAGGCTGCGTGGACTGAATCGACCAATCAACACGCTCGAATACGGAGTTGGTTAACTATTTAAAGGCCTTGGTGGAAAGGCGTTCAGTTGCTCGTGCTTAACACTGACAAACATAAGGATCATAGAATTCAGGATACAGTGAAAAGCATTATAGGATTCTAATCAGCATGGATTAAACTTAATGCTACAAGAGATCTCAAATAGTAAAGTGCTCGCATCTTCAGACTAAGAATCTTAACAATTAGGAGAATACAGTGATGACTCTGAGAAAAGGTCTGCGGCCAGATCAGGCCTAACTTCTGGCTGCCCAGCTTTCCAGATTGCAATCGCCTTGATTATTATATGCGGGGTGCAGTTAAACGAGAGATCAACAACACCAAAAATGAACTGAAGACAAAAATAACACTTATGAATTTAAACAAGAGGATTACGGAAATTATTGCAGGAGATTCGATAGAGGCCGATATTAAATCCACTGGTGATTTCTTTGAATGAATTCAATCTATCATCATCATCATGTCGCGTATATGGCACGGGTATCCATGACAATCTTTCGCCAACCTTCCCTATCATTCATTGCACCTGGGAGCTCCTCTGTGGAGCAACCAGCATCCTCACATAGCTGGTCAATGTAGATCCTTGCTGGGCGCCCCACACTTGCATGTCCATGTGTTGGCTTCCACAGGAGAACGTCGCTTATGAGTTCATCCTTGTTTCTCCAGCAGTGTCCTGCATGTCTTGTCCGTCTCACTCGGATAGTTTGTGAGATGGGGAGCAGGTGACCGTACAGCTGTTTCCTTGTGGGGTGCTGCTTCAATGACTTGTTCAAGACTGTGCGCAGCATTCTTGTGCAGCTCCCATATATCTTATTCTCAAGACGCTTTGTTAGGATCCAGGTGGTGCAACCATATAGCAGCACCGACACAACCACAGCCTGGAAGAACTGTCGCTTTTGCTTGTCAGGGAGATCGGACCTCCATAATAATCTATTTGTGGCTGACCATGCCTTTGCTATCCGTGTATTAACATCGCTCTCTGTGGAGGAGATATTAACACCCAGGTACGTGAATTGTTCTACTGGCTATC
>CM042163.1:28761328-28766328 GCA_023376005.1 Doryteuthis pealeii | reverse complement strand
ATATATATATATATATATGTGTGTGTGTGTGTGTGTGTGTGTGTGTGTGCATATATATATCATTGATATATTATAGTAGTATTATTCAATGACAAAGTCACCCTTATATAAGAATAATAGTGGTACAATTTATCCCACTGCAAAGGTGAGGGGATTCATATCTTTACTAAGGGTATTAATTCAAAAGTCAACGTAAGCGAATGAATGATGTCGCAGTCTACTACGTTAGCCACTACGCCATAGAGACTCTTACCCTCATTAGTATTAGATAGGAATATTTGAAACCATAAAACTATGTGCCAACAAATGATTACAATTCTTAAACACTCTTGTATTTCCACCGATCCGCGTATTCATCGTTGGTTGTGAGGGTGGTAAATTTAGAAAAGCAACGAGATATGAAAAGAATAAACACGTCTTTGATTAGAAGAGTGACAGGAAAATTTAATACTAAATATGAAGTAAAAAAAAAAGGAAAGAAAGAAAAAAAAGGAAGTAATATATACGCATTTCCTTCAATATAAAAATGTCCTCAAATTATCGTAATTTCTTTTTTATACGTTTTAATTGCAGCAGGCGCCTTGTTTTCCCTTCGTCGTCGTCGGAATATTGCTACTCTCGTGAATAGATCTGTGTTCTACCTGAGGTTCTGTCCTCTAATAAGAGACTTATTAAAGGAAGTGGCGGATTTTGGACAATAAAAAAAAATGCGGAGAGCGGAAATGCTTATACTTGCAATTTTCATAATCTACTTTCGTTTTTTATCCATGCTTTTTTAAACCTAATTGTTTATTAAAATTGTTTCGAGCAATTTTCATTGATTGACATTATTACTAGTTGGTACTGATTGGTCCCTGTTTAACGGTATATCAACTCTTGTGGGTTATTTAATATCAAATCTTGTTTATATGTATATATGTTGAAAGAATGAATAAAGGAAAGAAAGTATAGAACGGATAATAAAGGATAATTTTGATCAATATCACTTACACGTGTTTCGGTCAGGAGTTTATCTATATGTAGTAAAGTAAAGTCGACGGGGCGGCCTATAGTCGGTATCAGCCAGTCAGCGAGGGAGTCTATCCCCTTTTCAATAGCGCTAGACCAAGGAGATTGTTTTAGCATCTGAGGTGGGAGCGCCACACCTACCATCAGCTCCTTACTTTACCGCACAGATCCCTGTGCTACTCATACGCTGAGTTGGCGAGGACCGGTGTCGAACTAGGAACCTTGTGGTTTCTAGCCGAACGCTCTACCGACTGAGCTAACCCGGCCCATAATATTTAAACTATTATTATTTTTAAATAAGCAAATGAAATGAAATAATAATAATAGAAAAAATGTAGAAGTGTTCCGCACACAAAGAAAATTCGACCTTCATCAGAGTGAATCCTTATTTAAAATGAAATTCGTTGGAATACACATAGACCGAAGATAAACTTCTGACAGAAATACGTGTAAGTGATATTGATTAAAATTATCCTTTATTATCCTTTCTATCCTTTCTTTCCTTTATTCATTCTTTCAACATACCGTCGGATTCACTTCCAGTTTCTTCTTTACATATGTATATATATATATATATACCCACCCATCCACAAGAGCAGGATATGACACAAGGTCAATTTATTCGGGAGAGTTTAACAGGTTTAAATTAAGATTAAAGAGCCCAGTACACCCTACTATTTACCCATAGCTGGAAGGAGAGTATTTGAATGCATACCTTTCCCAGGGGTATTAGCGTTATGTGAAATGTAAACAGCCTCGCGCAGGATAAATACAAGAGCAGACTGGATTCTTTAACTTAGGTTAGGCAACCACTCGAGGAGAAGAAAAACTGAGAATTCAAATCCAATAAACCTCGCTTCCGAAATTGACCTTGTCTCGCATCTTCGCGGGGATATATATATATATATATATATATATATATATATATATATATATATATATAGAGTAAATGGAAGTGAATCCGACAGTATGAATTGAACATTTTTTTGAAAAAACAACCAATGATGTTGATAGTTCGCTGACAGAATCTGTTTCAACCTTTAGCGGTCTTCTTCAAGAGCGAAATATATAAGATGGAAAGACGGAATAAATAAATAAACCGTTAAAAGATAGGAGGGTACAAATGAACGTTTGTGTGAACGTTCATGTTCGGAGCTGGAATTTATTTAAATTTAAAAATGCATATACTGTGTTATACTCCTATCTTTTAACGATTTATTTATTTATTCCATCTTTCCATCATATATATTTCGCTCTTGAAGAAGACCGCTAAAGGTTGAAACAGATTCTGTCAGTGAATTATCAACATCATTGGTTGTTTTTTCAAAAAAATGTTTAATTCATATATATATATATTATATATATATATATATATATATATATATATATATATATATAAATCAACTTTGGCGTCAAAATATTAGCAATTTAAAGAACTTTTTTCTATTATGGATGTTTTACAAATAGCTGAGATAAAACTGAATGCTATATCTTTAAAAAGATATCACACATGTCCTTGTTTTAGTATATATATATATATATATATATAATATATATATATATATATATATATATATATATATATGTTTGGTTGAACGCCAGAGACATTTCTTGTCTGACGAGTTTCGTTTCGAACTTTTACATCCATCGGGTCATCTTTTCTTTAAATGTAGTTGAAATTGGTAAATTAATCCACCAAATGAATCCACTATTCACTAGTAGTTTCTGTACTATTTAGTGCCATTGTCAGATGTAGAATAGTGAGATGTTTCCGTGGAACCACGGAAAAATCTCACTACCTGATAGAATAATGCACATCGGAAATAATAATAAAGTGTTAATACCCGCTGGGATTCGAACTCAGGCCTCCTTTGTTCATCTGGAACACCGCATTATCATAGCATTCGTAGATGATGTGTAAGTAAAGTTAAAGTAAAGTTGGCGAAGTGGCCTATTGTCGGTATCAGTCGGACAGCGAGGGAGTCTATCCCCCTTTTGCTAGCGCTAGACCAGAGGGAGTATTTTTTCTGAGGTGGAGCGCCACACCTACCGTCAGCTCCCCATTTTATCGCACAGATCAGATTATACAATCTATGCTACTCATACGCTGAGTTGGCGGGGACCGGTATCGAACTCAGAACCTTTGGATTCTGAAGCGAGTACTCTACCGACTGAGCTAAACCGGGTAAAAGCAGTAAAAACAACGAAATTGCTTCAAAGTGCTTCAGAGTAATCAAGGTATATTAGTAAGTAAAAGTAAAGTCGTCATGGCGGCCTAAAATCGGTATCAGCCAGTCAGCGAGGGAGTCTATCCCCTTAATAGCGCTAGACCAAGGAGATTGTTTTGGCGTCTGAGATGGTGCACCACACCTACCATCAGCTCCTTACTTTACCGCACAGATCCCCGTGATACTAATACGCTCGGTTGACGAGGACCAGTATCGAACTAGGAACCCTGTGGTTTCTAGCCGAACGCTCTACCGACTGAGCTAACCCGGCCCCTTAGGTATATTAGTACCGATGTATATTTGTAAAGTATAGATGCAACAAGCAAAAAGACACCCAAAAATCCAGACTGGAAGAAGGCTGTAGTGTATAGTGACCGAAACTCGTTCATAAGAAAGTGTATTTGGAAAACACAATACAAAGATTAATCAATTGCTTTTAACGGCGTGTCTAGTGTTATCTTATGTTAAGGAATCGCATACATGGTATATTCTAGGGATAGGCATTTTTGTCATCTGCTAGGAATTTTAAAAGCGAATTAAAAATAATTAAATCTATTATTTAAGGTCAAACTTTGTCTAAATCGATAAGTAGTAACATAATAACCATCATTAAAAAAAAGAAAAATATCATTACATATGCAGTTTATTTTTGATAGATTAAAAACTATTTGTTTTGGTCAATTTCGACGCGATCCGCTATTCAGCCTCTTTTTCAATGGTTTTAGGCGCTTGTTTACAATTTAAAAATAACATTTGGGATAGAAAAGAAATTACCAAAAATCAGGTATTTATCCGATTTTAATGAAATTTTCAGTATTGATTTAACAATTAATGAATTTTATAATGCATCAGTTATTTTATTTCAAAACTTGAATTTAGTATTTTTGCTATGAAAAATTAATATATAAAATTAATTTAAAATATGAAAATCCTGATGTTAAGTTTAAAATGTTATATTTTTAGATTCTAAAAATAAATATCTACTTAATGCAAACCTTATTTTAGGCGCAAAAAAGTAATAAGTTTTGAAGAAAAACTCTATTGAAAATGTACCCCCTTTTAAGCAGAAAAAACATCGATGTATAATTTTTTCTTTAATAAAATAATAGCCAATTAAATAATTATCGAAATAAGTAAAAAAGAAATCTCCAAAAAATAAATTATTTATTATTTTTTTACATTTTATTTTTCGATTTTCGGTACTTATTTTCTCATAAAACAACAACCGTAAACAATTTTTCTTTTGTTTCTATTCATAACTTCGGTCTTTTATCTCTTTATTTATACTGTAATTAGTACCGAAAATGACCAACTCACCAACACATTTTACGCCCCCAACATAAGGGATGTCAAAATTAAGTGACCTGAAAAAAATGAGAAAGTTTTTAAATAAAATAAATAATGCATTATAAAGATCATTCATTGATAAATAAACATTAAAAATTTCATTAAAAACCGATAATTCCCTCATTTTTGGTAAATTATTTTCTGTAGGGGAGTTAAAGTCATTTTGTCAAAAACGCATTTTAGGCTCATTTTGCCAGTAGCTAGTATATTCATATATACATTTTTGTGTAGATATTTCTTAGGTGTTTTCTTTTTTTTATTTTTTACATACGATCCTATTGAATACGAATATTTTTTTAAAACATCTATTTGACCAATAGATAGCACCATAACAGGTACTACCACGCCGATTCAAAGAGGACCTGGGAGATATGCCAATTAAGGGTACTCCACACTCCCCAGATCTTTAAAAACGAA
>CM042163.1:28736328-28753828 GCA_023376005.1 Doryteuthis pealeii | reverse complement strand
AGTTAACCGCACAAATCCTTGTCGTACTAATACGCCGAGTTGGCGAGGGCCGGTATCGAACCCAGAACCTTGAGATTCCTAGTCGGACGCTCCACCGACTGATATATATATATATATATATATATATATATATTATATATATATATATATATAAAGGGCGCTTTTCTTTCTTACAAAAACGTTTCCGGTGTGAGCAGAGAATCAATTCTTGAAATGGAATTTTCCAACACCAATTCTCTGTAGAGCTTCGTTGGAACCGCTAGGATTCCGGACCCACTTTTCACCTTAAAATCTCCTCGAGTCACGCTGCCTAGAATTTCTCCTCTAAGTTTCTTTCTCTGTGGCGTTCACGTGTGGTACTGAGGTGTAACCCCCGACAGGCGTGGCACGATGCCAGTTATTGAAAATGATGCGGTCAGAGTAACTTTCTATGTTGTATTGAGTTTGCTGGGCTAATCAAATCTACGCCCTTCGTCTCTAGTCTGGCCTGACTACAAGTGTTGTGTAGTCTCTCCCATGCTTTTTTCAAAATGTAGTTAGTCGATCCTCACTGGATAAAACGACACCCGACGTACAACAAACGTACATTTGTGTGGAGTGCCTCATGTAACGGTTATCGTCATAGGAAATGGAATCGGTAACACGATTTCAAACCTTGCATTGTTTGGATTTTCACATCACGCTAATGCCTTTGAGAAAGGCATGCTTCTATCTGTTCTCCCTCCAGCTTTGGGAAAATAGTAAAGCAAACTGGGTTCTTTAGCTTTAGTTTGGCAAATACTCCAGGAAAAAAACCAGCTGTACTCCACTTAAAGATCAACCTTGTGTTACACCCTGCTCGTTGCGAAGGAGTTGAGTTAATGTATTTGTGTGCAATTCATATAGTCAAGATTTGAATTCGCCCCGTAAATACTTGGGAGCGCCTCATGGACCTCACCATGCCGATTTGGTCACAGAAATCCATCTGTAGATGAAAATAAGAATTAGTTTCATGGTCACTTTCTTTTCGGTTTGAATTTTCTCACTCGATATTTTTTAATTATGTTTAGTAGTAGTAGTAGTAGTAGTAGTAGATGTAATAGTTTTAACCCGTTTCTCAAGAGTATGAGCGCTATGCGAATTGCAAACAGCCTTATTCAGGATTTAAATTCGGGTAGTCCACTTCCTAGAACGATAGCCATTACACCAAGTGCGCCATTCTTAAGAGTCCTAAAATAAAATCTACCATGAATTAGATATACCTAAAATATAACAGATTCATCTTTATTTTCTTAAATTCAAATATCTCAATTTTTTAAAAAGATCACAATATCTAGATATGAACAAAAATAAATACACATTTTTTTAGGAAACTTTGACAGCCTTTATTGAAAAGATAAAATGAAAATGTAAAAATGTCGTCCTTATTTCTTTATTTATTTGGATATTCGAATTGAATAGAAAGAAAGAAGGAAAGAAAAAAAAAAGAAAGAAAGAAAGAAAGAAAGAAAGAAAGAAAAAGTAAAAGAATACCGAGAAAAGAAACAAAAAAGAAAGAAACAAAAAAGAAACAAAAAAAGGAAGGAAAGTAAAAAGAAAAATCTAAATTGAGAAAAGAAAGAAAAAAAAATTAAAGCAAAACAACGACAAAGAAATATGATAAGACCGAACTACTAGACCACGAAAGATATCAAAGGGTCAGAATAGAAAACTCAAAGCAATATGCCTTGAAAATAAAAAGAATGTACTACAAAAACAATTTTTTGCCTCTTAGCTGTTATTAGCTTATTTACTGCTAAAAAAAGAAAAACAAAAAAGATGAACATGCTCTAATGTCCAAATTCCAGTATTTTTTTACAAGTATTACTATTTTTATCTCCGCTGCCCATTTTCAATATGGAATATTATGTTTACTCTATGGTTCCTCTGCAGGTGTTTTTTTTGTAATGACACGTACTTGTTTAGCTTAAACCTTATATAATAGTTCCACGCAGTCTGAAGTATATTGAAAGTAATGTTCTTTTTTTCGTTCATATAGTTCGATCTTATATTTCTTTGTAGTTTTGTTTTAATTTTTTTCACTATCCTTTCTTTCTTTCTTTCTTTTCTCAGTAAAGTTTTCTTATTTCTTTTTTTTCTTTCGTTCTGTTTTTTAATTGCTTATTTACCTCTGTATAGTTTTTCTTCCTCTCAGTATGAGTTTTCTTTTTTCTTTCTTTCTTTCTTTCTTTCTTTTGTTTGCGTGTTTGTTTGTTTGTTTGTTTTATTTGTATTGTTATTCTTTCTTTCTTTCTATCTTTTCTCAGGACAGTTGTTCTCTTTCCTTTCTTTCTTTACTTGTTTCTTTTTTTATCTGTATATGTTTTATTCTTTCTTTCTTTCTTTCTATCTTTTCTCAGTACAGTTTTTCTCTTCTTTCCTTTCTTTCATTACTTGTTGATTTTTTTATCAATATAGGTTTTATTCTTTCTTTCTTTCTTTCTTTCTTTCTATCTTTTCTCAGTACAGTTGTTCTCTTTCCTTTCTTTCTTTACTTGTTTCTTTTTTTTCAGTATAGGTTTTATTCTTTCTTTCTTTCTATCTTTTCTCAGTACAGTTGTTCTCTTTCCTTTCTTTCTTTACTTGTTTCTTTTTTTTCAGTATAGGTTTATTCTTTCTTTCTTTCTTTCTTTCTTTCTTTTTATCTTTCTCAGTACAGTTTTTCTCTTTCCTTTCTTTCTTTACTTGTTTTTTTTTATCAGTATAGGTTTTATTCTTCTTTCTTTCTTTCTTTCTTTCTTTCTTTCTTTCTTTTTCTTTACTTGTTTTTTAAATCAGTATAGGTTTTATTCTTTCTTTCTTTCTTTCTTTCTTTCTTCTTTCTATCTTTTCTCAGTACAGTTTTTCTCTTTCCTTTCTTCTTTACTGTTTCTTTTTTTATCAGTATAGGTTTTTATTCTTTCTTTCTTTCTTTCTTTCTTTCTTTCTTTTTATCTTTTCTCAGTACAGTTTTCTCTTTCCTTTCTTTCTTTACTTGTTTCTTTTTTTTCAGTATAAGTTTTATTCTTTCTTTCTTCTTTCTTTGATGATCGTATAAAAAATCTTGGTTGTTTACAACCCAAACTTTAAAAAGAGAATTTACCAAAAGAGAATTTTCCAAAAGAGAATTCTCCAAGCCTTCCTGATCCGAAAATACAAATACCCGATCGTCGTAAGTCGACAAGGGAGACAATGGCAGCAAATCTGGAAGCAAAATGAAAATAAGATTTAGAAACTTGGCTTTCTTGTCTATTCTCGTGTCTCCTTTTAATTAGATAGGTATTTACCCAACCCGCTCATTACGGATAGGATGTGACACAAAGTCGCAAATATGGACCATCTAGCGAGGTACGACCACGCTATTCAGTTAAAATGGAACTGCGAGACTAACTTGCTAACAATTTCACTACGATGGGACGTCCGGGTATTTACCCAACCCGTTAGCCACATGTAGGATGTGGCACAAGATCACAAATATGAATCATTCAGCGAGGATCGAACTTGCTATTCAGTAGAACTGGATCTGCGAGACTAGTTTGCAAATCACTAGATCAAGATGTCAAACCCCTTTTCTTTTTACTGCCGGTAGATTTGCATATCTTGATTGTATCCTTTGCAGAAGGATAAGACCCCCCCCCACACACAAAAAAGTGGGTGACTTCGATATGACACTAAATTTCATCTGATGGTGAGACTACAGTTCTGGAGATCTGGCGAGTGAGGAGTACTGCTTCATTGTTATTACTCCCCAGTGCACTGACCCATGATGGCAGTACATGTTAGGGCCAATCTATAGGTCAAATAGATTTTTAAATAATTCGTATTCAATAGGACCGTGTGCAAAAAAGCAATGAAACTATTCAGAAACTACTACAAAAATGTAAATATATTAAGACACAATGAATGAGATTCCCTAACCTCTAAGCATACGATGACCCAAGACAGATTGACATGCCGTAAAAATCAGTCAATCAATCTGATCAAATTCGTCTTTTGCCATGTTTCTCGACTAAATTTCATTTTATGGAATGTCATTACATCCAACATTACATCACTGTACATTACGACATTACGTCACCTACATTACAACATTACGTTACCTCCATTACGACATTACATAACTCTACATTACGACATTACGTCACCCACATTACGACATTGCATCACCTACATTATAACATTACGTTACCTCCATTATGACATTACATAACTCTACATTACGGCATTACGTCACATACATTACGACATTACATTACCTCCATTACGACATTACATAACTCTACATTACGACATTACGTCAGCTACATTACAACATTGCGTTCACCTACATTAAAGTATTACGTTACCTCCATTACGACATTACATAACTCTACATTACGACATTACGTCACCTCCATTACGACATTACTTCACCTATATTACAACATTACGTTACCTCCATTACGACATTACAACATTACGTTACCTCCATTACGACATTACATAACTCTACATTACGACATTACGTCACCTACGTTACAACATTACATCACCTACAGGATAACATTACGTTACCTCCATTATGACATTACATAACTCTACATTACGGCATTACGTCACATACATTACGACATTGGGTCACCTACATTACAATATTACGTTACCTCCATTATGACATTACATAACTCTACATTACGACATTACGTCACCTACGTTACGACATTGCATCACCTACATTATAACATTACGTTACCTCCATTATGACATTACATAACTATACATTACGACACTGCGTCAACTACATTACAACATTACGTTACCTCCATTACGACATTACATAACTCTACATTACGGCATTACGTCACCTACATTACGACATTACGTCACCTACATCATAATAAAAGGACATAAAATGAATGAATGAATAAATAGATAAATTTCCTTAAAATATATTGAAAATAAGTAAAATACATAGAAATTAACAATAAAACACATGAGAAATAAAGAAGAATTCAAAATACAACACAAACAAATGAAAAATATATATACAGTAGAATACAATATTTACAGGAAACAATTGTAAACAGATATACGCCATTACATAGTTCTGATGTTTTAATTTTATTTATTATTCTTTACAAATTAACACTAGAATATTCTTCAAAGACTTTGATGTTGTAATGAGAGTTATATTCTTCCGCGTGTTGTTTACGCTAATTGTAAAGTGTCTGTCGTCATATATAGACATAGACATATATAGATATATTGGAAGGAATCGCGTGGTGCGATGGTTAAAGTCATGGGAAATGGACTCGTCGCCCCGAGTTCAAATCCTGGATGTGATGATTGCATTTCACTTTGCGCTAATACCCTTGGGAAAAGGTATGAATCCTACTCTCCCTCCAGCTATGGATAAATAGTAGGGCAGACAGGGCTCTTTAACCTTGGTTAGGCAACCAGTCTAGAAGAAGAAAAACTCTGAATTCAAACCTGTTGAGCTCCGCTTAAGAAATTGACCTTGTGTCACACCCGGCTCGTGCAGAGGGGTTGGTATATATATATATATATATATATATATATATATATATATATTGGTATTTATAAGGGCAAATCACAAGGTAAATAACATCATTTTTTATGTTTATCATTCTTTAAAAAATATGACTAAAGTGTATTTTTACCCTGACCGTATTTCCTGAAGTGGGTGTCCAGGGTATAAGACTAAACTGCATCTGATGGTGAGGCTCCATTTCTGGAGATATGGGGAGTGTAGAGCCTTCTTTCACTACCATTACTCCCAACTCCACTCTGAGCCAGAGTACCTGTTGGGGTTCCATCTCTGGGTCAAATAGATCTGTTTAAAAATTATTTGTATTTAATAGTATTGTAGCGTTTGTTTGTATTCGCCTGGTGGAGTTGTCTGCCCCTTTTAGTTTGATGATGCCCACCAGGGGCACCATAGTATTTAAGCGCCGGTTTCAAATCCTTTCGGCCTCTTTTCCTGCTTCAGCAACTTCGAGCCACATGGGGTAGATTCTATCTAAACCCTCTCGTGGGGCTCCGCCCCCCTTACATTACTGTAAGTCCTCACAGCATGGACTATTCCTAGTCTCATGTCTGTGCCTTTTATTGTATATCTGTATCATTCATGAATGTGTCTATCTTTATTTGTGTACCCCTTTTTATGTGTACTCTTTCACTATGTACGTGTATCTACTGTTATCCATGTGCTGTGAATAATAAATGTTTGTCTATTAACCTTCGTCGGAGTTATTTGTATCCGAAGTATGTATAACTTTGCACCTACGTTATAGTATTATGTTTTTACATAAAAATAAAATACGGAGCACTGTAATGTGTTTGTGTTTGTTATACTTAAGGCATTTGTTATGGCAAATAACAATGTTATTGTGTTCATTATTCTTTAAAAATATAACTCTGTGTTTTTACACTGACTGTATCTCCTGCAATGTGTGTCCAAGGTATAACACTAAACTGCAACTGATTGTGAGCCCCCAGTTCTGTAGATCTAGGGAGTGTAGAGTCCCCCTTCATTGTCATTACCCCAAGATTCACTCAGAGTATCTGTGAGGGTTTTATCTATCTATTAATAATGGAGATTCGCTTCCGGTTTTCGTCTGTAACAAAAATTACGTTACTGCTTACGTCACATTACCCAACACATAATTCAACGTCATAACATAGAATAAATATTCTCAAAATGTGAGCATGCAACGTTAGACAATCCTCATTGTTTCAATAAATAGATGCCCGGTGTTATATATTTATATATAGATTGTTTTATTCTAATATAATATTTAAAGTTATCGGAACTATTTCCATTTCAAATTGTCTTTCTTTATATCTGTTTTTTTACTCCTTTAATAAATTTGACGATTTTACATCTTATTATAATGGAGATTGTGTGTTTTTCTGTCTGTAACCGAAACTATATTCCTACTCAAGTCACAATTCCCTTAGTTATTTACATCACATTCTCCATGATTTTATTTTTATCTAAACCTCAATTATTAATAAAATTGTCTTACATTATTAATACTGTTAACTATGTCTACGTACTGATAACATGCAATTATATTATATATATACAACAAATAGCGGTTTACAGTGTGAACGGGAAGGCTAATTTTGCATATTAATATTAAAAAAATCGAATTTAATAAATATGTGCTCTAGTATTATTGATTTCTAAACTGTTTGGTTTTATTTTTAATGAATATAAGCAAAAATCTGTTCAATGAATCTTAAATGAAATCCATTAACAAGATAAAATAACTGTCATTTTATTCTTTACTTCCTCTTATAAACTAAATACTTAAATTAGAAAAATAACAATGAAAGACGAGAAGTGATGGAAGGTAAGTTTCAGTTGTTCATTTTTATTATACTCCCTCTGTTCAAATCTTTTATTATACTCCCTCTGTTTCAAATCTTTTTATCTGTATTCTTATTTAGTTTCATTAGCCTTTCTAATTTAATACAATATTTTATTACATTAAAACTTAAATACTTGCACCCGGAGGGTGCATATATTTGCTAGTACTTATAATACACACTCTATGACATTGAATTTTCAGCTCCCATCCCCTCAAGCAATATCTTTCAAAAATATTTTTACATCGCCCGGAGGGTGTCTTTGTATTTTGCTAGTGGGCTAAATAGATCCTATTTAAAAGTATGTATTTGATAGCTTTGGCGATAGTTGTATTATTTTGCAAGTTATTTCTGCTAGTTTTACAGTGTTTGTTCTCTTTTCAAGGAATTCTTAATGCATTACATCTAGGTTATGTCATGATGTCTGGAATCAATCAATGACTGTAATTTTATTGTATTCATCGCTTGAATTGCCCAATGAGAGAGAGTTAAACCAAGATTATTATAATTTTTACATACATTTTTGGACTATTTTGCAATAGTTATCAAGTAAACATATCAAACGTTGTAATAATCAAATGATCATACTTTAGTATATACACAGGTCCGGCTAGTGATTTAAGAATATCACAAAATGTGTTTTGACTTTTCTTTAAGGTTTAGCGATAATTATGTTACGAAGGTATCGTGGATTATTTTCTCAACATTACTAACAATATGTAGATTAATATTGCAGCAGGGGAGTCTTCCAGGTACTTTGATAAAAAGGTTAATGCTGAAAAGGTGAAGATACTCATAAGAAATAAGAATTTGATGAATAAGCAACTTCAGATAATTACATTTTTTTCATTTCATCTTGGACATTTAAGCGATGGGCATTTAAGCGATGCAGGACCATTTAGAAGGTTTCATTTTTAAAATTGGGTGCAATAAAATGGGACAAATAAGAAATCTGCGATTAAGTGACACTAGGTAAAAAATACCTAAAACATCTGGGTCTGTCATGTTAGAGTCAAGGGAGCCAGTGGAAATTTACCACTGACTGATAATAACCCTAGAAGTCTTTAATCTGTCTCTTACTATCATGTGAGAACTCCCTCGTTATATAATCGATGTTCGATGTGGCTATATAACAAGCCAAAAGTGTTACATAATTATTGGATTCCTAATACTTTTTTGAAGTAGTGTTTAGAAACATAATGGCGATTATGCAGCCCACGGCTTGAAGGATGAGTGACAACGCTTGAAGTCACTCTCACCTTGCATTCCGGGATAAATCGTGAGAACCGGAAGGCATAGAGATCCTGATCTCGGTTTAAGGATAGAAGTAACTCAGTCAGTTAGAAGGTAGAAAACGAGCTAGTAACATTGGAAAGTCTCACGCGCAGAATGTCTGGCTGGGATTGGAAATAAGTAACATCAACGTAAATCGAATTCTTGTGTTTATTACCTAAAAACTAGCAAATGGACACAGGGCTTACTGGATAACTGAGAAATCCCCCATTAGAAAGACCAGACCGAATCCCCAAGTCCCCACGACAACTCCAGACGCAAGATGTTAAAGATAGAACCAAAGGACGACCAGAAAGAGACAGACGACTAGAAGTAAGAAGCTAAGAAAAGGCTATACAACATGTCTATCGATTGGTTGGTACTTTGAAAAACGTTCACGATGTAACAAAAGTATGAGATACCTAGTGAGAATCAAACTCACTAACAATGATCTGATTATCTCATCATTCTGCTATTTGTTAAAATTAATTACAATAATAAAACAAGCAAACAGAAAACCAATAAGAGAAACTTGATTTTTATGTTATTCATTTGAAAAAGCATTACTTTTAAAAATATTTGTATTGGATTAAATTTTTATATGTGTATATCAGTGGTTCCCATTTTTATTTGTCTCTGGGCCGGCATTTTTGACAGGAAAATTTGCCTCGCGGCTTTGATTAAAATTTTATTGTGATAAAAAAATACATTTACCCCCCCCCCAAAAAAAAAAAACAAAAACAAAAACAAACTCCAACAGCTGACTAATAGTTAGTAATGTAAACACAAATATTCTATGATATTATTAACGTACCAAACGAGATATGAGCTTGTTTTTGACGGAGTAATCTCTTCATTATTCGCCTAAACTTCTCATCTCCCCATCTATACTTATATAAAGGGCAGTTGTTGTATGTATGTCAGGAAGAAACTACGAAACAAGTAAAATATATAAGCCAATTACTTACAGAATTTATTTTTGTATGAGTATTAAATTTTTATGTGATATCAGTGGTTCCCAAATTTTATTTTCTGGCCGCATTTTTTGACGGAAAATTTGCTAATCCACCGGTTCTTGTTTTTTTTTTGTGCCCAAAAATTGCATTTTATTTATATTCAAAGCATATTTAGAAATTAGAATATACATAGAAACAAACCACAATAGCATTGAATTTACTTAAATGCCCAGCATTTGTGAATTCTAAAAAATAAAAGAATCAATTCACAGATACCCTCCTCTATCCCGCAATGGTGTGGTAGCTGCTTCTAGTCAAACATTAATAAGACTTTCCTTTTTTTTTTTTTTTTTTTTTTTTTTTTGGTTTTGGAATTTTCTGCGTCTGAAAATTCAGTAGACCTCTCTCTCTCTCTCTCTCCCTCTTGTTCTTGTTCTTTCTTTCTCCCCCTCTCATCTCGTGCCCTCTCTCTCTCTCTTGTTCTTTCTTTCTTTCCTCTCCCTCTCTTCTTGTTCTTTTCTTTCTTCCCCCTCTCTCTTCCCCCTCTCTCTTTTCTTTTCTTTCTTCCTCTCTCCCCTCTCTCTCTCTCTTGTTCTTTTATTTTTTCCCCCTCTCTCTTGTTTCTTTTCTTTCTTGCCCCTCTCTCTCTGTTGTTCTCTCTATTCCTAGTCTCTCTCATCTTGTTTTTCTTTCTTCCCCCCTCTCTCTCTCCCTCTCTTCTCCTCTTTGTTACTTTTCTTTCTTTCCTCTCCCCTTCTTCTTGTTCTTTTCATTTCTTCCCCCCTCTCTCTTCTCCCCTCTCTCTTGTTCTTTTCTTTCTTTTCCTCTCCCCTCTCTCTCTCTCTTGTTTTTTTCTTTCTTTCCCCTCTCTCTTGTTCTTTCTTCTTCCCCTCTCTCTCTCTTGTCTTTTCTCTATTTCCTATCTCTCACTCTTGTTCTTTCCCTTCTTTCCTCTTCTCTCTCTCTCTGTTCTTTTCTTTCTTTTATCTCTCGTTCTCTCTGTTCTTTTCTTTCTTTCTTTCCTCTCTCTCTATCTCTTCTTGTTTCCTCTCTCTTTTTTCTTTTCTGTCTCCCCTTCCCTCTTCTTGTTCTTTCTTTCTTTCCTCTCGCTCTGTTCTTTTCTTTCTTTTATCTCTTCTCTCTTGTCTTCCTTTCTTTTCTCTTCTCTCTCTCTATTGTTCTTTTCTTTCTTTTATCTCTCTCTCTCTCTTGTTATTTTTCTTTCTTTTCCTCTCTCTCTCTCTCTCTCTCTTTGTTTTCCTCTCTCTCTTGTTCTTTATTCTCCCCCCTCTCTCTCGCTTGTTCTTTTCTTTCTGCCTCTCTCTCTTTGTTCTTTCTTTCTTTTCTCTCCTCTCTGAAACTGTAAAAGAATGGATAATACTTTTGGAGGAGAGACAGAATAATTATTTCTGTTGTATATCCAAATATATTGATAATAGTGAAAATATAATAAAGAGCATTAAAACTGTTGATTATTTCCACAGAAACTGTTGACAGAATGCAGACTACAGAGATGATCTGGGGTTTCTCGCAGATACACCTCCACAAGCCGAATCACTGCTGCATAGCTAGAGAAGACAAGAGGCATTGGTCTCAATGAGAACTAAGACAAAACGGAGTTCATGTGTTTTAAACAACATGAAGACATTTCCACACTGGATGGTAAACCTCTGAAATTAGTAGAACAGTTCATATAATCTGGTAGTAATATCTCATCTATAGAAAGCGATGCCAATATGTAAAATAATGAGATGTGGAAATGAGTAAAAACCTGAAATTTAGTCATATGTGTAGATAATAGTGGAATTTAACTGGAATTTATTAAGCATATGAATGATGACGTGGATGTCACTGACCTTGGCTTCTGATTGGTCGTGAAGTGTCAACAGTGACCAGAGTGAAGAGAAAGTTGGGTAGTTTTTGCTTAAGTATTGGAAGGAGGCAGACAGCAGAATCTGCGTTGAGTTTCTGAAGAGGACAGACGCAAGAGAGTGTCTGTTGTCCAAGGATTGTAAAAAAATGAGCTCTAATAAAAACAACAACGTCTTGTGTTCGTTATTAAGAACTGCCAACGACGCAAGAATCTCAAGTAGATCCCAAAACTTCCAGACTTCAAAGAACGGAGGAAATGCCACCCCAACAAAAGACCCGGCTACCCAGCTACTCTGATCCAGAAATAATAGATGCCACAGATCCAGATAAGTACACAAATTTGCATACTCAAAGTCATAATTGAAATACAACTCCGACACGTTTGTTGGACACAGCACTTCATATATCACAGCACATGAATACGACAAGATACATAAACAGTAGAATAGTGTACATAAACATACAAGAGTAGAGATAAAAGGACTGGAGTGTCCGTACATACAAAATCACTTACTAGTGATGGGGGACCGAGGCCTTCAGGAGAGTTACATAGCGTTGGGGACAGAGCCCCCACCGTGAAAGGTGTGATAATGCTCTAACCCATGTGCTCGTTCCAGAGATGTAGCTAAAAGAGGTAGAAGCGTTTGAACCCGGCGCTTAAATACAATAGCCCCTGGTGAGAACCAGCGACAACCCAGCGGGAAGATAACTCTTCCAGGCCAATGTGAAGATAATCCCAACACTCCTTTAATTAGACTCCACATCACACACACTTCAAATAGATCTCGCCTCGTCACATATACACTTTTATTACTAATGATTATAGCAACCTTCGACTTTAAAGGATCCCGTCACGCAACAAATATACGCATAGGAAAGTCATATTCTGCTATTGAGAGATAATCAATCATATGCAAATCTAATATCTGAGAATATAAAGCAGGATTCTTCCAAAGCTGTAGGTGTGTCAGTGCTACTGATGGCTGCACCACTCTTTCGAAACGCTTAAGGAAAAAGCTAGATGAGAAACCACATGGATGCTGCGTGTTTCTTGAACAAATCTTGGAATCAACATCCCACAATAAACAGCTGTACGACCATAGCTTCCTATCCACAAACCATCCAAAATAAGACGAATAAGACATACGGGGCACGCTGCGAGAAGTAGTAACGAACTCATAAGCTGACGTTCTTCAGTGGGACATCTAATTATTGGACACACTAGTGTTCCTACAGGATCAGATTATCCAGCTTTGTGCTACTCATGAGCTGAATTAACGGAGATGGTTCGAAACCAGGAACTTGCGATCTAGGTGAATGCTCTATCGACTGAGCTAAATGCTCCCTTGTTCAAATTAGTGTATTAAATAGATTATAGCTTCAGTCTCAGTCAGCCCAGCAGGTGAAAGGTATAGTCAACTATTAGAAATGTGGTCGACATATGGTCTCGAGTTTACTAAGCAGGAGCCTGACGAGAATTTTATAATCATGTCACTCTAACACAGAGTCACAAACCTTTCAAGCTCGCGTCCCGTTTAGTTTCCATGGATTCATAGCCATCCTAATACACACATGCAAACATACGTATTGAAAATAAAATGGAATTTCTCAAAACTAAAAAAACAAAAAAAAAAACAAAAAAAAAACAAAGCAAAAAGGAATTTACCAAAGTGGGAAACAGAATCAAGTAAAAAATTTTAAAACGAAATTGGGAGCCGTACAAAGATTGAAAATAATGCGCCAGTGCTTACCAAATTTGACTGGCTTTGACCCTTGCAGTGTTGCTGACTACTGCTCTCTAGCCTGGCTGAGTTGGAATGTGTAACCGGTGCGCCACTGTACGTGTATGTGTACAGGTGTCAGCAAATGTTTCAAACTTTGAATTCTTATAAACTGCATACACATTCTTTCCATAGTTTTATGACATCTTTTGTCATTTTGCATTTCGCCCAAAAAAGTTGTTTATGATTGCTTTTAATGACACCCTTTTACGCCTCCACCCTTTTTGTATCACCACACTCTGAGATCTTTCTACCGGCACGAGGGGGGGGGCAAGTACCGCCCAACTCTAGAACCGACTTTACTGGAACCACCATGACCTCCTAACTCTAAAGACATAATCCTTTGATACAACTTGGGGTATCTCACAAGACGACCAACCATGGACCACGCAAACCAAGAACTCATCGAGTGATAGCTTACATGAACAGAGGAACATTACCCAGGACATTGAGTTACTTCCGATGGCGGGCGATTTTGAATTAACCTGCTTTTATTTGAATATTTCTGTTGAAAATATATTGATTTTTTTTCAACTCATAATCTTTTCGTTCAATTAATTCTTCCCAATTACTTGGAACACAACTTGTAAATAAATCTTTATCATTTCCAAATAATATTACTTACTTGCTTTTTAACTGTTATTTTTATTCTGTTTTATCAGACAATTATAAGTATATTCATAATATGCTGTGCACATTATACATATATATTTCAAGTAGCATTTATATTTGATTCCATATACTTTTTAATTAAATACATATATTACAAATATTATTAGTTGTCCATTATATAAAAAACAGATATAGCACACACACACACACACACCACACACACACATATATTATATATATATTATATTATTATATATTATATGTATATATATTATACATATATATATTGTGTGTGTGTATATGCTGATGTATTATCACTACTTACTGGGAAGTTAGTGCGGGAACAAGATTTTTGCAGTATTTTATTGGAGGCTCAATATCAATGATAGAACTCTGATCATGAGAGATACCTGATTTAATTTGAACAGTTAGAGCAAAAAGAAAATTGCACACACACATATGTATATATATATATATATATATATATATATATATATATATGAATCCAAAAGTCCAGAGAGAAGAAATCTTCCTTACGACACAAGAGTTTTATTTAACAAACATAGTCTCAGGTTGAGAGCTCAATGGTGCTCTTATGTTAGAGTCACAGAGCAAATATATGAGTAAAAAATAACAAAATACTTAGAGATTTAAGCGATCATAATCAAATTTCAGGAAGCTTAGAAAATAGTTTTTCTAAATTTCCCGACGAAATAGACATAAAGCTAAATCTTCTAACTTTTGTTATTTTTAATTATATATATATAATATATATATTATATATATATATATATAATACATCCCTCTTTTAATATGGGAAGGAGAACAATAGAGAAGAGGAGGGGAGAAGAGAGAGAGAGAGAGAGAGAGAGAGAGAGAGAGAAGAGAGAGAGAGGAGAAATGGAAAGAGATAGAACATGAACAGTCCGGAATAAATAGATAATGAAGACAAACAAAAAAAATAAAAACAAAGATTAATATAATGAACAAATAGCGTTCATTCAATGGCATGTCAAACATTATCGGATTATTTCATGCGGAAGTCGTCTTTATTTTCAAATAAAATTCCTATTTAATATTTAATAATACTAAATATTGATAATACTAAATTAGGGAAACGTGAACTGGGTAGACCGTCGTGAGACAGGTTAGTTTTATCCTTACCGATCGGCACGTGGTACGTCGCCGTGGCCACGGGCTATCCCGTCCAGTTAACAAAGAAGGAACTGCGAGATCGGAGGCAACCCACGGTTCCGAAGGGTGCTCACTCGAACGAGGACTAAAGCAGGTTATTTTTGGGTGCAATCTGTCTCCGTCGCACCCCAGATACGGTCTGAAGCCTCTAAGCCGACGCTTCCGTGTTCGCCACGGTAATTACGAAAGGCGTCTCTTTTCTTACGCTGGAGCCGGCCATTTGCCACAGTTTTAAAAGTATAACCATCCGATTAACTAATTAATCTTATTCACTATTATATGATTTTCAAGCGATTGATAATGTCTCATGTAACTAATAACTCTTTTCTAAAAAATGAGTATAAAGCTTTCAAAAGAGTATACTATCTTGGAGTACAAATCATATAACATTACTGTTAATGAGTGAAGGGCCCCGTTGAGAACTTAGAATGGTTAACCAATGAGTAGAGAAATGGACACGTTTCAGACGAATTCAAATTTCAGAACAAGCATTGGGATAAGGTTATGGACTCCAACTTAAGATCACCCATACTATGCTATGGATAAATTAGCAGGGCGAGACATAGGACTACTAATCTTACATCCTTGGTTTATCTTATACAGCGTACTAGGGAAGAAGGAACACTGAAGATCATTTACCTTGTCACCATCTCACCTTGAGATAATTTGACCTTCCTAGTTGTCATATCCTGCCCCCTCGGAAAACATGAGGTGCATTGGTAAAGTATATATTTAATGATGTATGGTACTATATATAAATTTTTATATATATATACTATACTATATAATTATATTAATATATGATATATATATTAATAAATAAGAGAAGTGATTGAGAAAATAGATAAATTAGATGATTGACATATGGAAAAGGTGCCTCATGCTAATAATAAAAAGCAGTGAGAGGCACAGATTTAATATTCAATTTGATAATATATAAATGGATTTAAGGACTCTAGTAGACATTAAAATAGTTTTCAACTGAGTATGCTGATCATCAAGATTGAGTCTAAATGTTGAGATCTTATACAAACTAGTAGCTCAATGATGGTTAGAGAATTTTTAAAAAATATTTCTTCCCCAACCATTGACTTGCTTGGTTTTTAAGTATCTCAAATCATTTGAACTCATTTAATGAAGATATCCTATAACCATGAAACTTTAATATGAAGTCCAACGCTATATCATTTCCAATTGATCTACGTAAGTTAATTATAATATATATATATATTTAGTATCTATCATATATATTCTAATTTATATAAAGATAATAATAAGTTAATATATAACTATAGTAATGTCCATGATATGAAGCAAAAAAGTCGATGCAAAGAGTAGGTACTAATATAGACCGAAATAACACGTATTCGCAATCCGTCGACAATAAACATTTCCAGTGTGAGTTTCCATGATACACTCTACTGTTTGCTACCGCTTCTCCACACTAACAGCACACCACACACACCACACACACACACATTATACATACATTTATATTACATATACGTATATATATATATTATAATATATAATATCCATGAGATCATGGAGAGTCATAGAACTTTTATCCTCTCTTGACCTTATTTATGAAAATGTTCCAACTGTAACCATACATGGGATCCTATTAGATCCAGGTCAGAGTGGTAACGGGCGACATAAATTATTCACACAATTTGGTATTTATACATCCTTCGATAGTCATTAGAAGCTTTCATGGAAGAAGTCCTGCATTCAACAGAGGCAGTTGTCGAGAAGTACACGCTCCTCTGTACAAGACGCTGGCGACCTATTTCCATCCGCTTCCAATGACCGAACGTTCACGAATCGACCGCAGACACACAGATTTTTTAAGACTATGCTCAATAAATGATTTCAGCCTAACAAAACTATGCAAGATGATAATAGATAGAAGACTCGCTGAAAGGCCTAGACCAAATAGTATACACAATGAGACCGTTAGACAGACGAGGAGATACTGTTAGATAGATTACGATTAGAGTAAGATCCCAATACAGGAATATGATTCAGCTGAGATAATCCAAGTACAGAGATATTTGAAATGAGATAGATACGCAAATAGAGATAAAGAGGTGAATAGTATATATAGTGGCATAGCATAAGCGATACGAGTAGATACGCATAGATAGAATAGATAGATATGATGGAGAGAGACAAGGAAACCAAAGTTAATTCCCGGTTGATTCCTAGATATGATGGTGAAATATAGTATGGATAGATAAATATTAGGATGATGAAACGGAGCTGAGATAGATAACATAGATATGAGGCAGATTGAGGATAGATAGATAGATTAGATCCGATGATCAACAACAAAAGAATATGAACATGTAGTTGAGGTGATTCGATTAGATAATTATGAACGCGCGCTTGATACCATTATTAAACTATATATAGTTATATATATATAACTTGAGTATATTA
>CM042163.1:28713828-28721328 GCA_023376005.1 Doryteuthis pealeii | reverse complement strand
TTCGAACTCGGCAACTTTCTTGTCGTAGTCAGGAACCTTCCTGTGATATTCGGGAGCCATCACGGGAACTTTATATATATATATAGTTAGGTTCAAAGTTCCGTGATGGCTCCTGATTACGACAGGAAGATTCCCGACTACGACAAGAAAGTTCCCGAGTTCGAAAAGAAGAAGTCCGAGAAGGTTCCCCGAGTCTGACAAGAAATACCTGAAGAAGGCCGCAGGGCATACCGGTCGAAACGTTGTACAGATAGCAATGAAGATGAGGACAATAGTCCGAAATAACGCAGATAATACTAATGGGAATAATGGTTATGCACACTCACTAGACCCGTCTATACTTTTATGCCGATTTCAGTGGCAAATATTTTCATTCATATATAAGTTTACAAGTTTTGATAAGATTTCAAACAGTTATAACAGCTGATAGGAAAAAGAAGGAGAAAGGAGTTCTCCAAATGACGAAACTTTTATGAGATTGTGATGCCGTAAAGTTCGTTATGACTGGATTATGCAAGGTCTATGTTAACGAATTTAACGGTCAAGAGCGTACGTTACTACTTTAAGCGATTATCACAAATGACATGCCCATGCGCAGCGCACCACACACACATATATTATATATTATATATATATATGTGTGGTGTGTGTGTGTGTGTGTGTGTGTGGTGTGATCAAACGGAGAAAAATGAATATTCTTTATAATAAAAAGGTGCGAAAGTGGTTTCAATTTAGGCACTGTTTTTTTCTATTTATTTCAATATTAAATATAGTGCTACAACAGTTGTTTCGGGTTTCTTTATGCACCTTTTCATGCTATAAAGTTGCAGATTGGATTTAGACGAATCTTATTTTGATAATAACTTATTTTGAAAGACGCACAGATCCATACACACACATAAGTATTATTGAATCATTAGGCACAGATCATATCCTTCTGCCGTCAGGGCTACGCGCGCGCACATACCAATACATGACGTATTATAATTCCACCCCAGAATTCCAGTCCCGTTGTCAAATAGTCTGGGAAAAGAGTATCAAACACAAAACAATACTAATATATATATACATAGATAATAATATTATATATAGTTACTATAATACGTTTACTTCATGCTGTCCGTATGTACACAATTAGATATCTGTAATAGTCATCCATACGATGAATATCGTGATATTTAAATATTAATTACATATAATATATATTGTACTTTGTGTGTGAAGTGTGTATCGTGTGTGTGTAGTTTTGTGTTGTGGCGATTCAGGTATTATTACTCCTGCTAATAGGCTGATTGAAGTCAAAAGAGAGGGCAATGATTACGGATACTTAACGGTATGTGAATTAATAGTGGGAGTCGATACTGTTTGCCTGCAGATCCAAAATAATCGATATGCCTACTCGTTTGTGCTGTCGGCTGCTCGTGCGTCGCCGTACATCCAACACACATAAGTTAATCACACATCACATTCAATAATATTAATAAGTAAATTTCGAGTCTATAATAACAAATCTACATATATTAACTAGAGAAATGAAGAAACAATGTAGTGAAATTTAAATGTTTGAACCCGAAATCATACGTTCGTTAGATATTCAGTGAATTAGCTTTAATTGAAGAATTAAAATGTAGCAAAACATTATAAATAGAGTGCTCTCAATTTGTAGAATCCCATTTACGTCTCTTAATTATTTTTATTAAAGAAGATTTATCACTTCTTTCTTCGTTCAGTTTGTGAGACATTCACACAACCACACCACTCCTCACGACAGCACATCACTAGCAAAAACTCTGACTGTAAATACTTATTATAAAATAAAAAATAAAACCTACTATGTCGTAAGGAAGATTTTCTTCAAACCGGATTATTTGGATTTAGTAGGTATTGATGTTATGTTTAGGCTGCCATTGAACACATTCGCACGAATGTGGCATGTAATGTAGGATTAAGTAATCCGACAATATGAGGAAGAATGAATAGGAATGAAAAAGGAACGATAAGACGTACGCTCTTGACGTAAACATGCATTAGGGACTAAATTAGAGACTGATTTATAAGCATTAATCTCTATCAGTATATCAATCTGAGACATTTAACGCTCGATTTTCACGAGTTCTCCTAATTGATTATTATTATTTCGCATTATTCGGAGAATCTTATCTCTTTATTCTTTATCCTTAATTATAGCTGTTATAAAATCATTAGGTTGAAATTTTACTATCATAACTTATGTAAACTTAATATAATATGTATGGTATAACGATGATAGTATGATTTTAATCTTTGCACTCAGACTTGAAATCGGACTATATATAGTAAATGTTAGACCATGGTAATTCCTAGGGGTAACTCTAGATATAGAAGATAGGGTTGAGCTATAAACATCTAATTATTCCGATTGTAAAGTCACTTAGACACTAGCGGCTGTATGCTCTAAACCGGATCTAAACCTCTGAGTCAGTATAATCTATATTGCAGTATCTGATAAACGTAAGTTAGGAATCCAGCAAAGTGTATATGTCTAGGCGTGCTGCCATATATATTCGATACAGCTATTTGTGAAGCAACAGCTCGCTGCCTATGTGGAACTCATACTCGAGATTTCTCAGTGAGGGGAAACCTTGATCTCCCTTGCGATCTCGGGCGATACCGGATCAACCAGTGCGGAGTTCGCGCTGTAAGACAGTAATTATATTCATGATTAGATGTCATTAAGCGCATCTCCCTCTATCTATGGGGACATTAAGCTCATTTCAGTTCTCTTAATGCTATTAGTATCAGTTGAACAGAAGACCTCTATATCGGCTAGATTGAAATTTAACCTTAGAGTTCGTCCCGACGTATATTCTATCGAGGAGATTAGAATACTTATGGTTGGATCAGGAATATCGGTCTGATTTGTGTTCTCGGTATTCGCCGCTACTTTTATTACTCGGTTTTGGGGCAGGCCTTCATTGCACCTGGGGCTTTTATTTTTGTCTTCTATCTATTGTGTGACATATTAGGGAAACATCATTTAGAGAACGCAATATTGTACGGTACCTGATTCATCTGTTAATCCTATAAATTATTACTCATAGTTATCATCTATTCAACATTTCGTCAGCCACCACTCTCTTCGCACATGGCAGGGATCCTCGTGACAGCACATGGGCTACATGTCTTTCCTTAGCGGGAGTTACTTAATGAAAGTGTTTGAAATCTACCAGTAGGGATTTTTTTCCTGTCCCCTAGCACCGCGTCTGTTCCGTAAATTCCAAGTAAAAGAGCAGTCCCTCTGCGTACACGCCTTGGGCCTAGGGTATGGTTCCTCACCCTCGCTAGCTGGGATAGGGGGAAGTCAAGGGTATTCCGAAATAGGTACCTTTTCCCAAGGCTTTTTCGTCGCTTAACGTAGCCAATCGACCGCTCTCAAGACTTAGAAGGATGCTATGTATCTCTTTACGGGGGATTTGATAGCTGCGGGCGAACGAAGATCGCATGCCAACCCATCGTCTTTCCCTTAACCATTAACACCCACCTCACTTGTCGACAAGCTGCTCCCTTATGCTCTACTCCTCTTAAACTGACTGCATAGGGTGCGGCGGCGGAGGCAGGGTTCGTTCAGGCAAACAATGTGTTTGGTTTCCCGAGTAAACGTCTTCCTTGCCAACCAATAGAGTAAGCTCCTTCATGGTATGAAATGAACGCGGAACATCTAGGGGTTTACACTTAAAAGTTCTGGTTTCGCTATTCACGATCCGAGCAACTGTAAGGTGCTAACACCGTTATGTTAGTGAGAAGGGCGAGCTTGCGAAATTAACAATTAAATAACCATATTATAGTACGTCAGTCGGGAGCGAGCTCAAATAACATCACACGGAGTAAAATCAACAAATATACGACCCGCGAAGGAGTGAGGTACTAATTCACCATATTTTATTAAATAATGACTAAGATACCCAAAGATGATTATTTATAGGGCAATTTGAAGATATGGAGTCTGGTCTGCTTCGGAATTGGCCAGAGTTATACAAGATGCATGTATTCTGAAATCATAAGATTCGATAATTATAGAACAATAATCTTCCGACAAGGGAAAATCCCCGCAAAGAGATGGACATCTGCTATGCAGTAGACACCTGTCACAGAGACTTACGCTGTCGACTTATTAATGTGTTGCGTTCAGCGATTGTATACTTAAGGCGACGCCCCTCCGACAGGAATGAAACACGGGACTTCACAGCATCAGTCAGAGAACCATTATAGCTTCGCGGACGGAACTCGCCGACCACCCCTTTAAACATAATAATAATACAATAAAACTAGTCAAACACATAACAAAATCACATTATATACACTATTTCTTGTAGAAGAAAGACAGCTTAAACAACTGCTAACGAGGGTTTGGTTGTATTACTTGCAAAATATAATTAATCGTATCTTTACTTAGCATCCTATGAGTCAATGAATATGGCGTGGTAAATAGCTGATTTTCTATGCATTAATTGAGAGATCAAGACAGAGATACCTATGAAATGTGGTCGCTAAGAAAACGAAATATTTCTATATGCGCTAATAATATTACCGCGCTGGCCACGAACAAAGTGATATAATTACGACGTTTCTCGCCATGGACTGTACCTGAACTCTTGGGTGTAAGGTGTTCCCTAAGTTTGGCTAAGTTAGCTGAATTCTCATTACTAGTCTCGGGAGAGTGAGGGTCGTCAAGTTCATAAGTATCACTTCTGGATTCCCAAATATTTGCCGAGACCCTGAAGCAGTTAGTCGTATCAATCACAGAGCCGGTTGGGAATTAGCAGGTTAACACCTCGTATCGTGTTATGAACGAGTGCAATCGGCAGTCAAGGCTTTGAGCTGAGGGTTGTTCACTGAGACATAGGAGGTAACATATATATTCTTATTGGGTCGTCAACTGAGAAGTTTTATGTGTCAGTGCTGAAATCAACTGGTATTAGCCGTAGATCGGATAGACTTAGGTCGTCCGGTAAGTACTACCATGCACATCATTAGATTTTCTGTGCTAGCAGATCAGAATTATCAAGACCCTAGAGTAATCTAAGGTATTCAAACTGCATTGTCGCTCTTATGCTATAGTATACCAACCAGAGGATATAATGACAAATACGGTCACACAAGATAGGAAAGAGGCTGAGGGTAAGAGTTGGCGCCTCACCTCAAGACAGTAAATAAATCATAAATCAATCTCTGATTACCTAGGGCAAGAGTAAAAATTGAGAATATATATATATATATCTATGAGAAGTAATAGACTACCTCACACATAGTCCGTTGGCTGTAGTATCTTTGAATATGTGCTTTTGTAACATTAAGGCGAAAATTTCTTTGGAGAACCGACTGCTCGTTACAACGACTTATTATGTGCAGTCGCCCTAATTTAAGTATGCAAAGTTATAATTACAAATATATATAAATTAATTAGATATAGCCTCAGGTCCCGCTCTCAATGTTACTGAGAGTGAGTAGATTTAGCTACTTAAAGCTTTCAAAGAGTAGTTAGCGGTGGACCACAATGGACATTCCTGTTTTCTGAGTTATAACGCACATATTCTCCCAAATAATATATAATATATATATATATATAGGGCCCCTTCCCTGATATGATCATACGCGGTCATGAATAGTATAGCATTACGTATGAGGGGATTTTGTGGCGGTAGAAAGTGGATATGGTAGTCTGTTTTATAAACGCAATATTCCTGTGAATAAAGTGTGTTGGTCACGAGCTCCACACCGAATAACACTAAAGAGCTAGGCAAATAACATCTCGAGTATATAAAGGATCTTTATATACTACACTATGAATTATGCATTCACAAACAGAGCGCTAGTGAAAATTATGACAACTTATCTCAAACATATATTTCTAACTTAAGATACATAGCGTGACCTGGAATTTGCTGACACCTACCAAATTTTGCTGGAGGATATAGTGTTAATCACTATCACATAAAATCATATGACACTAGGTCCATCGTTGATACTATGGGACGCATTCTCGAGAGGTGAGTACTAAGACCATCAATCGACCTGACTTTGGACGGAAGTCGGAATACTAGATAGAATAGTTAGAATAGAGTTTGCACTAATGAGAGTGGAGACTAAGATATGTAAACGAGAGAAGGATGGTGGAGGCCAGTACGGGAAATGATGGCATCCCACATCGCATAGAGAAAGACAGGCCGACGCGTCAGAACTGAGCAATCAAGCAACTAGCGGGTTCGACCTCATTCGCTAATTGAAGAAAGTTCGAGGCACTTTCTAACTGATAACGTAGGCGCATAATATGACGTGAGCGGACTGATGAGACAACAACATTCTCCCTCACACAGAAAGTCTCATCATGGGGTGTAGACCTAGAGGCCTAACCGTAGTCGAGGGTTCTTCTTATGGTGACAGGGATCCTTATTAAAACACGCTCGGACTCATAAGGACCATCGATGCATGGCGTCAACAACCGATCATAACATTAGTAGAAATGGCCTTATCTCTCGTACAAAGAAGGGTAAGTTACCAGTGTAGAAAATCCACTACAATACACTCAATACTAGTTATAATATTTATGTGATAAATGTAAGTGAGATAAATCTGTTGATATATAAATAAATTATAATTTCCTACAAGTCCAGAAATGATGGAAGAACAGTGTAAGAGTGTGCATAGCCTGACTGGCTGAAAGGCATAGCAGATATGAGTTTATGCATTAACCGCGTGATTTCAATGACCAATCATAACAGTCCAGCAACGTGCTCTTAAGCAGCGTTTTGCGGAGTGGGACATGGTCGACAGGTAAACCGACAATTAGGGCTTTTTATTATCTTTATATTCCTATTCGACACAGCCATTTTTGGGATTATTCTAAAAAAGAGTGTGACTATAACAATTAGGCCATCCAACATACTCACACGATTTGGTGGGACGCTATGTCGATGACCCAGACGATATAGAACAGGAATGACTTTCTCATACTATTTTATGGATCAGGCTTCGTAGACAAGGAAATATTAAATACACACCAATACAACGACTGGCCATAAGATATCTACAGCCACAGAGAAATTTGAGGTGAACTTGGACTTCTAACCATCCCCGATTCTGTCCGGAGTCTAGATTGGAGAAATCACCCCAACAACTCACTGTACTTTTCTACGTAAGCATCCATGGAGCAGGGCCAAAGAACTTATACCACTCCATGATAAAAGTACATGTGGTCAAGTTACACTATATGATGGTCTGATATAGAGTACCTTAAGGTATAGAGTGTACTTGCTGAGAGCTCTCTCAGTTTGGCTGAATGGGTGCACGACTGTAGAACGCATTGTATATGCTGGTGTGGTAGCGCGCATGTGTGGTGGTAAAGCATGTTGATCCTGTGATTGATGTAAGGAATGTTGTATCTAGATTAGGCACTGTGGGAGCAATGCGGAGCCTGACATCCGATACTCGAGGAATCTGCTCAATGTGGGTTTGGTATACTGT
>CM042163.1:28688828-28708828 GCA_023376005.1 Doryteuthis pealeii | reverse complement strand
GACAGTTGTTTACAAAAAAGGAAAACGATTCTCGCACCAAAAATATTTACACATTTATATTATAAATATACACGTAAAAAATTAATGACAATACACTTTTAAAATTGCCAATATATAATTGTAATTTAAAAGACCTTTACAATTCTCCGAATTGCAACCTAAGATGTTAAGCTTCTACTCCCCTCTTTTCAGATTAATTGTAAATGATATGAAAATACAAATAAATTGAAAAAAAATTCCCTAAATGGAAAACTAATTGAGATTTTGTTGGCTATTATTCTTGTGCACCCACGTGCTGTTTCTTTTTATCCAGAGCCATTTTTCTTTTTTTCTCGGCAGTATTTGTAATTGATAGACCTTTACAAAAAGATTTTGCTGTAAATCCTCTTGATCCCACTTCTATTGGTACGCACGATGCTTTCCCACATTGCGCCAATAGTTCGTCATACTTCAACATCTTCATTTCATGCAATTCATCGATATATTCTCCCATGGTACAGTCAATTCCCATATTACAATAGTTTTTAATTTGTTCAAGAAGAATATTGAGTCTGGGCGCAAGGTTGTTTTTATTATATGGCTTGGAAATATTAATCTTGATTCTAAGTCAATTCTTAATTCCCAATGTGTTTCGGGTGACATGATGTTTGGTTTGGGCTTTTTCGTACTATTGGGTTTCGTGCCAGCTTTGAGGAATCCTATCGCAGTTTTCGCTGGGTTGAATTTATTTCTACAGATGGCAGACAGACTACATCAGTGATCACTCTTAAAATCTGATTGTGTTGCCATGTATAACGTCCTTCTGCAAGTGCTATTAGGCAGTTGCTCAGGACATGTTTTAAAGTACGTATACGCTTGTATAATGGGCATAGTGCTGAATGTATAGGGATTTGGCCCCTATATTTTTGCGGCATGTGGAATTGAATAAATTAAAATAATTAAGTTATCTTAAACAACTAGTTTTACAATTGTATGCCATGAGTTTAGAATTAGGTAAACAAAAGAGAATCGAATGAAAATTAGTTTGGAAATTTTTTAGCAACAATATAAACAATGGTTTAAATTCCATTGAAAATATGTAGCCCATCGGAATGTAAGAAAATCATCCGATATTTACGTCATTAGAAAACAGCTGATATTTGAAAATTCCAATATCAAATTTAACTTAATGATCACACGTAGACAATGACAAAAGAAAATTATAAAAAGGCCCATAGAGCTGAAAAACTACAGTGGGAGCTTATGCTCTTCCCAACTCGACAGAGTTGGAGCTGATGCTCCTAACTCGACAGTGGGAACAGACGCTCTTCCCAACTCGACACAATGGGGAGAAGACGCTGTCCGAAAACATAAAATACGACTCAACAGGTCCGTCTATTTTTCGTTTCATATTTTCTCTCTCTCCTACTCATACGACACAAGTTTCAATCACAGACATTGTTTTATCAAAACTGCTACAATTTGACATATCCAGTCACACAAATATAAACAATAATGAGCACTTTACAAACACAACTACGTACAGACACATACAGTATGCAACACCGTAGAAAGAACAATTGAATATACCAATTGTAAATTAATGTATATAAAGTTGTTTATTGTATAAATTTTATCTTCTTCTTTTGTTTTCTACGGAAATGTAGTTTCCGTAGTCATATACATTTAAATTGTGGGGATCAAAACTCGGATCTTCTTCAACTACACACTCACCAAACAAACACGATCCCTACAAATGCGGAGGTTCATAAGGCTGGGATGAATATCGTATACAGACCTAATTAAGAAAATGAAGTCCACATGCTCGTGTCATATGTCTGACCATTTTATCCATGCTCCTTGCTGTTTTTGTCATACCGCTTTTTGCTAGTCTATCTTCATCTACTCCCTTGTGTGTTTCATTCTGTATGAGATGACGTTTTTCTTTTCCTGTCGTCTTATCTATCTGAATAGTGGATTTTCTACCTGAGCAAACTTCAATGTACACCTCAGCTATTTCGCATCTTTGGATGTTTTATATTGTAACATTGTTTTTACTTTAGTGCCCTTAGATTCTTCAATTAAGATTGTGAGGGGGATTTGCACTGCGTTAGAATTGCCATATAGGTAGGCCCAACCATCCCCACAATCTAGAATTGATTATCCTATCCAGATTCTCTATATGAGCTATTGTAAACTCGTAGATAGACTGAGACCAAAGTATTTTCGGGGGGATTCCGTGCCGGTAGGTCCAGGCTTTAAAACGACCAAGCAGACTGGATTTATGTATTCGGCATAAAATAAACCAACAAAGGTTGACATGCCGTAAAATTCAACCAACCAATCAATCAATCAACCAATCAACCAACTGCATGAAATGCAGGAGCTATATTTTCATTATAAAGTAATACTTATAAGCAGGTCGATCACTGAAGTTAAGCAGTGGTGAGCCTGTTCAATACTTAATCAAGCGATTACTTAAGCAACATCAGATACTGTAAGCAACCTGAGTCTTTTGTTTATAAAAAATGACTTGATTTAGCAATAAATGAGCCGAACGAGAATTGATATACCGTAAAACCAACCAACCAACCAACCAACATTATAAGCAAGTAGGTACTCTCAACACTAAGTTGTAACTAAGTAACTCACCATGAAAAGGCTTACTCTGTTTCCGAAAATAGCTGAATTGGTTAAAAGATCCGATGTTATAATTTTCACCTCTTCATTATGTTCAATTGAAATTGATTAACGTAACCAATTCCGCACGCTAACCGCCTCACTATCTTTCCTATACTCTCTTTCTTTCTTATATTTTTTTCCTGCGTAGCATTCCTTTTATCTTCCCTTTATTTCTTTATAATAAAAACGGAATGGTCTATTATTCAGCTGGGGTGACGAAGCAGAATTTACATTTTCGCTTTGCATCTTGGAGGATTTGGACGATCTCATTGGTTAACCAGAAGGTATAGCAAGATAATAACGGTTAGAAGATTGAGGGACAAGACTATTTATAAATAGATATTCGGCATAATGCCCGTCACTGATAAATATTTATTGTATCAGTAAGTAATGAATTATAAGTGTTGACTAGTAAAAGTATAAAAAGTATGGAAAGTAGGCGGAGTGGCCTATTGTTGGTATCACACGGACAGTGAGGAAGACCAGGGAGATTGTTTTCTTGCATCTAAAGTGGAGCGCCACACCTATCATCAACTTCCCACTTTATCGCACAAATACATACTGTGCTATTGATGCACTGAGCTAGCGATGGTCGGTATTGAAGTCGGAATCTTGTGGTTCCGCAGCGGATACTCTACCAATTGAGCTAAACCGGAGATATCCCTAACTGAATCAAATTCAACAGTAGCTAGTCCACACAGACCTGTCCGACGAGTGCATAAGCACGAAACCCAGTTCTTTAACCAACTCTGCCATTTCTTGGCATAGAGCAAATAATAAAATTTATAATAGAGCTTAAATTCATATTTCTGTTTTAACTCCAGACAATTTGACAAATTGTTTCGATGTTAATGTATATCCTGAAGCGACTAGAGACGTTCTTCTAAGTCCATTTGAAATTTCACACTTTAGCATTACTTTACTATAGCTTACTCCTTTTGCTTCTCTTGTCTTCTTCATTTATTCTTTTATGACTTTTAGCCTTTTAAGATGTTTGCCTATATCTTTAATGTATCACTTAAACTAACACATTAACACAATATATATATATATATATATATATATATATATATATATATATATATATATATATATATATGTGTGTGTGTGTGTGTGTGTGAATAAAAAGGCCTTAAATACCATGGGTATAATGCCTATGGACCATTTCCACTCGTGGGTATCAAGGGCCCACGAGCTTCTTCAGACCACGTATATCTTTTATTTAGACAGGCACGTCGCCAAATTCATCTTATATTCATACATTTCCCCTCGCCTCCAGGGGTGATCTTATTGTATTTTTTTTCCGAGTGTCTTTTTTATTAGTGGAAATTTAAAAAAAAAAGTATATATATATATATATATTATATATATATATATATATATATATATATATATATACGATTAAAAACCGAATGGTCGAAAAACAGACAGACTCGAGTTTCATGGAGATAACAAATCTTCAGGGTAACTGTTATTCCTTTATTGTTGTTTTATATAAAGGTGCGTGGTGTAACGATTAGAGTCGTAGGAAATTGACTCGTCGACCCGAGTTCAAATCCTGGACTAGGCTGTTTGCATTTCACAGAGTGCTAATTCCCTTGAGAAAGGTATGAATCCATATATTCTCCCTCCAGCTATGGGTGAATAATAGAGCAGACTGAGCTCTTTAATCTTGTATAGGAAACCAGTATAGGAGAAGGAAAACTTGAATTGAAATCTGTTAAATTCCGGTTAAGAAATTGACCTTGTGTCACATCCTGCTCTTGTGGAGGGTTGGTAAATATACGTATAAAGGTGGATTGCTCCCATTTTCAGAGTGGTAAGTGTTTACTCGTCCGTTTTTTCTCCCCTATGTGATACCCGAATTCACAAGGCAGAGGTTGTGCTTATTTTCGTGTCTTCGCCTTATTTAACTCTAAGTGTTCAGAAGCTGCGCTGTCTCAGTGAATTCGGCTATTCTTAATTTTTCTCGTATGCAAGGTTGATCATTACCATTGTGTTAAGGTGTTTTAAAAAATGATTATCCCCTTCACGTCTGGTTCCTTAAGCTTTAAAAAAAAACAGACAAACAAATATGTCTCGATATTTTACATCCCGGAATGACAACCTGTGCTGCGTAATCCTATTTTTAATGTGTTGTTGCGTAGCCCCAATATATATTTTGGATTTTCTACCTGAGCAAACTCCAATGTACACCTCAGCACTTTTATTCATTAAAAAAAAAAGTGATTTGACAAAAAGGAATATTTCTTAAATGTTATTTATTTTTTAATTGTTCTCAACTAGTCTCGACCTTATGTCATCGTCAGGAGAAATTGTTTATAAAAATTTTAAAAAATGTTTTCTAAAGATATTGCAAAAAATTTACTGTTATAATGTCAAGTTTATCATTTCAGTGAAAACCATCTTCTGGTTAAATTCGCTTGGCTTGTCTTTTTATACACAGGATTTTGAAAGATATATATATATATATATATATATATATATATATATATATATATATATATATATATTATAGTGTACAATACATTTAAGGTGCAATTACTACTATTGGTTTCTAAGCAGCATGCTTTCATAAGTGCTTTGTCGTGATGAAGGGCAGCGGCGCAAGCATGCTGCTTAGAAACCAATAGTAGTAATTGCACCTTAAATGTATTGTATACTATAATAAATAAATACAGCTCTTACAGAAGTAATCGAGCACTTTACTCTCATTTCTCCAATACTAACAAAGGATTAACTATATATATATATAATATATATGTGTGTGTGTATATATATATTTACACACACATATCTTATTATAATGGAGATTGTGTGTTTTTCTGTCTGTAACCGAAACTATATTACTACTCAAGTCACAATTCCTTTCGTTATTTACATCACATTCTCCATGATTTTTTTTATTTAAACCTCAATTATTAATAAAATTGCTTCACCTTTTTATTAGTGTTGTCCATATCTACATATAAATAACATGCTATTGTATTTATATATACAAAAATAGCAGTTTACAGTGTGAATGGGAAGGCTAATTTGCATATTGATATTAAAAATGTGATTTTATTAAATATGTGCTTAGTATTATTGATTTCTAATTGTTTGGTTTTATTTTAATGAATATAAGCAAAAATCTCTTCAATGAATCTTAAATGAAATCCATTAACAAGAAAAAATAACTGTCATTTTATTCTTTATTTCCTAATTTAACTAAATAGTTAAATTAGGAAAATTTACCAATGAAAGACGGGAGTAACGGAAAATGATGGAAGAGTTGTTTCAATTTGTTCTATTTTTCAATCATACCCCCTCTGTTCCAAATCTTTTTATCTGCATTCTTATTCAGTTTCATTAGCCTTTCTAATTTAATATGATATTTTATTATATTAAAACTTAAATACTTGCACCCGGAGGGTGCATATATTTGCTAGTATATATATATATATATATATATATATATATATATATATATATATATATATATATATATGTATGTGTGTGTGTGCAGCTATATTGCATATATGAGTCGATACATTTTAGATAACATTTTTCAAATTGAAGGATTTTCCATCTTCCGTTCCCAGTCTCAAAGATCAACATCAAGCACCCGGAGGTTGTTTTTGACAACACACTTAAAATTCTTCTTAGATTTGGCTCTTGGACGTTTACCATGTTGTAACTTTCTATAAAACAGCAGCTCCGGTAACCTTACATTCTCGATCTTAATAAAGTGCCCAGCCCATTGCATCTCAATACTGGATGTTTGCTTGCTGAAGAATAAACAAAGTCCGGTGTTAAAGACTGCTACTTGATGTTTAGACAAGCTTAATGGAATCTTTCCAAAGCTTTGACTATATGTAGTCCATATCTCAGAAGATGATAAAAAGGCAGATAAAAAGCACTAAGCTTGGTTTTTATGTTGATACCTGCCAGACGACACTAAAATTTCGATATTTCCAAAGACATTTCTGAATATAGGATCCTGATGACTAAGAGATCCGTGACATAGGTACTAAATGGTCAAATAATCTGCAACACTTCACTTATTCCCTTACTTGAGCTAGACGGTGATTGGAGAGTGTATTTGTCGCATACCCCACTTGTATGGACTGGGCACAAGGCCTGGTTTTAACGTGGGCCCACCCACAAGCCGAAACTCATGGATGGGAAAGAACAAAAATTGCGTCGATCCCTTCAGCATTCCCCCTCAAAGGGGGCGCCTCAAGCGCTGGGCAATAAACCCAGCCCTGCCCTAGACGGTGATCGGAGAGGCCTGATATGATCACTCGGCTGGTCATGTCAAACCTTAGCACCTATATGCTTCTCCCGACAATATTCTTCAAATTGCACTTAAGGCAAACAAACATCTAACACTTTTTAAAATCTTTGTGGGTGCTGGAAGGCAATAGCTGAGGGTCAACATCAATGTTTTAATATATATAAAGTTTTTTTCTAATTTATTAATACATATGTAGTCAATGAACATTATTTTTACCAGTTTCGGGTTAGTTCAGTCGGTAGAGCGTTCGGCTAGATACTACAAGGTTCCTAGTTCGATTCCTGTCCTCGCCAACTCAGCGTTATGAGTAGCACAGGGATCTGTGCGGTAAAGTAAGGAGCTGATGGTAGGTATGGCGCTCCACCTCAGACGCCAAAACAATATCCTTGGTCTAGCGCTAATGAAAAGGGGATAGACTCCCTTGTTGATTGGCTGATACCGACATTAGACCGCCCCGACGACTTTACTTTTTTTATAAAGCTAAACTAAACCAAAATATTTACCAACGTTTTACAAATCATATACAGACACAAAAAATAAAATAAAAAAACAAACAAGATTTAGCGTTAAATAACCCACAAGAGTTGATATGCCATTAAGCACAATCTCTATTGTAGAGAAAGTGTTGTCAAGGTATTCAAAATAATCAACCACACTTAATATAGAACCCTGAACGAAGAAAGACAAACAGGAAGTGTTTGGTTTCTTTGTTTAATGGCATATCAACTCTTCTGGTTTATTTAATACCTTTCCCACGGGCATTAGTCCGAAAATAAATGTAATTGCTTGCGGTTCAAACTCGCTTACTACGATGACGCAATCTAACACGTTAGCCGTTACGCCATGGTGACTTCCAAAACAAGATTTATATTTCTTTGTATTTATTTACTTTGAATTGATCTCTTTAATAACTGCATTTATATTATCCAATACTCGGAAATACCGTTTTGGGCAAACACCACCTTTCTCCTAGAAACGCATCTGTCTGAGGTGAATATGTACAGCTGTCATACTCCACAAAGATTGAATTAAGAGCAAGAATATAATCGGACTGTGTTTAGATCGCATTAAATCTAGATCAGCATCTGATATCTATTCTGAACTAAATTATTACAGCTTCGCATTTCTGGAGTGTACTAGAGATTATTTGCACGTAGACAAAGACACTTATATCGTCATATAAGAATACATTATTTAATCGAACTTATTTCAAAAAGTTATGATGCTTTATATTGATTAGCTTTTTGATGTATTATAGTAAATACGTCACACTTAATATTTATAGTTTCAAATTAAACTAAATTCTGAACACTACACAAATAAACAGTAAAGTAAGGTAATGCCATGAGAAAATATTTTAAATAATTTCGAACACAAATTACGAGTTTTGAAATAGAAAACTAACTAACGGCTCTTCTTTCTTTCCATATTCATATTTGAATATTAATAAAAAGTTATGACATCAGCTATCAACGAAGCTCTGATGATGGTCTAATATACGTTAACTTTTTAATGTTGGTCTATACTTCTAGAATAGAATCATCCTCTGAATACCTAGTATTTTCATAGCTCAGTCGGTAGAGCGTTCGGCTAGAAACCACAAGGTTCCTAGTTCGATACCGGTCCCCGCCAACTGAGCGTATGAGTAGCACAGGGATCTGTGCGGTAAAGTAAGGAGCTGATGGTAGGTGTGGCGCTCCACCACAGATGCCAAAAGAATCTCCTTGGTCTAGCGCTATTGAAAAGGGGGTAGACTCCCTCGCTTACTGGCTGATACCGACTTTAGGCCGCCCGATGACAAAAATATATATACACGCACAGACAGTCCTATATATATATATATATAGGTATATGTAAAAACAAAATTTTTTATTTTTTATTTTTTTTCGATGAAACAAAGAAAATACAGTGCTCAATCACAGTTTGTAAGAGCTAATATTTATTTATTTTACAATGTTTTCATGAAACATTGATCTATGAAAACATTGTAAAATAAATATATATATATATATATATATATATATATATATTATATATACATGCATGTATGGATGTATGTATATAAGATGAATAAAAGTGATTAGACAAACACATTTACTTTAAGTTGTTTATTCTTTGATTGTCCTCAACTACTTATTATTATTTGTTTGTTCTGTGATTGTCCTCAACTACTTATACACACATGTATGTATAGATGTATGTATATAAGATGAACAAAAGGGATAAGACAAACATATTTACTTTAAGTTGTTTATTCTTTGATTGTCCTCAACTACTTTAGACCTTAAGTGATCGTCAAGAGAAAAAGTGTTTGTGAAAAAATATTTCTAGAAAGTTTTTATAAAAGATATCAAAGTATTTGATAAGCCACAGAAGAAGGGACGGAACTTATACTAGAAGGGGAATAAACTGAAATCTACTCAAATGGTTCAATAAAATCTACTAAAATAGGAGAATATTAATTAGTAGCCCATTTCTATTTAATTTGGTTTACAAATATCTTAAAATGTGGTGCATGACTGAATATCTCATATTCATCTTTTATTATATGAGATATGAAAAAAAATGTCTTCTTCATCAATTATTATGGCATGTTCAAACTGAAATTCATACAGCTCAAAATTGAAATTAAATTGTGATTACAATACAAAACATTTGAATTGTCAAAAGTTCTAATTATTCAGCTGCTTTAAATATTTAAAATTCACAATATCCATTTCCTTATTGTTGATTATAAAACAACAATTTGCAATGATTAGTTTCCATCATATATAAAATAAAATACCTTGGTTATTGCAAATTTTCAAAATAAAAAAATAGGTCCTAACAGTTTATATCAACCATTTTCTTAGGTGAAGTGGTATATTTGCTGAGTGAAAACAATCTTCTGTTTAAATTGTCTTCAATCGCTTTTTATAAACACGTATGTTTCAGTGGTGAAGGCATCTGGCTAATGTTTTCTTTGTTCATTAGGTTTGGGAGTGGTTCATTTCAGGTAATATATGGGTGACCAGTCGTTGATGAATTTGTTTATATAGGTCTTAGTGACACCCATATTTTATTACCAGCCTGGATAATTAAGTTTTATATTAAGTCTAAATGGATTATAGCTTTTTATTTTGTTTATTCATTTGTCCTCCCATTATTCGATTACTGATTTTATGTTGGTGTCTTTTTCAAGTATGTCAATGATGGTGAATATAACATCTCTGTTAAAATCGTGACTTTTTGAGCGGAAATGTTGTTCTACAGGTATTAGTTTGCTGTCATCCATAGATTTGATTTGGTATATATGACCTAAGTGTTGATCTTTTTTTCTTATACATAAGATGGGAGAAAAAACAAGAATTTTTCTCCAAAACTGATTCAGTATTGTCTCTCAATAAAAATTTGTGATTTATTTTGTAATTCAGAAGATCTGTTTTCTCGTGTTTTTTTTTCTTGTGTCAATAAAGATTTTTTTTTATAGAAAATAGAATCTTTTTTTATAGAAATATAATCTTGAATTGCTTTCAAATTATTAATATATTATAATCTTTTTTGTTTGTTTAGTGTGTCTGCTTATGATATTCTCCGATATCTACAGTTAACTTTCTCTCTGATGCTTTGTTCATTGGGTAGTTCTATTCCTTCTGTTGTTTCTGTTTTTTTCCCTTTATTCCTTATTGTTGTACCGGCCGTTCCTACAGTGGAGAACATGCACCGGTTCTCACTATAAATAGTGAGACACCGAGTGGAAAGGGAGCACTGTTCCCGTTAACGACAAGCTAGTCGTACATGTACCATTGATTGTAAATACGCTTGTCTTATTTTACCCCATCTCGACTTGACTTCTTTTTACTGTTGGGACTAACATCACAACACTTATAAGCATTGGTCCTTTCGCCCTTCAAAATTCCATTCCTTGACATCTTGGCTGAAGATTCTAACAGTTCACACTCGTGTTTTCGTTTTCCTTTTTATATTCTTGGTGAGAATTTTAATATCATTAACATACACGAGGAGGATAATCTTTCGACTTTGTAATCATGTAGCCTCCTTTGCACTTTCTTAGGATATACCTTTGGAGTATCATCAGATAGATAAATAAATATTTAGCAATTTATAAAAAGACCGAGATAGATAGATAGATAGATAGATAGATAGAATAAAAGAATCTGATGAATAGATAGGAACAGAAGGAAAAAGATAGATAGAAATAGCCTCAGATAGATAGATACATAGGCAGGTGGGAACAGTCTGAGATAGATAGATAGATAGATATGAACAGAATGAGATAGAGGAATATGAACATACATACATACACACACACACACACACACACACACACACACATATATATATATATATATATATATATATATATATATATATATTAATAGACAAATATGAACAGACTGAGGTAGATAGATCTATTTATCTAATAGATAGGACATAGAGATAGATATAAAGAGACAGATAGATCGACAGATAGATGTAAATGCCTAAGAGACAAATTGAAAAAAAAAAAATCTCACGTTTGGTGAAAAATTAAATTTGCAAAAATCAGCAAATTTGATTTACCCTTAAATTCCTGTGTAGATTGAAGAAAAAGAAAATGTTTGGCGGAATGTAATAATGCCGTGAAATTTATGAACATTTCTTTTATCCGGGTGTGAAATTTAGGGAAAACAAAAGTTCTCCCCAACTGATGTTCAGCATCTTTAAATGATTCGAATGCTACATGTTTTGCTAACTCCGTTGACTGTTTAACCCTCGATTCGTTTGGTATATTTATTTAACGGCATATCAATGCCTTATGGAATATCTAATGCCG
This sequence comes from Doryteuthis pealeii, assembly GCA_023376005.1. Lineage (NCBI taxonomy): Eukaryota > Metazoa > Mollusca > Cephalopoda > Myopsida > Loliginidae > Doryteuthis > Doryteuthis pealeii. The sequence continues at coordinate 28,697,072 of CM042163.1, read as the reverse complement.
AAACTTGATTTCAATCATAACTTTATTTTCAATGTTTATTGCACTTTTATTTTTCTATAATATGTAAGTAACGTAAAATCATCGGAGTGGTCTATTGTCGGTATCAGCCAGAGAGTGAGAGAGTCTATCCCTTTTCACTAGCGCTAGACCAAGGATATGTTTGGGCATCTGAGGTGGGGCGTTCACCTACCATTAGCTCCTCACTTTACAGCACAGATCCCTATGCTGCTCATACACTGAGTTGGTGAAGGTGGATATCGAACCAGGAACCTTGTGGTTCCTAGTCAAGTGCTCTACCGACTGAACTAAATCGATCATTCTATATATATATATATATATATATATATATATATATATATATATATATATATATATATATATATATATATATATATATATATATATATATATATATATTATATATATATATATATATATATATTATATATATATATATATATATATATATATATATATATATATATATATATATATATTAAACGAAAGACACATCTCCTGTTTAACGATTTTATTTTGATCTTTTCTAGTTTTCTGGCCAACTTTTTAATATTTGGGTGGAATTCACAAAGTTCAAGTCCCGAATACTTTCGGCACTTCGAAGTGCCATCATCAGGGGTGATGTGTTCCAGTTAAAAAAAAAGAACACATCACCCCTGATGATGGCACTTCGAAGTCCGAAAGTATTCGGGACTTGAACTTTGGTGGACTTATCCACGAATTCCACCCAAATATTAAAAAGTTTGCCAGAAAACTAGAAAAGATCAAAAATAAAATTGTTAAACAGGAGATGTGTCTTTTGTTTAATTTTACATGTATAAATGAAAGAATGCTGCCCAAATACATATAATATATATATATATATTATATATATTATATATATTAATATGTGTGTGTGTGTGTGTGTGTGTGTGTGTGTGTGTGTGCGTGCGTGTGTATGTGTGTTCCTAATATCGGAAAGTTGGTACTGAGAAAGAAAATAAAGGTGATAGATACATGACACTGTTATTGTGTTCAAATGTAGTGTTCTTGTTTGATAAAACCCTTTTTTGAATAGGACTTGTATCTTCCTTCTTTCATTTCACAAAGAACTGCTATTAAAATACTAACAGTGCTAATCTACCAGACACAACCCACTAAATTATTATAAGCAACCAACAACCCGCTGAAAACGAGCTACGAACCTAAATTCACATAAATAATCCAAAGGATCCCAATATGTTACATGGACATTTCTTCCTCTACTTAGTTAAGTTCGATGCTCTATCGACGGGACTTAGAATACACTGACTGTATCCCCTAAAACATGGGTGTCCTGGGGGATACTCAACTCCAACTGATGGTGAGGTTTAAGTTCAAGAGATATGGAGAGTGTGGTGTACTCTATCATTGCCATTACTCCCACCTGGAATGGTAGTACCTGTTAGGGTGCTGTCTATAGGTCAAATAGATAATTTTGCAAATTATTTGTATTTGATTGGTATACTTGATATTATACAACCATATGAAAACAACTTAAGAAACTACACAAAAATGTAAATATGATCGTACAATAAACGTGATTCCCTAACCTCTAGACATGAAATAATCCTAGACGGATTGACATGCCCTTAAAATCAATCAATCAATAATTGTGTACTAAAATTATACAAGACACACACACACACACACACACACACACACATATATATATATATATATATTTATACATATATATATATATATAATTTAAATGTATTGACGACACGTTATTCATTTATCCGAAAAACTGTAATTCAACTAATATTATTGACAAACTAAATGATGTTGAACCCTCCATTGAATTTACTCATGAACTCGAACATAACCAGACCCTACCATTTTTAGACACACTTATTATAAACAATAACAACACTTTAGAATTCAAAGTTTATCATAAGAATACCAACAAAAATGACTACATCCATTTTTATTCACACCATAAGATAAAAAGTGGTATCATAATAGGTTTTTTTTTCTGAGCACTTAGGTTATGCAATAAGAAACATTTAGATGAAGAATTTAATATCACATATATATATATATATATATATATATATATATATAATATATATATATATATATATATATATTGATGTACCCTTGTATGTCAATTTGCTCTTTACACATTGAGACACTCTTGCCACCCGTACCTATCAGCTATCAACCTTGGCAGGTGCTCTACCCGGTATGCAGTGTGTACACAAAGCTGATGTATGTAAGATTTTGTAAGTGGGCCAACATTTGTGTGTCCATATGTAAGTCCTTAGGAAAATGTCACCTATGAGTTCGTCTCTATTTCACTTGCAGTGTCCAGTGTGTCTTACTCATCTTACATGAATAGTTTGTGAGATTGTTGTTAAGTGTCCATGCAAGTGATATTTTGTTGGGGGCTTGTTCCAGGATTTGTTCAAAGCAACACACAGCACTCGTGTATTCTGTTCATTTAGCCTTTGTCTCCAAACGTTTCCAAGTGGTGCTGTTACATAATCTATGCGGTTGCATAAGATTATTGTCAATCCCTGTATTTCTAAAGGATGGCCCTTTTCATATCACGGGCGGGACTTTCCATGGAATTGTACAGAAAGCCCGCGAAATACGTGAAGTCACGTGGGACCTGGTTGGTCCTCAGTTTCAGTTTGGACGTCGGGCAGAGATGTACTGCCTTAACTGGAACTCACTGCATACGCGCGCTATGTTAGTCAGATTTTTAGTTACATGAAATGTTTAGTTAAGTAAATAAAAGTTTAAGAAAAATAACACGGTTTTGTGGTTGGTGAATTTCTTGGTAACAAGACTGATCTAGAAGAAGAAATAAGTTAAGTGCGACCGACCCAAGACGAAGTCCAGACGCTAGAAGAACTTAAGATGTCAAAGACGCCAGAAGAAGAATAGAAGTAAGTAAGTAAAGAAGGGTATGCAACAGTGCAACCATACTGTAGTACCTATACGGCTACAGTTTCGAAGAATTCTCGTTTTATGTTATTTTGTGGAGGTGCTCGTTATGTAATGGTTATCGTGAAGGAAATGGATAAGGCAACACGTGTTAAAATCCTGGACCAGGCTGGTAGCATTACATAAAGCACTGATACCTCTGGAAAGGGTATGAATCCAACATAAATGAATTTCCCTCACAGCTATTAGTAAATTGTAGGACATATTGGACTCTTTAACCTGGATAGCCAACCTGTCTAAGAGAAGGAAAACTGTGAATTCAAATCTGTTAAACTCTGTTTAGAAATTGACCTTGTATCACATAAATGCTCGTGCGGAGGTGTTGGTAAATACTTATATTTTATCAAAGAGATCAGATTTCCATATAATCGATAACCCGTTAATAACAGTCTCCTACATCTTAGCAACAGTTCAGGAATTCACGACAATCCATTTTTATACTAACTGTATTTCTTAAAGTAGATGTTCGTAAAGTCAGTATAAAGTATATAGAAACAATGTATTGAATAGAGTTCCCTTCTGATGTAAGAAAATTCTGAATAATCTTTAAAAACTGAGGAATGATAAATAAACAATGCTTAAAAAATCATTTTAATAATTCAAAGACAAGCAATTCGTAACTATCAGCTCATAATTATATATATATATATATATATATATATATATATATATATATATATAATATACCAAGCGTGTTGGTAAATCCTTGCGGTGAGAAAAAAAACAGCAAATAGTTTGATTGTAAAAATATACTACCAACATCAAACCGGGGAGAAAAAAAATTGGAGAAAATTTTTGGAGAAAAATTTGGAAAAAAGAAAAGACCAAGATAGTCGTACACAAAAAGTAATCTATTGGTACAGTATTTGGCCAAAAGAAAAACAATTCATATGTATATATATGTATATGAGATATATATATATTCATACAACCGCTAGGAAAATAAGCTAATAAGTAAAAAGTGCTCAATACTAAGTAGAGCAAATAATAAAGATAAATCTAATGAGTCAGAAGAGCATTAAGCGAAACTATAGTAGGTTCGTCTGACTCATTAGATTTATCTTATATATATATATATATTGTGTGTGTGTGTGTGTGCGTGTGTGAATGATATCTAGTATTTCCGTGATAGGATTAAGCCAAATTGGAGAACTCAAATGTACATATAGATTCTTCGTAATTACATATAAATACCTGTATATGCGCATATATTTACATATATGGACCATAGTCTAAATAAATAGATGAAACCTTAGTTTCAGATATAAATTTATTTCGCGTAGGTAGCCTATTTTTGTTCTGCAAATCAGATTTGAAGAGGCTAACTTGGCCGAAATTAATTATATCTGAAATTTACACACACACACACACACACACACACACAACACACATATATATATATATAATTGAGTTCACGCTCATGATATCCTGGTTAATATCCACATATATCTGAAGTCCAATGAATTTTACATTATATATATAATATTATATATATATATATATATATATATATATATAATGTAGTAAAATTCATTGGACTTCAGATATATGTGGATATTAACCAGGATATCATGAGCGTGAAACTCAAATTTGTAAGAATTATCAATTTACAGCACAGGTTCTCATAACTCTTCTTTTATTGCGTAAACGTGTGGGTTTCACCACTCTGAACACAGATGTGTTTACTGAACAAGGCTGCTGTATAGAATGTAAAAAATTCCGTTTTTTTTCAAAAAATTTAATTTCATTTTATCTTCAAAAGACGAATTCGTATTAAAGGTTAATTTTATTAATTTTTTGTAAAATATTAATTTATTTGATTTTTTTGATTTTCCAAGGTGTTCTTCATTCTGAGGTTCATAAAGTGTAAAAATTGGCGAGAATAATTTTTAATTGCAACATTTTTTTAATAATAAAAAAATGAAATAAAAAACGTATTTTTAATAATATCTTCAAAAGTTAGACTGGGAGGTTTTCGTAAAGTGGAAGTTCGTAAACTGAGTAGTCTTTTATGTAAAACATAGTTTCCATCATTTCTGTGTTGGACTTTTACTAACCTTTTGCTAAGAATGATTTAACAGCACATCAAACCATCTAGGGTTATTCATGCCTAATCATTAGTGACCACGTTTACTGGACGTGACATTTTTATGTAGTTGTTTTATAAATGTGTTTTTTTTGCACACGATTAATTTTGAAACACAGAGGACCTTAACAGATTACTACTCTGGGTGATAGTAGACTGGGAATAATGGATGAAGAGCTTTCCACACACCTCAGATCTCCAGAACTTGAGCCTCACCATCGGATTCAATTTAGTGCCATATACAGGAAAACCCCTTTTTGGTGCGATCTCAGCCTTCACAGGGACACAGCATATTCTAGCCTTCCAAAGAGAGTGACCTCTGATCACGGTGTAGCATTTGTGCACTTTCGTAAGAGTCAGTATGTCATTTTCCTGCCCTTCAGTCTGGGATCCGAATGAAGTAATTGTACCTAATAGAATGTACTTGGAAGGAAAATCCTGAAGCACATCAGGATCTAGAGATCTAAGTCGAGTCAACGTCGTTTTCAGCTTTTTTTTGCATATCTGCGAAACCTTAATTCATATTCGACCTTCCGTTGCGTAGAGAGGATAGACTTTCTGTTTCATTGTAAAATGTAAGCAAGAATTTAAGGAAGCGTTAAATATATAAATTATCAAAAGCCAGCAGCCGAAAAAAAACAAGTTGAAAAGTTTTCAACATCTCTCCACAGGTGTTAGTGTAACAAGATTGCTTGATCTAGCATCTGGACTGGTCACCAGCGACGACCATAAGTAGTGAGGGACTGGGCCGGTAGATGCCACTCATTTCAAAGCGAAGGGAAGGCGGACGTTCTCTGAACACAACACCACACAAAAAACAAACACACACACCAACACTAATATACATATATAGTCAGTCAAGTATATAATATTATTATTATATATAGCAGTCAATATATATATATTGACAGTCAGGTTCGATCGCACAAGGCCGTCTTCCTATCTTAGCTCTGCTGAACATACCGATTGATTTTTCTCGATTGTTTAGCCTACTTTTGAATAGGTATGACCGCCTAATTAATTATTATTAATTAATTAACTTTCAAAATTAGTACGACTTCAATTAAGCATATTCTCCCAACATTGTCGGCTAAAAAAGCATATCAAAATACATCGTTTGTGTATTTACTTCAAAATATATATATATATATTATATATATATATATAATATAATATATGTAAAAATGTAGAGGTTATCCGACAGTATGTGGAGAAAAGTAGACAAACATCAAGTTTCCAAAAACATTGTGTTTGCTCTACTTTCCACATATTATATATCACGGATTTTGGATTAGATATTACTTTTTTCTTTGATGCTGAGATGAGGGACCCAAACATTATGGTCAACAGAAACGAATAAAAGGTACCTGAAGAATACAGTTCATAGAAAAACGAAGAAGCTGACCACCAGGGGTTCGTTATCATTTTTCCTGCTTCACGGATCAGAGATTGAATAGACATAAGATAAAATAGCGAATCTTAAACAATAGTGATTTCTCTACCCAGTCTACTATTACCATCACCAACATTGCAGTTGTCGATGACAACGCTACAATAATAACCTCCATGGAGAGTAAAGGCTAACTGATGCAAGCGATTTATGGGATATGTTTGAAAGGACATGAAATGTAAGTGTTGTTGTTGTTAAGACAATGTCACTGGAGAATATATGATATATATATATAATATATATATATATAATGACGAAAAAGAGATATGTGTGTATGTATATATATATTATAAATATATATAAAAATTCTGTTTAAATTAATACATAATATATATTATATAATTATATGATATTATATCACACATATATATGTATATTATGATTATCTATATTATATGTATTATATATATTATATATTATATATTACTATGTATATATAATAATCATATATTATTTATAATATATATGTTATAATATACATGAATAATATTATTTTAACTTATGTATAAGTATTATATACATACATATATATATATAATAAAACACTATACGCATATGATATATATATATACGATACACACCAACATAATGATATAATATTACTATATTAGACACGCAGGCACACACCAACAATATATATAAATATTATATATATTATATATATATTATATATATATTATATAGGATTAGTTGAGCTAGATCTACTTGTCAAAAATACCCATGACAGCTAAACAACCCATATACTTCCGCTTGGGCGTAGGCGGAACAGTCGATCACCTGAATCATTATGTGCTTAACAGTTGAAATGCGCGCGTAACGCCCATACATCATCAAACACGAAATGCCTATTTCACGGAATTCATTGCAAAATTAGTATAATAGATACGATGACTATTGCATATCACAACGACCGACTGATCTTTTTACCATTGATTAATAGAAGGCGAGATTGGATGAAGTGGAATATCACGAGAAAAAAGCGGTGTGGAGCATATCATATGTGAATTGATTCAGCTTCCTGTAGTTGCACGTCTTTGCTAAACAAACTGAATTAACTGCAATTAAGCGACATACGAAATAAATAGCCACTAAGGAAAATATACAATATGGTATATAGCCGGCCATGACTGGGGAACGCCTGGTGATAATCTTGGAGAGTCTATCACTCTTATTATTATCTATCTATCTATCTATCTTGTTCTTCTCTCACATGCTTATACATAGTTTAGGCATTTCTTTCTTTCTTTTTTTCTTGTCCAATTACTTCTACCAAAAGTCCTAATCTATCTATCAATCTTATCTAGCTCTATCTATCTATCTATCTATAGTTCTTATTCTCTACATAGCTTTTATCATAGTTATTTGGACCATTTCTCCATCTGCTTTTTTTTTCTTTGTCCCATTACTTCTACCAAAATTTACCTATCTTCATCTATCGTTATCTAATCAATCTACTCTATCAATCTATCTTGTTTTTCTACTACAATAGATTATTATCATGTATTTTGGAAATTTCTCTCTTTCTTTTGTTTTTTCTTTGATCTACATATATATAACATACCAACAATTTCCTTATCATAATTATAATATATCTATCTATCTAATCTAATCTCTGTTGCTTTCTTTAATTAGTTTTTAGCAACATCTACTTATTTCATTTAATTATATATAACTAAAGTACATTACTTGCTTCAACAGTCTCATATCTCTCTACTTA
>CM042163.1:28666403-28688728 GCA_023376005.1 Doryteuthis pealeii | reverse complement strand
GATGGAAGACGAACTACATCAGTGATCCACTTTAAAATTTGATTGTGTTGCCATGTATAATGTCCTTCTGCTCAAGTGCTATTAGGCAGTTGCTCAGGATATGTTTTAAAGTACGTATACGCTTGTATAATGGCATAGTGCTGAATGTATAGGGATTTGGCATGTGGAATTGAATAAATTTAAAATATTAAGTTATCTTAAACAACTAGTTTACAATTGTATGTTCATGAGTTTAGAATTAGGTAAACAAAAGAGAAATCGAATGAAAATTAGTTTGGATATTTAGCAACAATATAAACAATGGTTTAAATCCCCATTGAAAATTATGTACGCCATCGGATTGTAAGAAAATCATCCGATATTTACGTCATTAAAAAACAGCTGATATTTGAAAATTCCAATATCAAAATTTAACTTAATGATCATGTAGACAATGACAAAAGAAAATTATAAAAGGCCCATAGAGCTGAAAACTACAGTGGGAGCTTATGCTCTCCCAACTCGACAGAGTTGGAGCTGATGCTCCTAACTCGACAGTGGGAACTTACGCTCTTCCCAACTCGACATAATGGGGAGAAGACGCTGTTCGAAAACATAAAATACGACTCAACGGGTCCGTCTATTTTTTCGTTTCATATTCTCTCTCTCTCTCCTACTCAATACGACACAAGTTTCAATCACAGACATTGTTTTATCAAAATTGCTACAATTTGACATATCCAATCACACAAATATAAACAATAATGAGCACTTTACAAACACAACTACGTACAGACACATACAGTATGCAACACCGTAGAAAGAACAATTGAATATACCAATTGTAAATTAATGTATATAAAGTTGTTTATTGTATAAATTTTATCTTCTTCTTTTGTTTTCTACGGAAACTACATTTCCGTAGTCATATACATTTAAATTGTGGGGATCAAAACTCGGATCTTCTTCAACTACACACTCACCAAACAAACACGATCCCTACAAATGCGAAGGTTCATAAGGCTGGGATGAATATCGTATACAGACCTAATTAAGAAAATGAAGTCCACATGCTCGTGTCATATGTCTGACCATTTAATTTTCCAATGAACTATAGAGTCCCATTTTATCCATGCTCCTTGCTGTTTTTGTCCTACCGCTTTTTGCTAGTCTATCTTCATCTACTCCCTTGTGTGTTTCATCCTGAATGAGATGACGATTTTCTTTTCCTGTGGTCTTATCTATCTAAATAGTTTTCTACCTGAGCAAACTTCAATGTACACCTCAGCTATTTCGCATCTTTGGATGTTTTATATTGTAACGTTGTTTTTACTTTAGTGCCCTTAGATTCTTCAATTAAGATTGTGAAGGAGATTTGCAGTGCGTTAGAATTGCCATATAGGTAGGCTCAACCATCCCCGCAATCTAGAATTGATTCTCCTATCCAGATTCTCTATATGAGCTATTGTAAACTCGTAGATAGACTGAGAGCAAAGTATTTTCGGGAGGATTCCGTGCCGGTAGGTCCAGGCTTTAAAACGACCAAGTAGACTGGATTTATGTATTCGGCATAAAATAAACCAACAAAGGATGACATGCCGTAAAATCCAACCAACCAATCAACCAATGAACCAACTGTATAAAATGCAGGGGCTATATTTTCATTATAAAGTAATACTTATAAGCAGGTCGATCACTGAATTTAAGCAGTGGTGAGCCTGTTCAATACTTAATCAGGCAATTACTTAAGCAACATCAGACACTGTAAGCAACCTGAGTCTTTTGTTTATAAAAATGACTTGATTTAGCAATAAATGATCCGAACGAGAATTAATATACCGTAAAACCAACCAACCAACCAACCAACATTATAGGCAAGTAGGTACTCTCAACACTAAGTTGTAACTAAGTAACTCACGATGAAAAGGCTTACTCTGTTCCCGAAAATACCTGAATTGGTTAAAAGATCCGATGTTATAATTTTCACCTCTTCATTATGTTCGATTGAAATTGATTAACGTAACCAATTCCGCACGCTAACCGCCACACTATCTTTCCTATACTCTCTTTCTTTCTTATGTTTTTTTTCTGCGTAGCATTCCTTTTATCTTCTCTTTATTTCTTTATAATAAAAACGGAATGGTCTATTATTCAGCTGGGGTGACGAAGCAGAATTTACATTTTCGCTTTGCATCTTGGAGGATTTGGACGATCTCATTGCTTAACCAGAAGGTATAGCAAGATAATAACGGTTAGAAGATTGAGGGACAAGACTATTTATAAATAGATATTCGGCATAATGCCCGTCACTGATAAATATTTATTGTATCAGTAAGTAATGAATTATAAGTGTTGACTAGTAAAAGTATAAAAAGTATGGAAAGTAGGCGGAGTGGCCTATTGTTGGTATCACACGGACAGTGAGGAAGTCTATTCAATTTTGCGGTAGCGCTAGACAAGGGAGATTGTTTTCTTGCATCTAAGGTGGAGCGCCACACCTATCATCAGCTTCCTACTTTATCACACAGATACATACTGTGCTATTGATGCACTGAGCTAGCGATGGTCAGTATTGAAGTCGGAATCTTGTGGTTCCGCAGCGGATACTCTACCAATTGAGCTAAAGCGGAGATGTCCTTAACTGAATCTAATTCAAGAGTAGCTAGTCCACACAGACATGTCTGACGAGTGCATAAGCACGAAACCCAGTTCTTTAACCAACTCTGCCATTTCTTGGCATAGAGCAAATAATAAAATTTATAATAGAGCTTAAATTCATATTTCTGTTTTAACTCCAGACAATTTGACAAATTGTTTCGATGTTAATGTATATCCTGAAGCGACTAGAGACGTTCTTCTAAGTCCATTTGAAATTTCACACTTTAACATTACTTTACTATAGCTTACTCCTTTTGCTTCTCTTGTCTTCTTCATTTATTCTTTTATGACTTTTAGCCTTTTAAGATGTTTGCCTATATCTTTAATGTATCACTTAAACTAACACATTAACACATATATATATATATATATATATATATATATAATATATATATATATATATATATGTGTGTGTGTGTGTGTGTTGTGTGTGTGTGTGAATAAAAAGGCCTTAAATACCATGGGTATAATGGCTATGGACCATTTCCACTCGTGGGTATCAAGGGCCTACGAGCTTCTTCAGACCACGTATATCTTTTATTTTAGACAGGCACGTCGCCAAATTCATCTTATATTCATACATTTCCCCTCGCCTCCAGGGGTGATCTTATTGTATTTTTTTTTCCGAGTGTCTTTTTTATTAGTGGAAATTTAAAAAAAAAGTATATATATATATATATATATATATATATATTTATATATATATATATATATATATATACGATTAAAAACCGAATGGTCGAAAAACAGACAGACTCGAGTTTCATGGAGATAACAAATCTGCAGGGTAACTGTTATTCCTCTATTGTTGTTTTATATAAAGGTGCGTGGTTTAACGAATAGAGTCGTAGGAAATTGACTCGCCAACCCGAGTTCAAATCCTGGACTAGGCTGTTTGCATTTCACAGAGTGCTAATACCCTTGAGAAAGGTATGAATCCATATATTCTCCCTCCAGCTATGGGTGAATAATAGAGCAGACTGAGCTCTTTAATCTTGTATAGGAAACCAGTATAGGAGAAGGAAAACTTGAATTGAAATCTGTTAAATTCCGGTTAAGAAATTGACCTTGTGTCACATCCTGCTCTTGTGGAGGGGTTGGTAAATATACGTATAAAGGTGGATTGCTCCCATTTTCAGAGTGGTAAGTGTTTTTACTCGTCCGTTTTTTCTCCCCTATGTGATACCCGAATTCACAAGGCAGAGGTTGTGCTTATTTTCGTGTCTTCGCCTTATTTAACTCTAAGTGTTCAGAAGCTGCGCTGCCTCAGTGAATTCGGCTATTCTTAATTTTTCTCGTATGCAAGGTTGATCATTACCATTGTGTTAAGGTGTTTTAAAAAATGATTATCCCCTTCACGTCTGGTTCCTTAAGCTTAAAAAAAAACAGACAAACAAATATGTCTCGATATTTTACATCCCGGAATGACAACCTGTGCTGCGTAATCCTATTTTTAATGTGTTGTTGCGTAGCCCCAATATATATTTTGGATTTTCTACCTGAGCAAACTTCAATGTACACCTCAGCACTTTTATTCATTAAAAAAAAAGTGATTTGACAAAAAGGAATATTTCTTAAATGTTATTTATTTTTTAATTGTTCTCAACTAGTCTCGACCTTATGTCATCGTCAGGAGAAAGAAATTGTTTATAAAAACTTAAAAAAAAATGTTTTCTAAAGATATTGCAAAAAATGTACTGTTATAGTGTCAAGTTCATCTTTTCAGTGAAAACCATCTTCTGGTTAAGTTCGCTTGGCTTGTCTTTTTTATATACAGGATTTTGAAATATATATATATATATATATATATATATTTATTATAGTGTACAATACATTTAAGGTGCAATTACTACTATTGGTTTCTAAGCAGCATGCTTTCATAAGTGCTTTGTCGTGATGAAGGGCAGCGGCGCAAGCATGCTGCTTAGAAACCAATGGTAGTAATTGCACCTTAAATGTATTGTATACTATAATAAATAAATACAGCTCTTACAGAAGTAATCGAGCACTTTACTCTCATTTCTCCAATACTAACAAAGGATTAACTATATATATATATAATATATATATGTGTGTGTGTGTATATATATATTTACACACACATATCTTATTATAATGGAGATTGTGTGTTTTTCTGTCTGTAACCGAAACTATATTACTACTCAAGTCACAATTCCCTTCGTTATTTACATCACATTCTCCATGATTTTATTTTTATTTAAACCTCAATTATTAATAAAATTGCTTCACCTTTTTATTAGTGTTGTCCATATCTACATATAAATAATATGCAATTGTATTTATATATACAAAAAATAGCAGTTTACAGTGTGAATGGGAAGGCTAATTTGCATATTGATATTAAAAATGTGATTTTATTAAATATGTGCTTAGTATTATTGATTTCTAATTGTTTGGTTTTATTTTAATGAATATAAGCAAAAATCTCTTCAATGAATCTTAAATGAAATCCATTAACAAGAAAAAATAACTGTCATTTTATTCTTTATTTCCTAATTTAACTAAATAGTTAAATTAGGAAATTTACCAATGAAAGACGGGAGTAACGGAAAATGATGGAAGAGTTGTTTCAAAGTTGTTCTATTTTTCAATCATACCCCCTCTGTTCCAAATCGTTTTATCTGCATTCTTATTCAGTTTCATTAGCCTTTCTAATTTAATATGATATTTTATTATATTAAAACTTAAATACTTGCACCCGGAGGGTGCATATATTTGCTAGTATATATATATATGTATGTGTGTGTGTACAGCTATATTGCATATATGAGTCGATACATTTTAGATAACATTTTTCAAATTGAAGGATTTTCCATCTTCCGTTCCCAGTCTCAAAGATCAACATCAAGCACCCGGAGGTTGTTTTTGACAACACACTTAAAATTCTTCTTAGATTTGGGTCTTGGACGTTTACCATGTTGTAACTTTCTAAAAAACAGCAGCTCCGGTAACCTTACATTCTCGATCTTAATAAAGTGCCCAGCCCATTGCATCTCAATACTGGATGTTTGCTTGCTGAAGAATAAACAAAGTCCGGTGTTAAAGACTGCTACTTGATGTTTAGACTAGCTTAATGGAATCTTTCCAAGGCTTTGATATAATGACGATATGTAGTCCATATGTCAGAAGATGATGAAAGGGCAGATAAAAAGCACTAAGTTTGGTTTTTATGTTGATACCTGTCAGACGACACTAAATTTTCGATATTTCCGTAGACATTTCTGAGGATAGGATCCTGATGACTGAGAGATCCGTGACCCAGGTACTAAATGGTCAAATAATCTGCAACACTTCACTTATTCCTTTACTTGAGCTAGACGGTGATTGGAGAGTGTATTTGTCGCATACCCCACTTGTATGGACTTGGCACAAGGCCTCGTTTTAACGTGGGCCCACTCACAAGCCGAAGCTCATGGATGGGAAAGAACAAAAATTGCGTCGATCCCTTCGGCATTCCCCCTCAAAGGGGGCGCCTCAAGCGCTGGGTAATAAACCCAGCCCTGCCCTAGACGGTGATTGGAGAGGCCTGATCTGATCACTCGACTGGTCATGTCAAACCTTAGCACCTATATGGTTCTCCCGACCTTATTCTTCAAATTGCACTTAAGGCAAACAAACATCTAAGATTTTTTAAATATTTGTGGGTGCTAGAATGCTATAGCTGAGGGTCAACCTCAATGTTTTAATACATATACAGTTTTTTTCTAATTTATTAATACCAGTTCATAAATTATTTATGCCAGTTCATAAAGCTAAACCAAACCAAAAATTTACCTACGTCTTACAAATCATATACAGACACAAAAAAATAAAATAAAAAACAAACAAGATTTAGCGTTAAATAACCCACAAGAGTTGATATGCCATTAAGCACAATCTCTATTCTACAGAAACTGCTGTCAAGGTATTTAACTAATATTCATTGTTCCCAAAAGACTAAATTACGGGTATTGTGTATTTTTTTTAATTAACAAAAAATGTTCAGCAAAACTGTTTGGAAAAATTCCATTAAATAGCAATATATGGTAGGTTGATATGAGAATGCTCCCTATTGTCCCACCACCTCCCCCAAAAGCAACAAGCTTAATCTCGAGAATGGTCTCTAATATTTCTAAAAACTGTTTACTTCAATAAAAGTATTTTTAATGATATAATATATTATACTTAAACTCTGACCCAGAGTGGTAGTACCTGTTAGGGTCCCATCTATGCGTCAAATAATTCTGTCTAAAAATGCATTTGATAGCTCTGCACCCCACTAATGCACAAAACAACGTAAGTACAAACGATATTCCGTAAACTCGAGCTTAAAATAACCCTACACAGTTTGACATTAAATTAACATTTTTATAAACCAAGATAATCCGCTTAAATTCTGTATACATTCTCACTATTAGTCGCTAAATACTTGTATTTAGGCCACTAATTAAAAAGCTCGCTCATCGATAAGTTACTATTGAGTAGGGAGTTCGATTCTGATTAGGTTCCTCGTGCTTGTTTAGTATTTTAAATTTTCAAAATAATCAACCACACCTAATATAGAACTCTGAACGAAGAAAGACAAACAGGAAGTGTTTGGTCTCTTTGTTTAATGGCATATCAACTCTTCTGGTTTATTTAATACCTTTCCCACGGGTATTATTCCGAAAGTAAATGTAATTGCTTGAAGTTCAAACTCGCTTACTACGATGACGCAATCTAACACGTTAGCCGTTACGCCATAGTGACTTCCAAAACAAGATTTATATTTCTTTGTATTTATTTACTTTGAATTGATCTCTTTAATAACTGTATTTATATTATCCAATACTCGGAAATACCGTTTTGGGCAAACACCACCTTTCTCCTAGAAACGCATCTGTCTGAGGTGAACATGTACAGCTGTCATACTCCACAAAGATTGAATTAAGAGTAAGAATATAATCGGACTGTGTTTAGATCGCATTAAATCTTGATCAGCATCTGATATCTATTCTGAACTAAATTATTACAGCTTCGCATTTCTGGAGTGTACTAGAGATTATTTGCACGTAGACAAAGACACTTATATTGTCATATAAGAATACTTTATTTAATCGAACTTATTTCAAAAAGTTATGATGCTTTATATTGATTAGCTTTTTGATGTATTATAGTAAATACGTCACACTTAATATTTATAGTTTCAAATTAAACTAAATTCTGAACACTACACAAATAAACAGTAAAGTAAGGTAATGCCATGAGCAAATATTTTAAATAATTTCGAACACAAATTACGAGTTTTGAAATAGAAAACTAACTAACGGCTCTTCTTTCTTTCCATATTCATATTTGAATATTAATAAAAAGTTATGACATCAGCTATCAACGAAGCTCTGATGATGGTCTAATATACGTTAACTTTTTAATGTTGGTCTATACTTCTAGAATAGAATCATCCTCTGAATACCTTGTATTCTCATAGCTCAGTCGGTAGAGCGTTCGGCTAAAAACCACAAGGTTCCTAGTTCGAGACCGGTCCCCGCCAACTCAGCGTATGAGTAGCACAGGGATCTGTGCGGTAAAGTAAGGAGCTGATGGTAGGTGTGGCGCTCCACCCCAGATGTTAAAACGATCTCCTTGGTCTAGCGCCATTGAAAAGGGGATAGACTCCCTCGCTGACTGGCTGATACCGATTTTAGGCCGCCCGACGACAAAAATATATATACACGCATAGACAGTCCTATATATATATACACACATGTATGTATAGATGTATATATATAAGATGAATAAAAGTGATTAGACAAACACATTTACTTTAAGTTGTTTATTCTTTGATTGTCCTCAACTACTTATACACACATGTATGTATAGATGTATGTATATAAGATGAACAAAAGTGATAAGACAAAAATATTTACTTTAAGTTGTTTATTCTTTGATTGTCCTCAAGTACTTTAGACCTTAAGTCATCGTCAAGAGAAAAAGAATTTGTGAAAAAATATTTCTAGAAAGTTTAAAAAAAAGATATCAAAGTATTTGATAAGCCATAGAAGAAGGGACGGAACATATACTAAAAGGGGGAATAAACTGAAATCTACTCAAATGGTTCAATAAAATCTACTAAAATAAGAGAATATTAATTAGTAGCCCATTTTTATTTAATTTGGTTTACAAATATCTTAAAATATTGGTGCATGACTGAATATCTCATATTCATCTTTTATTATATGAGATATGAAAAAAAATGTCTTCTTTATCAATTATTATGGCATGTTCAAACTGAAATTCATACAGCTCAAAATTGAAATTAAATTGCAATTACAATACAAAACATTTGAATTGTCAAAAGTTCTAATTATTCAGCTGCTTTAAATATTTAAAATTCACAATATCCCTTTCCTTATTGTTGATTATAAAACAACAATTTGCAATTAGTTTCCATCATATATAAAATAAAATTCCTTGGTTATTGCAAATTTTCAAAATAAAAAAATAGGTCCTAACAGTTTATATCAACCATTTTCTTAGGTGAAGTGGTATATTTGCCGAGTGAAAATAATCTTCTGTTTAAATTGTCTTCAATCGCTTTTTATAAACACATATGTCTCAGTGGTGAAGGCATCTGGCTAATGTTTTCTTTGTTCATTAGGTTTGGGAGTGGTTCATTTCAGGTAATATATGGGTGCCCAGTCGTTGATGAATTTGTTTATATAGGTCTTAGTGACACCCATATTTTATTACCAGCCTGGATAATTAAGTTTTATATTAAGTCTAAATGGATTATAGCTTTTTATTTTGTTTATTCATTTGTCCTCCCATTATTCGATTACTGATTTTATGTTGATGTTCTTTCAAGTATTTCAATGATGGTGAATATAACATCTCTATTAAAATCGTGACTTTTTGAGCGGAAATGTTGTTCTACAGGTATTAGTTTGCTGTCATCCACAGATTTGATTTGGTATATATGAACTAAGTGTTGATCTTTTTTTCTTATACACAAGATGGGAGAAAAAACAAGAATTTTTCTCCAAAATGAATTCAGTATTGTCTCTCAATAAAAATTTGTGATTTATTTTGTAATTCAGAAGATCCGTTTTCTCGTGTTTTTTCTTGTGTCAATAAAGAGTTTTTTTTAATAGAAAATAGAATCTTTTTTATAGAAATATAATCTTGAATTGCTTTCAAATTATTAATATATTATAATCTTTTTTGTTTGTTTAGTGTGTCTGCTTATGATATTCTCCGATATCTACAATTAACTTTCTCTCTTAACGTTCTGATGCTTTGTTCATTGGGTAGTTCTATTCCTTCTGTTGTTTCTGTTTTTTTCCCTTTATTCCTTATTGTTGTACCGGCCGTTCCTACAGTGGAGAACATGCACCGGTTTTCACTATAAATAGTGAGACACCGAGTGGAAAGGGAGCACTGTTCCAGTTAACGACAAGCTAGTCGTACATGTACCATTGATTGTAAATACACTTGTCTTATTTTACCCTATCTCAACTTGACTTCTTTTTACTGTTGGGACTAACATCACAACACTTATAAGCATTGGTCCTTTCGCCCTTCAAAATTCCATTCCTTGACATCTTGGCTGAAGATTCTAACAGTTAACACTCGTGTTTTCATTTTCTTTTTTATATTCTTGGCGAGAATTTTAACATCATTAACATACACGAGGAGGATAATCTTTTGACTTTGTAATCATGTAGCCTCCTTTGCACTTTCTTAGGATATACCTTTGGAGTATCATCAGATAGATAAATAAATATTTAGCAATTTATAAAAAGACCGAGATAGATAGATAGATAGAATAATATGATGAATAGATAGGAACAGAAGGAAAAAGATAGATAGAAACAGCCTCAGATAGATAGATAAATAGGCAGGTGGGAACAGTCTGAGATAGATAGATAGATAGATATGAACAGAATGATATATATATATATATATATATATATATATATATAAGTCGTCGGGGCGGTCTAAAGTCGGTATCATGCACCGTTAATTTAATGTCAAACTGTCTAGGGTTATTTTAAGCTCGAGTTTAAGGAATATCGTTTGTACTTACGTTGTTTTGTGCATTAGTGGGGTACAGAGTCTATCCCCTTTTCAATAGCGCTAGACCAAGAAGATTATTTTTGGCATCTGAGGTGGAGCGCCACACCTACCATCAGCTCCTTAATTTACCGCACAGATCCCTGTGCTACTCATACGCTGAGTTGGCAAGGACCGGTATCGAACTAAGAACCTTGTGGTTTCTAGCCGAACGCTCTACCGACTGAGCTAACCCGGCCCTATTAAATATATATGCAAATATTAATAGACAGATATGAACAGACTGAGGTAGATAGAGAGATAAATAGATAGGACTGAGAGATAGATATGAACAGACAGATAGATCGATATGAACAGATAGATAGATCGACAGATAGATGTAAATATTTTATTGTGTTCATGAATGCCTAAGAGACAAATTGAAAAAAAAAATCTCTCGTTTGGTGAAAAATTAAATTTGCAAAAATCAGCAAATTTGATTTACCCTCAAATTCCTGTGTAGATTGAAGAAAAAGGAAATGTTTGGCGGAATGTAATAATGCCGTGAAATTTATGAACATTTCTTTTATCTGGATGTGAAATTTAGGGAAAACAAATGATTCGAATGCAGCGTGAAGCTACGTGTTTTGCTAACTCTGTTGACTGTTTAACCCTCGATTCGTTTGGTTTATTTATTTAACGGCATATCAATGCCTTATGGAATATCTAAAGCCGAAACTTGATTTCAATCATAACTTTATTTTCAATGTTTATTGCACTTTTATTTTTCTATAATATGTAAGTAGCGTAAAATCATCGGAGTGGCCTATTGTCGGTATCAGCCAGAGAGTGAGAGAGTCTATCCCCTTTTCACTAGCGCTAGACCAAGGAGATTGTTTGGGCATCTGAGGTGGGGCGCCTCACCTACCATCAGCTCCTCACTTTACACCACAGATCCCTATGCTGCTCATACACGAGTTGGCGAAGGTGGGATATCGAACCAGGAACCTTGTGGATCCTAGTCGAGTGCTCTACCGACTGAACTAAATCGACCATTCTATTATATATATAATATATATATATATATATATATATTTATATATATATATATATATATATATTATATATATATATATATATATATATATATATATATATATATATATATATATATATATATATATATACAAAAGACTTATAGATCTTGCATTATAGACTATTTCAGGGAGCTTAGACAAAAATGTCTAATTCTCCCGACTCATCAGATGCGAATGATGAATTCTTTATTTTTAAGGCATTTGAAAACAGATTTTTTATTTTATTTTTTTTTTTTTATAAAAAAAGATAAGAAATTATATATCACAGAATGATGAGAAAAAGTGAGTGGTAGTCCTTCTCATTCAGTCTGTTTAAAAAAATTTTCTGATATATATATATATATATATATATATATATATTATATATATATAATAATTAAACAAAACACATCTCCTGTTTAACGATTTTATTTTTGATCTTTTCTAGTTTTCTGGCCAACTTTTTAATATTTGGGTGGAATTCACAAAGTTCAAGTCCCGAATACTTTCGGCACTTCGAAGTGCCATCATCAGGGGTAATGTGTTCCAGTTAAAAAAAAAAAAAGAACACATCACCCCTGATGATGGCACTTCGAAGTTCCGAAAGTATTCGGGACTTGAACTTTAGTGGACTTATCCACGAATTCCACCCAAATATTAAAAAGTTTGCCAGAAAACTAGAAAAGATCAAAAATAAAATTGTTAAACAGAAGATGTGTCTTTTGTTTAATTTTACATGTATAAATGAAAGAATGCTGCCCAAATACATATATATATATATATATATATATATATGTATGTGTGTGTGTGTATGTGTGTGTGTGTGTTCCTAATATCGGAAAGTTGGTACTGAGAAAGAAAATAATGATGATAGAAACATGGCACTGTTATTGTGTTCAAATGTAGTATTCTTGTTTGATAAAAAACCTTTTTTAAATAGGACTTGTATCTTCCTTCTTTCATTTCACAAAGAACTGCTATTAAAATACTAACAGTGCTAATCTACCAGACACAACCCACTAAATTATTATAAGCAACCAGCAACCCGCTGAAAACGAGCTACGAACCTAAATTCACATAAATAATCCAAAGGATCCCAATATGTTACATGGACATTTCTTCCACTACTTAGTTAAGTTCGATGCTCTATCGACGGGGCTTAGAATACACTGACTGTATCTCCTAAAACATGGGTGTCCTGGGGGGATACTCAACTCCAACTGACGGTGAGGTTTAAGTTCAAGAGATCTGGAGTGTGTGGTGTACTCTATCATTGCCATTACTCCCACCTGGAATGGTAGTACCTGTTAGTGTCCTATCTATAGGTCAAATAGATAATTTTGCAAATTATTTGTATTTGATTGGTATACTTAATATTATACAACCATATGAAAACAACTTAAGAAACTACACAGAAATGTAAATATGATCGTACAATAAACGTGATTCCCTAACCTCTAGACATGAAATAATCCTAGACGGATTGACATGCCCTTAAAATCAATCAATCAATAATTGTGTACTAAAAATATACAATACACACACACACACACACACACACACACACATATATATATATATATATATTTTATACATATATATATATATATAATTTAAATGTATTGACGACACGTTATTCATTTACCGAAAAACTGTAATTTAACTAATATTATTGACAAACTAAATGATGTTGAACCCTCCATTGAATTTACTCATGAACTTGAACATAACCAGACCCTACCATTTTTAGACACACTTATTATAAACAATAAACAACACTTTAGAATTCAAAGTTTATCATAAGAATACAACAAAAATGACTACATCCATTTTTATTCACACCATAAGATAAAAAGTGGTATCATAATAGGTTTTTTTTTCTGAGCACTTAGGTTATGCAATAAGAAACATTTAGATGAAGAATTTAATATCACATATATATATATATATATATATATATATATATATATTATATTATATATTATTATAATATTATATATATTGATGTACCCTTGTATGTCAATTTGCTCTTTACACATTGAGACCACTCTTGCCACCCGTACCTATCAGCTATCACCTTGGCAGGTGCTCTACCCGGTATGCAGTGTGTACACAAAGCTGATGTATGTAAGATTTTGTAAGTGGGCCAACATTTGTGTGTCCATATGTAAGTCCTTAGGAAAATGTCACCTATGAGTTCGTCTCTATTTCACTTGCAGTGTCCAGTGTGTCTTACTCATCTTACATGAATAGTTTGTGAGATTGTTGTTAAGTGTCCATGCAAGTGATATTTTGTTGGGGGCTTGTTCCAGGATTTGTTCAAAGCAACACACAGCACTCGTGTATTCTGTTCATTTAGCCTTTGTCTCCAAACGTTTCCAAGTGGTGCTGTTACATAATCTATGCGGTTGCATAAGATTATTGTCAATCCCCTGTATTTCTAAAGGGATGGCCCTTTTCATATCACGGGCGGGACTTTCCATGGAATTGTACAGAAAGCCCGCGAAATACGTGAAGTCACGTGGGACCTGGTTGGGTCCTCAGTTTCAGTTTGGACGTCGGGCAGAGATGTACTGCCTTAAATGGAACTCACTGCATACGCGCGCTATGTTAGTCAGATTTTTAGTTACATGAAATGTTTAGTTAAGTAAATAAAAGTTTAAGAAAAATAACACGGTTTTGTGGTTGGTGAATTTCTTGGTAACAAGACTGATCTAGAAGAAGAAATAAGTTAAGTGCGACCGACCCAAGACGAAATCCAGACGCTAGAAGAACTTAAGATGTCAAAACGCCAGAAGAAGAATAGAAGTAAGTAAGTAAAGAAGGGTATGCAACAGTGCAACCATACTCTAGTACCTATACGGCTACAGTTTCGAAGAATTCTCGTTTTATGTTATTTTGTGGAGGTGCCCGTTATGTAATGGTTATCGTGAAGGAAATGGATTAGGCAACACGTGTTAAAATCCTGGACCAGACTGGTAGCATTACATAAAGCACTGATACCTCTGGAAAAGGTATGAATCCAACTATTTCCCTCACAGCTATTAGTAAATTGTAGGACATATTGGACTCTTTAACCTGGATAGCCAACCTGTCTAAGAGAAGGAAACTGTGAATTCAAATCTGTTAAACTCTGTTTAGAAATTGACCTTGTATCACATAAATGCTCGTGCGGAGGTGTTGGTAAATACTTATATTTTATCAAAGAGATCAGATTTCCATATAATCGATAACCCGTTAATAACAGTCTCCTACATCTTAGCAACAGTTCAGGAATTCACGACAATCCATTTTTATACTAACTGTATTTCTTAAAGTAGATGTTCGTAAAGTCAGGTATAAAAGTATATAGAAAACAATGTATTGAATGAGTTCCCTTCTGATGTAAGAAAATTCTGAATAAAATCTTTAAAAACTGAGGAATGATAAATAAACAATGCTTAAAAATCATTTTAATAATTCAAAGACAAGCAATTCGTAACTATCAGCTCATATATATATATATATATATAATATATATATATATATATATATATAATATATATATACCAAGCAAATCCTTGTGAGAAAAAAACAGCAAATAGTTTGATTGTAAAAATATACTACCAAACATCAACCGGGGAGAAAAAAAAATTTGGAGAAAAAATTTTTGGAAAAAAAATTTGGAAAAAAGAAAAGACCAAGATAGTCGTACCAACAAAAAGTAATCTATTGGTACAGTATTTGGCCAAAAGAAAAAACAATTCATATGTATATATATGTATATGAGATATATATATATTCATACAACCGCTAGGAAAATAAGCTAATAAGTAAAAAGTGCTCAATACCTAAGTAGAGCAAATAATAAAGATAAATCTAATGAGTCAGAAGAGCATTAAGCGAAACTAATAGTAGGTTCGTCTGACTCATTAGATTTATCTTTATATATATATATATATATGTGTGTGTGTGTGTGTGCGTGTGTGAATGATATCTAGTATTTCCGTGATAGGATTAAGCCAAATTGGAGAACTCAAATGTACATATAGATTCTTTTCGTATATACATATAAATACCTGTATATGCGCATATATTTACATATATGGACCATAGTCTAAATAAATAGATGAAAACCTTAGTTTACCAGATATAAATTTATTTCCGCGTAGGTAGCCTATTTTTGTTCTGAAATCAGATTTGAAGAGGCTAACTTGGCCGAAATTAATTTATATCTGAAATTTACACACACACACACACACACACCACACACACACACATATATATATTATAAATTTGAGTTCATCATGATGGTTAATATCACATATATCTGAAGTCCAATGATATACATTATATATATATATATATATATATATATATTATATATATATATATAATGTAGTAAAATTCATTGGACTTCAGATATATGTGGATATTAACCAGGATATCATGAGCGTGAAACTCAAATTTGTAAGAATTATCAATTTACAGCACAGGTTCTCATAACTCTTCTTTAATATTGCGTAAACGTGTGGGTTTCACCAACTCTGAACACAGATGTGTTTACTGAACAAGGCTGCTGTATAGAATGTAAAAAATTCCGTTTTTTTTCAAAAATTTAATTTCATTTTATCTTCAAAAGACGAATTCGTAATTAAAGGTTAATTTTTATTAATTTTTTGTAAAATATTAATTTTTATTTGATTTTTTTTGATTTTCCAAGGATGATTTCTTCATTCTGAGGTTTCATAAAGTGTAAAAATTGGGCGAGAATAATTTTTAATTGCAACATTTTTTAAATAATAAAAAAAATGAATTAAAAAACGTATTTTTAATAATATCTTCAAAAGTTAGACTGGGAGGTTTTCGTAAAGTGGAAGTTCGTAAACTGAGGTAGTCTTTTATGTAAAAACATAGTTTCCATCATTTCTGTGTTGGGACTTTTACTAACCTTTTGCTAAGATGATTCTAACAGCACATCAAACCATCTAGGGTTATTTCATGCCTAATCATTAGTGAACCACGTTTACTGGACGTTTATATTGACATTTTTATGTAGTTGTTTTATAAAATGTGTTTTTTTGCACACGATTAATTTTGAAACACAGATAGGACCTTAACAGATATTACTACTCTGGTGATAGTAGACCTGGGAATAATGGATGAAGAGCTTTTCCACACACCTCAGATCTCCAGAACTTGAGCCTCACCATCGGATTCAATTTAGTGCCATATACAGGAAACCCCCTTTTTTGGTGCGATCTCAGCCTTCACAGGGGACACAGCATATTCTAAGCCTTCCAAAGAGAGTGACCTCTGATCACGGTGTAGCATTTGTGCACTTTCGTAAAGAGTCAGTATGTCATTTTCCTGCCCTTCAGTCTGGGATCCGAATGAAGTAATTGTACCTAATAGAATGTACTTGGAAGGAAATCCTGAAGGCACATCAGGATCTAGAGATCCTAAGTCGAGTCAACGTCGTTTTCAGCTTTTTTTTGCATATCTGGCGATAACCTTAATTCATATTCGACCTTCCGTTGCGTAGAGAGAGGTAGACTTTCTGTTTCATTGTAAAATTTAAGCAAATTATAATAAAGCGTTAATATATAAATTATCAAAAAAGCCAGCAGCCGAAAAAAAAGACAAGTGAAAAGTTTTCAACATCTCTCCAAGGGTGCTAGGTGTAACAAGATATGCTTGATCTAGCATCCTGGACTGGATCACCAGCGACGACCATTTAAGTAGTGACGGGGACTGGCCGGTAGATGCCACTCATTTCAAAGCGAAGGGAAGGCGGGACGTTCTCTGAAACACACACACACACAAACAAACAAACACACACACACACACACATATATACATATATAGTAGTCAATATATATATATATATATATATATAGTCAGTCAATATATATATATTGACAGTCAGGGTTCGAATCACGCACAAGGCGGTCTTCCTATCTATAGCTCTGCTGATACATACAGATTGATTTTTCTCGATTTGTTTAGCCTTACATTTTGAATAGGTATGACCGCCTAATTAATTAATTATTAATTAATTAACTTTCAAAATTAGGTACGACTTCAATTAAGCACATATTCTCCCCAAAATTGTCGCTAAAAAAGCATATCAAAATACATCGTTTGTGTATTTACTTCATATATATATATATATATAATATATATATCCGACAGTATGTGGAGAAAAGTAGACAACATCAAGTTTCCACAACATCTCGTGTTGTCTACTTTTTCCACATATATATATCACGGATTTTGGGATTAGATATTACTTTTTTCTTTTGATGGCTGGATGAGAGGACCCAAACATTATGGTCAACAGAGAACGAATAAAAGGTACCTGAAGATTACAGTTCATAGAAAAACGAAGAAGCTGACCACCAGGGGTCCGTTATCCATTTTTTCCTGCTTTCACGGATCCAGAGATTGAATAGACATAAGATAAAATAGCGAAGATCTTAACAATAGTGATTTCTCTACCCCAGTCTACTATTAGCCATCACCAACATTGCAGTTGTCGATGACAACGCTACAATAATAACCTCCATGGAGAGTAAAGGCTAACTGATGCAAGCGATCTTATGGGAATATGTATTGAAAGGGACATAGAAATGTAAGCTGTTGTTGTTGTTAAAGACAATGTCACTGGGGAATATATATATATATATATATATATATATATATATATATATATATGACGAAAAGAGAATATGTGTGTATGTATATATATATATATATATATATATATATATATATATGTTATATATATACATACATATATATATATAATATATATAATATATGAATATTCATATACACATATATATGTATATCTATGAATGTATATATATATATATATATATATATATATATTATATATACTTATACATATATACATATATGTATATATAAATAATCATATATATACATATATATATTTATATATATGTATATATATACATAATATATATGTATAAGTATATATATACATACATATATATGCATATATATACATACATATATACGCATATATATATATATATACATACACACACACACATATATATATATATACTATATTAAGACACGCAGGCACACACACACAACATATATATATATATATATATATAATATATATAATATATATATATATATATATATAGGGAGTTGGCTAGTCTAATTTTCAAAAATACCCATGCAGCTAACAAGGCCCATTACTTCCGCTTGCGCAGGCGCGAACAGTCGCTCACCTAGTCAAATTATTGTGCTTACGAGTGAAACTGCGCGCGTACGCCCATCTCATCAAACACGAATGCCTATTTCACGTGTTCATTGCAATTAATTGTATATGATAAGATGCCTATTGCTTCACACGACCGACTGATCTTTTTACCTTTGTCTAATAGAAGGCGAAGTCTGGCTGGTGAGCATTCACGGAAAAGCGGTGGGCAGCATTCTATGTGATTGATTCGCTTCCTGTAGTTGCAAACGTACTTTTGCTAAGCACTGAATTACTGCTTGCGAAACGAACATCAATCGCCACTAAGGAAAAATATTACGAATATCGTATATAAGCCGGCCATGGACTGGAAACTGCCGGTGAATATCTTGGGGAAAAGATCTATCTATCTATCTATCTATCTATCTATCTATCTATCTCTGTTCCTTTCTCTCACATAGCTTTTATCATAGTTTTTAGCCAATTTCTTTCTTTTTTTTTTCTTTGTCCATTACTTCCTACCAAAGTTCCTATCTATCTATCTATCTATCTATCTATCTATCTCTGTTCTTTTCTCTCACATAGCTTTTATCATAGTTTTTGGCCAATTTCTCTCTTTCTTTTTTTTTCTTTGTCCATTACTTCCTACCCAAATTTCCTATCTATCTATCTATCTATCTATCTATCTATCTATCTATCTATCTATGTTCTTTCTCTCACATAGCTTTTATCATAGTTTTTGGCCAATTTCTCTCTTTCTTTTTTTTTCTTTGTCCATTACTTCCTACCAAATTTCCTATCTATCTATCTATCTATCTATCTATCTATCTCTGTTGCTTTCTTTCACATTTAGTTTTTAGACAATCTACTTCTTTCTTTCTTTTTCTCTTAGTACATTACTTGCTACCAACGTTCCTATCTATCTATCTATCTATCTATCTATCTATCTATCTATCTCAGTCTGTCTGTTCCATTCTCTTACATTTAGTTTTTAGTCGATTTCTTTCTTTCTTTCTTTCTTTCTTTCTTTCTTTCTTTTTTCTTTCTTTGTTAATTACTTTCTATTTAACTTCCAATCTATCTATCTATCTATCTATCTATCTATCACTGTTGCTTTCTTTCACATTTAGTTTTAGCCAATATACTTCTTTCTTTCTTTTTCTCTTAGTACATTACTTGCTACCTAAGTTCCTATCTATCTATCTATCTATCTATCTATCTATCTATCTATCTATGTCAGTCTGTCTGTTCCATTCTCTTACATTTAGTTTTTAGTCGATTTCTTTCTTTCTTTCTTTCTTTCTTTTTTTCTTTCTTTGTTAATTACTTTCTATTTAACTTCCAATCTATCTATCTATCTATCTATCACTGTTGCTTTCTTTCACATTTAGTTTTTAGCCAATCTACTTCTTTACTTCTTTTTTTCCTTTTTCTCTTAGTACATTACTTGCTACCAAAGTTCATATCTATCCCTTTATCTATCTATCTATCTATCTATCTATCTATCTATCTCAGTCTGTCTGTTTTCCATTCTCTTACATTTAGTTTTTAGTCGATTTCTTTCTTTTTCTTTCTTTCTTTCTTTTTTTCTTTCTTTCTTTTTTTCTTTCTTCCTTTCTTTCTTTCTTGGTTAATTACTTTCTACTTAACTTCCAATCTATATATCTATCTATCTATCTATTTCTGTTCCTTTCTCTCACATTTAGTTTTTAGCCAATTCATTTCTTTACTTCTTTCTTTCTTTTTTCTTAGTACATTACTTGCTACCTAAGTTCCTATCTATCCCTTTATCTATCTATCTATCTATCTATCTATCTCAGTCTGTCTGTTCCATTCTCTTACATTTAGTTTTAGTCGATTTTTCTTTTTCTTTCTTTCTTTCTTTTTTTCTTTCTTTTTTTTCTTTTCTTTCGTTCTTTCTTTCTTGGTTAATTACTTTTCTACTTAACTTCCAATCTATCTATCTATCTATCTATTATCTATCTATCTATTTCTCTTCCTTTCTCTCACATTTAGTTTTTAGCCAATTCATTTCTTTACTTCTTTCTTTCTTTTTTCTTAGTACATTACTTGCTACCTAAGTTCCTATCTATCTATCTATCTATCTATCTATCCCAGTCTGTCTATTCCTTTCTCTTACATTTAATTTTTAGTCGATTTCTTTCTTTCTTTCTTTCATTCATTCTTTCTTCCTTTCTTTGTTCATTACTTCCTACTAAACTTCCAATCTATCTATCCATCTATCTAAAACAGTTTATTCTTTTCTCTCACATTCAATTCTTAGGCAATTTCTACCTTTATTCCTTTCTTCTTTTTTTCTTTCTTAGTCTCTATCTATCTATCTATTCGGCCCTTCCTTCTTTCTTTCTTTTCTTTCTTTCTTTCTTTCTATGTCTCATTTATTACTTAATCGATTTTTCTTTCTTTCTTATTGAGTTCTTTTTTCTTTCTTTCTTTCTTTTTTTCTTTCTTTCTTAATCTATCCATATATCTATCCATCTATCTATTCCAGTCTATTCCTTTTTTCAAAGTTACTATACTTATTTAATGATAATCCTTTGTACACTGTTATAGGATTTCAAGCCTTCCTATCCAATACCAATTTTTAGATTGATTTATTTGACCCATAGACGGGAATCTAACAACTACTACCAATCTGGGTCAGATTGGAAATGCTAGTAAATGAAGAGGTATTCAAAACTCCACCAGTGTTCTGGAATTGGAGCCTCACCGTCAGATGCAGTTTAATGCCATACCCAGGGCATGTCCTTTTCTTGTGTGTGGGGATTCTTACCCCTCTGTAGTGTAGTGCCATACCCAGGGAATGCCCTTTTCTTGTGTGTTGGGGATTCTTACCCCTCTGTTGTTTAGTGCCATAACCAGGGCATGCCCTTTTCCTTGTGTGTGGGAGGGGATTCTTACTCCTCTGTAGTGTAGTGCCATACCCAGGGGCATGTCCTTTTCTGCGGTGTGTGGAATTCTACCCTCTGTAGTGGTAGTGCCATACCCAGGCATGCCCTTTTCTTGTGTGTGTGGAATTCTTACCCCTCTGTAGTGTAGTGCCATACCCAGGGCATGCCCTTTTCTTGTGTGTGTGGAATTCTTAACCTCTGTAGTGTAGTGCCATACCCAGGGCATGTCCTTTTCTTGTGTGTGTGGAATTCTTACCCCTCTGTAGTGTAGTTCCATACCCAGGGCATGCCCTTTTCTTGTGTGTGGGAGGGGGATTCTTACCCCTCTGTAGTGTAGTGCCATACCCAGGACATGCCTTTTCTTGTGGTGTGGGGATTCTTTACCCCTCTGTAGTTTAGTGCCATAACCAGGGCATGTCCTTTTCCTTGTGTGTGGGAGGGGATTCTTAC
>CM042163.1:28601403-28651403 GCA_023376005.1 Doryteuthis pealeii | reverse complement strand
GTTTTAATAAATACATGACTGGTATGTTTGTGTGTGTATTTAAGTAGTAGTTGCATGTATAGAAGTGGCTCCAGCCTAATGATAAAAAAAGCTATTCTAGGAGAAGTTAACTTAATCAAAACCTCAGCTGAATTGTAGTTATGTGTCGGCGGGAAAAGTTTAAGAGAAAGAACGTTAAAATAAAACTTTGTGTTTGCCTAATTTCGAGTTATCTTGCTATGCTTGTCCGTCGGATGTAGCTATGAAGACCCAGAGAATGGTATAAGGAAGGTCCAGCACTAAACCTCAGCTGAAAGTCTAAGTGAAAGAACTTTATAATAAAACTTTTGAGTGTGCAAAGTTTCGAGTTATCTTGCAATGCTTCTTCCTGGGATGTATCTATGTAGAGCCAGAGAATGGCATAAGTGTCACGCATGCGAATGCTTCTACAATCCAACGAAGTACAGATGGCTTACGCCATCTTGTATATTTTTCTCGAGTTGAATTAGTTATTAATCAGGATGTTTGAGTTGTAATTTTGGTGATAAAGACGGCTATCATATGTCAAGATGTAACAGTCATCATATATAGTTAGTTTAACATGTGTTTTTCGCTATTAGGTGTTATGTCACTAACTCTTGTTTTCATTCAGAAATCTTTTTATTCAGCACAAGTTGTACTTAATAACCCTCATATCATTTAAGAATATCTAAAAACAAAAAACAAAAAAATTATTAATGAATATATTTGTTTATTTATAGGTTTAATTTTGAAAACCTAATTTGTACGTCCCAAAACGAGCGTTGGTTGGGATTTTTGGACAGACACACAAATGTATAAATTTTAGAGATAGATTTTATTATAGGGTTTACTAGCACGACGGATTCTCTCTCTCTCTCTCTTTCTCGCTCTTTCTCTCTCTCTCTGAAAATCAAGACAAACAAAAACAAAACAAAACTGTATGCAGCGATTTCTTTGGTTTGGTCTGTATTTGCTTAACTAATATGTTATTTAATATTAAAATTTGATTAATTTACAATTTAAAAATCCTGGACGAGACTGGTTGCATATCGCCCAGCATTAATACACCTTGGACAGGTACGCATCCAACTATTTTCCCACCAGCTATGGATAAGTAGTAGGGCAGACTAGTCTCTTTGAACTTTGTATGGCAACCAGTCTAGGACAAGGATAACTCTGAATTTAAACCTGTTAATTCAAACCTTAACAATTGACCTTGTGTCACATCCTTAGAATACACTGACTGTATCTCCTGCATAGAGGTAAACTCCCAACCATGCAAAAGGGGGTATTTGGGTATGAAATTAAACAGCATCTGATGGCGAGGCTCCACTTCTAGAGCTCTGGGGAGAGTGGAGTACACTTTCATTGTCATTACTTCCAGGTAAAATCTGTAAATGTTAAGATCCATTCTATAGTTCTTATAGATCTGTTTAAAATTATTTATATTCAATTGAACCGGGAAAACAACAAAAACAAAAGGTTATTTGTTAGTTTATGTAATGTCTTTGCTTTCTTTAAACCACTCACAGTGGCTCTCACCCAACTGATGGTGAGTTGAGCAGAAGGACTCAGATTACAATAATAATAGGATATTATTGAATACTGACTATAGTGAACTTTGAAATATACCATCAAACAGGTAAAAGATACCAAGAAAATTTGGTTAATCAGTCACAACTTTAATTAACTTTTCTTAATAGGGACGCCCAAATGTAAATATTAGTGTATAATCAACGCGATTCCATAACCTCTATGCATAAAATAACCATGGACGTGTTGAAATGCCTTTAAAATAAATCAGTCAATTAATCTTTTGATATTTCTGCGGTTCAGTTTTTGTTGATTTTGCACTGTCTTTTATTTTTATTTTTATTTTCATTTTCATTTTTCAGTTTTATTTATCCGATTTTAATGAAATTGTCAGTGTTGATTTATCAATGAATGAATTTTATAATGCATCAGTTATTCTATTTCAAAACTTTCTGATTTTTTTCAGGCCACTTAACTTTGACCTTTCCAAGAAGAAACTGTTATAAGCCTTAAAATCCTAAATAATATGTTTTTTAGTCCCTAAATACACAAAAAAGCGGTCATGATTGCAAAATGTTTGAGCAAAACTGACCAAAAATAATAGTTTAAAATGTATTAAAAATGAATTACAAATGTAATATTCTGATGCTGGTCGGGCCAATGGCACTAAGTATTTCTTCCACAGTTCTCTGTTCATAATTGCCACTTTCATTTTCTGGACAGACTCCATGATGCCAGTATCCTGCTTTACGTTTTCATGTCATAATTTCTTCCGTTCTGCCGGACATTTCATACAACATTTATTGATACACAAACGTATAACCCTCATTTATAATGTATATTCGTATAGATTATCTATCACAATCGCTGGAAAGGCATTAATTCACAGTGGCTTATGATATTGGTTGGTCGGTTCGTTTCACGGTATGTCAACCCTTATTGCATTCGTTGGATAGCCTCATTATTAACTTCTAAAGGCTTTCTGTTCTGTGTTCTATCTTCTAATCTTCGTCGCTGGTCGTGCTGTCTGCTTCTCTTTGTGTTGGGGACATTTTATCAGGTTCTATCGGATGTTGTCTCTCTCCGCTTCCATCTTAGTTAATTCTTGTTAACCAACCAAGCAACTGTTAGTTCTTATCAACTTCTATCGGGTTTCTGTTCTGTCTTCTAATCCTCGGTGTTGGTCGTGCTGTCTACTTCTATTCGCGTGGGAGACATCGTATTGGGTTGTATCGGGTGTTGGATCACTCCGCATCCATCTTTGTTCTTAATTATTGTCATGCAGTACCTAAATAAGGAGACTGGAATTGTCTGTTTTTCCTATAAATAATCTTTGTCGAAACCTCGGAAGAAAGAAATAATAAGATCTCCGGGATTTGTTAATTCAACCTAACAA
Source organism: Doryteuthis pealeii (assembly GCA_023376005.1). NCBI lineage: Eukaryota > Metazoa > Mollusca > Cephalopoda > Myopsida > Loliginidae > Doryteuthis > Doryteuthis pealeii. The sequence goes on along the minus strand of CM042163.1, from coordinate 28,648,474 downwards.
TTACTAATTATCCTGTTCACCGAGTATATTTGTTTAGTAAACCTGTTCCCCTATCCTTAATACTCGTAGTGTTTCAAACGATTATTTCTCTATTAACTCTGATACTCGAGTTACAACAATTATGAACACGGAGACATAATCTTTTGGTGAACATATCTTTATTTCCCGCAGCCCACCTTTACCTCACCCGTATGGAAGAAATCAGCAGAGAACGCCAATGCATCCCACTCATTCTAACCATCTTTTAATTTTCCCAAGGTCTATCCAACTTCCTTAGCCAATCAGACAAGCTCAAGTAGATGAACTTAAGGTCAAAGCCTGTCTCTGTGTCAATCCACGATTTCCATAGTTAAACGTTAAATACTACAATCCATTACAAAAATGATTGGCTATACCTATTCATTATGTAACACATTATTCAATGCTTAAGTCAGGATTTTCACAAGCAATTATATTATTTCAAGTATGTAGGTATCTACCCAACGCATTCGCCGCGTGTAGTATGTGACACAAGCTCGTAAGTATGAGATATTCAGCGAGAATCTAACTCGCTATTTCGTGCCAATGGATTTGCGGGACTAGCTTGCAAACCATTACTCCTTGATGGGGTGCATTAGGTATTTACCCAACACATTTATCACAAGTAGAATGTGACACAGCGTAACAAATTGGGCATTCAGTGAGGATCGAACTCATTATTCAGTAGTAATGGATCTTGCTAACCATTACAACATTACAGAATGATGATTCCAGGTATGTATAACTAGCAGAAGAACCTGGTCAATAATTGGACGAAAGGGACCTTTAAGAACACCAGTGAGTGAGAGAGTACGGGGTAAGAGAGGAGAGGAAGAGGGAAATAATTGAGCAAATTCCTTTATAACGAAATTACCCTACCCACGTTTTTTGTTATTCTTTGCCTGAAGGAGTTTAACTACATGTAACGCAAATCCGTATATACGCTTTGGACAAGATATATACAGTGAAGTAGAAGGCACGATAATATTAGTGTTGTGAAGGGTGTATGAGTATAATGGGGTTTTCCTCCCAAAATTCTTGTTGCTACATTTTTCTACAGCCAGTTTGAGTTGCCAGTCAGTGATCCATTGTTGCACTGTATCCAGGTCTGACTGCATAAAAGATCTGCAGCGTTCAGGATCTGTCTTTTTGATCTCAAGGTACAGCTTTATCAAATTTTCGAAAATTTGGTAACAATTCATGTATTATAATGTTCGCTTATTTTAGAATTGTTTTTATTTTTTATTTTTTTTATTTCAAAAATATAATTCTAAAATGTGTAACTTTAACCTCGTGAGTGGTTTGAAACATAATTTTATTTTTCTAAATGATAAATGACATCTCTTTCCTCAGTTATAGGAGAGTTATAAGAGAGTTATTGCCTGTTAATTTAGAGTGATAAAATTGTAATCGTTTGTTCATTTTCTATTTTAGTCGATAAAAATCTAACAATAAAAAGAACTGAAAATGTTAAATTGTTCCTATTATGATTGCTTTCATTTTTGTTTGCCTTTGAAATAGTATTTTAAAAAGGTACCCCTTGGTTTGAAACGTTTTCATGTTTTTTTTTGTTTTTTTTTTTAGTTTTCCAAAAAATTAAGAATTTTTAAAATTGTTAGTATTACATTACAAAACAATAATTTCCTTAAAAGCATTAAATTCAAATTTTGCCTATGGTCTGGTTTGGTTTCTTTGTTTAATTGCATAACCACCTTTTTGGGTTATTTAATGCCAAAACCATTCTTGAAGAAAACATAGCTGGGCGAATGAGGGGGTTCATACATTTCTTAAGGTTATTCATCCGAACGTAAACGTAATAATGCGACTGGATTTCGAAGTCCCTTACAACGATGAAGAAGTCAAGTACGTTATCCCCTACATCACGTGGACTCCCCTTTCGTGGATATTTAAACGTGGTGCGTTTTAAGAAGAACCTTTCGTACTTATGAAAAACTGTGAAGAATTCCATAAATCGATTGATTTTTGATTATTGAAATATATCATTTATTCAATAAAAATGGAATAAAAACTAATTGTTTTATACTTTTCTTTATTATAAACATATCAAAATGTATGTACGATTTTAATACTCAACGACATCTCTTTCCTGGGTTATAGGTCCACACATATATGTTGTCTACCCACTTCGTTACTTTACTTCTTACTTCTATTCTTCTTCTGTTCTTCTGGCCGTCTTTGGAATCTTATAACATCTTGACTTGGTCTGGCATCTTCTAAGATTTTGGATATTTTCCAAGGCCTAGCGTCTGGAGTTGACTTGGGGATTTCGGTCTGGTTTTCTGTTACTATGTTCTTGCTGGCTGGTTGTCATTTCTTAGTCTTGTTACCAAGACATTCATTAACCACAAGAACATATTAATTATCCAAACTTTTATTTCCTTAACTATACATAATCCTCTAACTAACATAGCGCGCGTGAGTTCAGTTTAGACAGAGCATAAAATGGCCGACCGCTCTGCCTGACGTCCAACTGCAAACTGTGGACTCAAAAAAGGTCCCACGTGACTTCACATATTTGGCGTGCTTCTGTAATTTTCCCATAGAAGGACCCGGCCATGATATGAAAAGGGTCACCCCTCAAGAATTACAGGGATTGACAATAATCTTATGTAACCGCATAGATTATTGTAACATATATATACTTAAACCGATGTAACTCTTTATATATACTAGCAAATATATGCACCCTCCGGGTGCAAGTATTTAAGTTTTAATGTAATAAATATTGTATTAAAATCAGAAAGGCTAATGAAACTAAATAAGAATGCAGATAAAAAGATTTGAAACAGAGGGAGTATAATCGAAAAATAGAACAACTGAAACTTACTCTTCCATCAATCTCGTCTTTCATTTGTTATTTTTTCTTAATTTAAGTATTTAGTTGAAAGGGAAGTAAATAATAAAAATGACAGTTATTTCATCTTGTTAATGGATCTCATTTAAGATTCATTGAAGAGATTTTTGCTTATATTCATTAAAATAAAACCAAACAGTTAGAAATCAATAATCTAAGCAGATTATTTATTAAATTTCGATTTTTTAATATTAATACGCAAATTAGCCTTCCCATTCACACTGTAAACCACTATTTTATTGTTATATATAAATATAATAGCATGTTGTCAGTATGTAGACATGGTTAACAGTATTAATAATGTAAATAATTTTTATTAATAATTGAGGTTTAAAAATAAAAAATAAATCATAGAGAATGTGATGTCAATACACTAAGGAATTGTGACTTGAATAGTAATTAGTTTCGGTTACAGACAGAAAAACACACAATCTCCATTATAATAGATAGAAAATGTCAATAGTAACAAAATAAAAAAAATGTATTTTTCTGCAAAAATTAAAAATAGGCACATGTCCTGTTACACAACAATCTTCAAAAATAGCAATGTCTGGCACAAGGCACGCTGTGCTTAGCAGGAAAAATATCTGCTTGTTTATGCAACTCTTTTTGTTTGCTAAATTTCTTTGAATATAAGTTATATGCTTACGCAGCGTATAAATAGATTTGTTCGTCGTAGGAAATAGATTCGCCGACCCGAGTTCAGTTCCTGGACGCGAGGCTGTTTGCATTTCCATAGCAGTAATCCAACTATTTTTCCTAAAGCTATGGGAAAATAGTAGGCGCGGACTAGACTTTTTAACGTTGATCCTAGGAAAAGGAAAAACTTTATCTTTCAAATTCAGATAAAAAAAAACACAACTGACTCATGCTCGTATAGAGGAGTTGGTAAATCTACTCNGGGGGAAAAAAGAGAGAGATAAAAAAAAAAATATTATATTATAGCTGTTGATTACCACTTTTCTCATACTTCAGTCTGAATGATGTATATTCTCATGAAACTTCAAGGTAACAGACATTAGAGTTCATTACTTTAGATTACCTGTATGTTTTTAGACCTGCTTCTGCAGTTGAGGCTATTTCTTAAACCCCTTTTGGATAAAGAGAGATCCGCTTTTCGCATTTGCATATTATCTTCTTTTAATATATAGTCCAGCAGTTCTAGAAGGGGTACAAATGTCCCCGAAAAATTCAACGAAAATAAAACGAAACGTAAACATTCAAAAACTGAGTTTTAAAAAAATATTTCCCACCCTAAATCCCTAAACATAATATATCATAAACAGATATATATATATATATAATATATATATATATTATATATATAATATATATATATTTTGTATGTATATATATACATATATATATATAATTATATAGAGAAAATATTTTAAAATATAACAAACATTTTCTTCTCATATTGTCGGATTAATTTCCCTCACCGTATTTCCATATTATATAATATATATATATATATATATATATTATATATATATATATATATATATATATATATAGAGAGAGAGAGAGAGAGAGAGAGAGAAGTGTCCAAAACCTATCGAGAACTGAACATATATTTCCCAAAGATCAATGAATGAAGCATTTATTTTCTTGCAAATAGCCCCATGAAATTCGACATACTTACTCCAGCGGGTTTTTCATTGGTTGAAGCACTTTTGAAACATTTCTTCTGCAATGCTACCCCTTCAGTGTATGCTATATCCTCAAATCTCAACAAGAAAAAGTCTCACAGAACTGAAGGCCTGGTAGGTATGGAGAATGCTACACTTGAACAATCTATCTATCTATCTATCTTGTATCTATCTATGTATCTATTCTATGTATCTATCTATCTATCTATTCTATATTTATATATATATATATATATATATATATATACCCATTATCTCTCTCTCTCTCTCCTCTCTATATATATATATATATATATATATACCCATTTCCTACAGACAATCAGCATATTCTAACTCCCACTAACAGAGCTGCTGGACAGAAATAGACATGTCTTTAATGAAAATTCATCGAAAGCACACAACTTTGATACGTTTGTTCATTAAATGAATTTATAGATAGATAGATAGATAGATAGATAGATAAATGAAATAGGCTAAGATAAAATGATAGACAGTCAGATAGATATAAAGATAGATAATGTCAACAGATATAAATAGAATAAGATAGAGATAGAGAGAGAGAGAGAGAGAGAGAGAGAGAGAGAGAGAGAGAGAGAGAGAGAGAGAGAGAGAGAGATGTAAAAAAAATCTATTCCCTTTTCATTTGCGCTAGAGTTGGCGAGGACCGGTATCGAACCCAGAGCCTTGTGATTCCTGGATGGATGCTCTATTGTCTGAGATACAACGGCCGCTAGAATTAAAAAAAATATGCCGTATAGATAGATGTAAAAAGACGAAGATAGATAAATAGATATAAACATAGATATAGATAAATAGACTAAGATCGGTCGATCAATCGATATATATATATATATACTGATAGATATGTAGGCAGATGAATAGACACAGACAGACACACACAGATATATATATATATATATATATATATATATATATATATATATTAAGTCGTCGGGCGGCCTAAAGTCGGTATCAGCCAGTCAATAGTGCTAGACCAAGGAGATTGTTTTGGCGTCTGAGGTGGAGCGCCACACCTACCACCAGCACCTTACTTTACCACAGAGATCGCTGTGCTACTCATACGCTGACTTGGCGAGGACCGGTATCGAACTAGGAACCTTGTGGTTTCTAGCCGAACGCTCTACCGACTGAGCTAACCCGAAGTAGATGTAAATAGACTAAAACGACATACATTTAGATATAAATAGATAGATAGACAGATAGATAGATAGATATAAACATAAATAGATATAAATAAGATAGACAGATGCAAATAGACTAAGATAGATAGGTAAATAGATAGATATAAATAGATTTGGTTTGTTTTATTTTACGGCATATCAACCTTAATGGGTCATTTAATGCCGATAAAGTTTTGAAATGAATCAATTCTTAATGGATAATACAATTTTTTTATAAATACATTTTTCTATTTAACCCATAGATGGGAGATATAAATAGAATAATATAGATAGATAGGTAGATAAATAGATAAAAACATAGATATAAATAGACTAAGATAGATGTAGATAGGTAGATATGAAAAGACTGTTAGATATGAACAAAATAAGACTGAATCTTGAATCTTTTGGACGATTTCTACATTCACTCGATTTGGATTTTTTAAATGTATGAATTCAATACATGCTTTTCTTTGTAGCCATGCATATATATATATATATATATATATAATATATGTGTGTGTGTGTGTGTGTGTGTGTGGTGTGTGTGTGTGTGTGTGTCTGTGTGTGTGTGTGTGTGTGGTGTGTGTAAAGAGAAGGAGAGAGATATGACTCGCATAGATAGAAAAAGAGATATGACTCACATAGATAGAAAAAAAGCACGGAATAAAAAGAAAGGAAGAAAGAAGTAAAGAAATAAAGAGTATAGATAAATAGAAAAAGAAAGAGAACGGAATAGAAAGAAAGAAAGAAAGAAAAATAAATAAATAAATAAATAGATAGATAAATAGATAAATAGATAGATAGATGGATAGATAAGAATTTAAATAGATAACTTGAAAAAAGAAAGAGATAGAATAGATAGATGGGAAAAGAGAACGAGAATATAAAGAACGAAGAAAGAAGATAGATATATATAGAGATAGATAGATAGATAGATAGATATATAGATAGATAGATAGAAAAAAACACGGAATAAAAAGAAAGTAAGGAAGAAAATAAAGAAATAGATAAATAGAAAAAGAAAGAGAACGGAATAGAAAGAAAGAAAGAAGGAAAGAAATAGATAGATAGATAGATAGATAGATAGATAGATAGATAGCATTCAAATGGAATAGCAAAAGAATCTCCCCCCACCCAAAAATGTTTTTTTTTGTTTTTGCTTTTTTATGCCCCCCCCTAAAAAAACAAAAAAAACCCAAAATAATACAAGTACCAAGCAATTTCAATAGACCACCGAATACAACATCGACCAGTGCGCGAATTGAAGAAAAAAATGAATCAAAAATTTCTAGTCTAGAAAAATGGAGAGAGAGCAACGATAATATTATATCCCAAAATTTCAGGCAATATTGGCGATTTCTTTTCGATATTGCCACTTGCTAGTCCTTGGTTAGCGGGGGGGGGATCTTTCATTGGCTCATGCTTCATATCCCTTTTTTGTATTGAAATTTTCTTATCCACCAATAATCTGGGCGATTACACGCTATTCTCCTCAGAAAATGGCGATGCTGTGTGAAAACTCAACTAACCAGGGAGGAAATATGGGTACGGTTATTTAATCAAGGGGAGCCTCGTTTTGGCAGGGGAGCCTCGTTCTGGCAAGAATGTCTTAAATAAAATATTTTAACCGATTATTTTCTCCATTCTCTCATTTCTTTTTGTATTCTAAGCAATAAAAAAATTACAATAAAAAATTTGCAATAAAAATCAACCACACCCCTGAAAATTCTATCTATCTATCTATCTATCTATCTATCTATCTATCTATTTCTTTCTTTCTTTCTTTCTTTCTTTCTTTCTTTCTATTCCGTTCTCTTTCTTTTTCTATTTATCTATTCTCTTTTATTTCTTCATTTCTTTCTTCCTTTCTTTTTATTCCGTGCTTTTTCTATCTATCTATCTATCTATCTATCTATCTATCTATCTATCTATTTCTTCTTTCTTTCTTTCTATTCCGTTCTCTTTCTTTTTCTATTTATCTATTCTCTTTATATTCTTTATTTCTTTCTTCCTTCTTTTTTATTCCGTGCCTTTTTTCTATCTATCTATCTATCTATCTATCTATCATCTTTCTTTCGTTCTTTATATCTCATTCTCTTTTCCCCCATCTATCTATTCTATCTCTTTTTTTTCAAGTTATCTATGTTCATATCTATGTGAGTCATATTTCTCTCCTTCTCGTTACCACACACCACACACACACACACACACACACACACATATAAATTAATATAATATATATATATATATATAATGAGACCAATGTAGTATATAGATTTAAGTGTCCCCCTAGGAGATTTAGTCTCCAGAAATGATAATACATACATTGGATTCACCACATTGTCAAGGCGTCTGACCCTCCATGTTAACAGACAATAGCTCTATTTCACAACACCTAAAGTTACATCCATGCCCCGCTCTAATTACCGGAAATGTTCTAACCGAAATACACACATTTTGCACAAAGGAAAAATAAACAAACTCCAAATACTGGAAGCTTTTATACATAAAACATACAAACCGTCCTTGAACAAAATTAATTTCCAATGCAGTACACACATTCTAAAATGCCTATAACACCTTTCTCACCAATTCTTCTCCTTCCAGCCTCCACATTAATATACCCCCAAAAAAAAAAACAAAAAAAAAAAACAAAAAAACAAAAACTGGAATACATCACCCTGATGATGGCGCTTCGAAGTGCCGAAAGTATTCGGGAACTGAACTTTGGTGGACTTATCCATCAATTCCACTCAGACATTAAAAAGTTGGCCAGAAAATTGGAAAAGATCAAAAATAAAATTGTTAAACAGGAGATGTGCCTTTTGTTTAATTCTACATGTATAAATGAAAGAATGCTACCGAAATACACACACATATATATATATATATATATCTTATTATAATGGAGATTATGTGTTTGTTTGTGTGTAACCGAAACTATATCACTACTCAAGTCACTATCCATTTAGTTATTATACATCACATTCTCCAAGAATCATTTTTATTTAAGCCTCAATTATTAATAAAATTGTTTTTCATTATCAATACTGCTGGCCATACCTACATACTAATAACATTCAATTGTATTTATATGTACAACAAATAGCGGTTTTCAGTGTGAACGGCATATTGATATTTAAAATTTGATTTTAATAAATATGTGCTTAGTATTGTTGATTTCTAATTATTTGATTTTATCTTAATTAATAAGAGCAAAAATCTCGGAGACAAATCTTAAAAGAAATCCATTAATAAAAAGAAATAACTAATTTTATTCTTTACTTCCTAATTTAACTAAGTAGTTAAATTAGAAAAGTTTAGCCAGGAAAGACGGAGGTGATAGAAGAGGAAGCTACAGCTGTTATATTTTTCGATTATACCCCTCTCTGTTTCAAATCATTTTATCTGCATTCTTATTTAGTTTCTTTAAACTTTCTAATTTAATATAATATTCTATGAAATTAAAATACTTGCACCCGGAGAGTGCATATATTTGCTAGTATATATTATTATATATATATATATATATATATATATATATATATATGTGCATGGTTACAAAGAAAAGCATATGTTGAATTCATAAATTTAAAAAATCCGAATCGAGTGAATGTAGAAATCGTCCAAAAGATTCAAGATTTTCAATGCTTTTGGCTGTGTCTTCAGCAATTTTTAAGAATTGTACAATTTGTTTTCATATGATTCAAACATGATTCATGTTGTCTCAAGTGATTTGAAAGTAAACTGGCCTTTTTATTTAACATATATTTGCCATTGTACGATTTAAACAAATCTGGCTGTGGCCATTGAAGCGTTATTTGACGTCACAATTCAAACAAAAACGGCTTTGGCCAGTAAGGCACCAAATGACTTCAGAAAACAGTTATAAGACAGAGTGGAATTCCTATTGCGTAAAATTAATTTAGAACTCCCTGTTCTTATTCAAAGAAGATTTTATTGAGATTTTTTTATATATAGTTAAGGCCTCTAGGCAGGTTTTACGATTGGTTTCATATACTATTCGGATATTTTCAACAAGACATTGACGTGTTAGTCTTTCAAGTGGTGGGTGATTGTTGAGATGATTTCTAATCCTATTTTGCTCTGTGAAGTGGCGGATGAGGCGTTGAGATGAAGTAGTACAAGTTTGTCCAATATATATATATATATATATATATATATATATATATATATATACTTTTATTATCTATCTCTGACTCATATATCGAGTTGTTCATATTTATCTATTTATACAGGCATTTGGTATTATCTCTTTTCTCTCTGTCTCTGTCTCTTTTCATCTCTTTATATATCTACATCTTTAGTGGTATTTCTCTTTCTCTCTCTCTCTCTCTTTATATCTATGTATTTATCTTTATATATGTATTTATCTTTATATATATATATATATATATATATATATATATATATATATATATATACATTATGTTTGTGTACATCTATCTATCTATCTATCTCTATATCTCTCTCTCTATTACTCTCTCTCTCTCTCTCTCTCTCTATATATATATATATATATATATATATATATATATTATACACACACACGCATACATATATCATATATATAATATTGGTGTGTGTGTTTGCATGCGTATGTGTATGTGTGTGTGTGTGTGCGTGCGTGTGTGTGTTTGTGTGCGCGTGAAAGAGATTTTTAAAATGAACTCTCACAAACATGAAAAATCTCTACCTCTGGTAAATTACATTGTAGACTACTCGAAAACTTATTTTGACTGAAAGAACCGTTGTTTTCGCAGCTCAGTTTTATGTAGAACCCGGACCCAGACAAATAAACAGACATACGAACAAACTGGCAAAACAGTTTTATATAGAGATTTTATTAACAATATATATATATATATATATATATATATATATATATATATATATTATATTATATATATTATATGAGTAAAATAAGAATGAAGAACAAACAAAAAAATGTATAGTATATTTCTCAGCTTCTTCTGCTTTATTGAAATTATTAGGGTCAATTCTCCAGCGAAATATACTACACATTTTTGTCTTTCATTCCTTATTTTACCTCATTCTGTCGGATTCATTCCAACCCCCTTTTCCTTACACACACACACACACACACACACACACACACACACACACACAATATTATATATATATATATATATATATATATTATATAAAAGTAAAAAGTAAAGTCGTCGGGGCGGCCTAAAGTCGTATCAGCCAATCTGCGAGGAGTCTATCCATTTTCAATAGCGCTAGACCAAGGAGATTGTTTTTTTGGCATCTGAGGTGGAGCGCCATAGCTACCATCAGCTCCTTACTTTACCGCACAGATCTCTGTGCTACTCATACGCTGAGTTGGTGTGGACCGAAATCGAACTAGAAACCATGCTCTACCGACTGAGCTAACCACACACACACACACACATCGAAATGTATATTCAGAGATTGATTTTTCTCGATTTGTTTAGCCTTACATTTAAGTAGTTAAATCCCGCCTAATTAATCATTAATGAATTAACTTTCAAAAAATTAGGTCTGTCTTCAATTAAGCACATATTCTCCCAAATATTGTCGGCTGAAAATAGCTATATTTGTTTATATATATATATATATATATATATATATTATATACTTATACACAATATATATATATACATATGTATACTTATACACAATATATACACAATATATATATATATATATATATATATACTTATACAATATATACACAATAATATATATATATATATATATATATATATATTAATATATATATATATATATATATATATATATGTGTATTTTGGTTGCAAGTAATTATTTTGGCAGATATTGTTAAAGACTACGGAATATTTCTTTTTTATGATCTTCAGTTGTGGACGTTGAAGCCTTCTAGCTGTTTTTCGTAGACTGGATCTTTATAGTAGAGACAATGGCCCATAGTTTTTACCCATACGCTTATAAAGATAACAATGAAAAACGCCTACAAATCCTCGAGGTTATTTGCATCAAGAATAACAAACCTAACCTAAATAGAATAGCATTTAACACTTACAAGAATCTTATTAATGATGGAGATTCGCTTCCGGTTTTTGTCTGTAACAAAAATTACGTCACTGCTTACGTCACATTACCTATAATCGTCATAACATAGAATAAAAATACACTCAAAATTTGAACATGCAACATTAGACAGTCCTCATTGTTTTTTAAAACAAGTTTTAATAAATACATGACTGGTATTATATATCTATATATAAAAAAGTAAAGTCGTCGGGGCGGCCTAATGTCGGTATCAGCCATGCAGCGAGGGAGTCTAGCCCCTTTTCGTTAGCGCTAGACCAAGGAGATTATTTTAGCGTCTGAGGTGGAGCGCCACACCTACCATCAGCTCCTTACTTTACCGCACAGATCCCTGTGCTACTCATACGCTGAGTTGGCGAGGGCGGGTATCGAACTAGGAACCTTATGGTTTCTAGCCCAACTCTCTACCGACTGAGCTAACCCGGCCCTTATAGTTTGTTTTATTTTGATAGATATTCAAAGTTTACGTTTCAAATTGTTTTATTTTTTAATTCTTTAATGAATTTGAATATTTTACTTACTTAGAGTACAAACTCGCTGACATTGAATTTTTTACTCCCATCCCTCAGGCAATATGTTTCAAAAGTCTATTTTTACATCGCCCGGAGGGTGTTTTTTATTTTGTACTAGTATACTAAATGTCTTTATTAACGAACGCCCTAACGTTAGCAATTCTCCTACAAGAAACTTTCTGAATAGAATAAACCACAAAAATTCAAACGAATAAAACATGCACAAAACAGATAATACATCCAACAATCCCCCGAGGAAAACTATTGAAATGCTTGAAAACGCAGGGGTTAAATGTATGGGACATTTTCATTACCATCTGGATCTCGATCTACGAAAAACACATAGAAGACTTGAATATCTACCACTGAAGATCATAAAGAAGAAATATTCTGAGGACTTTAACAATACCTGTCTAAGTAAATATATATCGCTCTTCTATATATAAGGAATGGAGCACTCTATGACGGCTTTTACATACAAAGCGATGTGTGTATTAAAACAGTTAAAACCCCCTTCCCCTTCTGTAAGTGATGACAGCCTAATAGTTAAGGTTTCGGACAGACACCCCCACCGATCGGATTTCAACTCCGGCTGTAGGTAGCTTACAAAATGTCTAGCCCCACTGAAGAGACTTAATAAGTCGAAACACGTGTCTGTGGATGACCCTATATATATATATATATATACCTGTAAAAGGAAGGAAGAACACAATAAACCGTCATCCTGTAATAAATTTATTTCGACCAAAACTTAAAACTTATAGAAGTTTTGGTCGAAATAAATTTATTACAGGATGACGGTTTATTGAATTTTTTCCTTCTTTTCAAAGGTAAATATTGCTCTGTATTTAATCTAAAATAGATTCTTATGCATTGAGCTCTCTCTCGGGATTTATAAAAATCCTTGTATTTGCACCTACTAAAACATGCAATAATTATACAGTGAGATTTTGAAGATCCCATGTAGAATCATCCCTTACTAATGTTATTTGGATACCTTACACACACACACACACACACACACACACACAAATATATATTTTTTTTTTCTTTCTCCTAAGACCAATCACAAACACACACACACACACACACACATATATATATATGTATATATGTATATTTGTTATGATATACTAGACACATACACCCACACGTATATACTAGACAATTAAATATCCTTTGTGACCATTGATTAATAATAATCCTGGACGAGACTGGTTGCATTTCGCCCAGTATTAATACACATGGGAAAGGTACACATCCAACTATTTTCCGACCAGCTATGGATAAGTAGTAGGGCAGACTAGTCTCTTTGAACATTGTATGGCAACCAGTCTAGGACAAGGATAACTCTAAATTCAAACCTGTTAATTCAAACCTTAAAAGTTGACCTTGTGTCACATCCTTAGAATACACTGACTGTATCTCCTGCATAGAGGTAAACCACCAACCATGAAAAGGGGTGTTTTTGGTATGAAATTAAACAGCATCTGATGGCGAGGTTCCACTTCTAGAGCTCTGGGGAGTGTGGAGTACACCTTCATTGTCATTACTTCTAGGTAAAATCTGTAACTGTTAAGATCCATTCTATAGTTCTTATAGATCTGTTTAGAATTATTTATATTCGATTGAAACGGAAAACAACAAAAACAAAAGGTTATTTGTTAGTTTATTTAATGTCTTTGCCTTCTTTAAACCACTCACAGTGGCTCTCACCCAACTGATGGTGAGTTGAGCAGAAGGACTCAGATTACAATAATAATAGGATATTATTTGAATAGAGTGAGTACTAAGCTGAATGGATAGTGAACTTCGAAATATATCATCAAACAGGTAAAAGATACCAAGAAAATTTGGTAGCGCCTTAGAGGAAATTTGGTAGGCAAAACGTTAATCAGTCACAACTTTAATTAACTTTTCTTAATAGGGACGCCCAAATGTAAATATTAGTGTATAATCAACGCGATTCCATAACATCTATGCATAAAATAACCATAGACGCGTTGAAATGCCTTTAAAATGAATCAGTCAATTAATTAATCTTTTGATATTTCTACGGGTCAGTTTTTGTTGATTTTGCACTGTTTTTTATTTTTATTTTCATTTTCATTTTAAGTTTTCAGTTTTATTTATCCGATTTTAATGAAATTGTCAATGTTGATTTATCAATGAACGAATTTTATAATGCATCAGTTATTCTATTTCAAAACTTTCTGATTTTTTTCAGGCCACTTAACTTTGACCTTTCCAAGAAGAAACTGTTATAAGCCTTAAAATCCTAAATAATATGTTTTTTAGTCCCTAAATACACAAAAAAGCGGTCATGATTGCGAAATATTTGAGCAAAACTGACCGAAAATAAGAGTTTAAAATGTATTAAAAATGAATTACAAATGTAATATTCTTATGCTGGTCGGTCCAATGGCACTAAGTATTTCTTCCACAGTTCTCTGTTCATAATTGCCACCTTCATTTTCTGGACAGACTCCATGATGCCAGTATCCTGCTTTACGTTTTCATGTCATAATTTCTTCCGTTCTGCCGGACATTTCATACAACATTTATTGATACACAAACGTATAACCCTCATTTATAATGTATATTCGTATAGATTATCTATCACAATCGCTGGAAAGGCATTAATTCACAGTGGCTTATGATATTGGTTGGTCGGTTCGTTTCACGGTATGTCAACCCTTATTGCATTCGTTGGATAGCCTCATTATTAACTTCTAAAAGCTTTCTGTTCTGTCTTCTATCTTCTAATCTTCGTCGCTGGTCGTGCTGTCTGCTTCTCTTTGTGTTGGGGACATTGTATCAGGTTCTATCGGATGTCGTCTCTCTCCGCTTCCATCTTAGTTAATTCTTGTTAACCAACCAAGTCACTGTTAGTTCTTATCAACTTCTATCGGGTTTCTGTTCTGTCTTCTAATGTCCTTTAATCCTCGGCGTTGGTCGTGCTGTCTATTTTAATTCACGTGGGAGACATCGTATTGGGTTGTATCGGGTGTTGGACCACTCCGCATCCATCTTTGTTCTTAATTATTGTCATGCAGTACCTAAATAAGGAGACTGGAATTGTCTGTTTTTCCTATAAATAATCTTTGTCGAAACCTCGGAAGAAATAAATAATAAGATCTTCGGGCTTTGTTAATTCAACCTAACAATTACTAATTATCCTGTTCACCGAGTATCTTTGTTTAGTAAACCTGTTCCCCTATCCTTAATACTCGTTTCAAACGATTATTTCTCTATTAACTCTGATACTCGAGTTACAACAATTATGAACACGGAGACATAATCTTTTGGTGAACATATCTTTATTTCCCGAAGCCCACCTTTACCCCACCCGTATGGAAGAAATCAGCAGAGAACGCCAATGCATCCCACTCATTCTAACCATCTTTTAATTTCCCAAGGTCTATCCAACTTCCTTAGCCAATCAGACAAGCTCAAGCAGATAAAGCCTGTCTCTGAAGTTATCTGTGTCAATCCATGACTTTTCATAGTTAAACGTTAAATACTACAATACATTGCAAAAATGATTGGCTATACCTATTCATTATGTAACACATTATTCAATGCTTAAGTCAGGATTTTCACAAGCAATTATATTATTTCAAGTATGTAGGTATCTACCCAACCTATTCGCCACGTGTAGTATATGACACAAGTATAGGACATTTAGCGAGAATCTAACTCGCTATTTCGTGCCAATGGATTTGCGGGACTAGCTTGCAAACGATTACACCTTGATGGGATGCATTAGGTATTTACCCAACACATTTATCACAAGTAGAATGTGTCACAAATGGAGCATTCAGTGAGGATCGAACTCATTATTCAGTAGTAATAGATCTTGCTAACCATTACAATACTACAGAATAATGATTTCAGGTATGTATAACTAGCAGAAGAACCTGGTCAATAATTGGACGAACAGGACTTTTAAGAACACCTGTAAATGAGAGAGAGAGAGAGAGAGTACGGGGTAAGAGTGGAGGGGAAGAGGAAAATAATTGAGCAAATTCCTTATCAAATTTTCGAAAATTCGGTAACAATTCATGTATTATAATCTTCGCTTATTTTAGGAATTGTTTTTTTAAAAAAAATTTTTTATTTCAAAAATATAATTCTAAAATGTGTAACTTTAACCTCGTGAGTGGTTTGAAACATAATTTTATTTTTCTAAAGGATAAATGACATCTCTTTCCTCAGTTATAGGAGAGTTATTGCCTGTTAATTTAGAATGATAAAATTGTATTCGTTTGTTCATTTCCTATTTTAGTCGATAAAAATCTAACAATAAAAAGAACTGAAAATGTTAAATTGTTCCTATTATAATTGCTTTCATTTTTGTTTGCCTTTGAAATAATATTTTAAAAAGGTACCCCTTGGTTTTATACGTTTTCATGTTTTTTCTTTAGTTTTCCAAAAAATTAAGAATTTTTTAAATTGTTAGTATTACATTACAAAACAATAATTTCCTTAAAAGCATTAAATTCAAATTTTGCCTATGGTCTGGTTTGGTTTCTTTGTTTAATTGCATAACCACCTTTTTAGGTTATTTAATGCCAAAACCATTCATAGCTGGGCGAATGAGGGGGTTCATACATTTCTTAAGATTATTCATCCGAACGTAAACGTAATAATGCGACTGGATTTCGAAGTCCCTTACAACGTTGAAGAAGTCAAGTACGTTATCCCCTACACCCCGTGGACTCCTCTTTCGTGGATACTTAAACGTGATGCGTTTTAAGAAGAACCTTTCGTACTTATGAAAAACTGTGAAGAATTCCATAAATCGATTGATTTTTGATTATTGAAGTATATCATTTATTCAATAAAAATGGAATAAAAACTAATTGTTTTATACTTTTCTTTATTATAAACATATTAAAATGTATGCACGATTTTAATACTCAACGACATCTCTTTCCTGAGTTATAGGTCCACACATATATGTTGTATACCCACTTCGTTACTTTGGTCTGGCATCTTCTAAGATCTTGGATATCTTCTAAGGCCTAGCGTCTGGAGTTGACTTGGGGATTTCGGTCTGGTTTTCTGTTACTATGTTCCTGCTGGCTGGTCGTCATTTCTTAGTCTTGTTACCAAGACATTCATTAACCACATGAACATATTAATTATCCAAACTTTTATTTCCTTAACTATACATAATCCTCTAACTAACATAGTGCGCGTGAGTTCCAGTTTAGACAGAGCATAAAATGGCCGACCGCTCTGCCTGACGTCCAACTGCAAACTGGGGACTCAAAAAAGGTCCCACGTGACTTCACATATTTGGCGTGCTTCTGTAATTTTCCATAGAAGGACCCGGCCATGATATGAAAAGGGTCACCCCCCTCAGAATTACAGGGATTGACAATAATCTTATGTAACCGCATAGATTATGTAACATATATACTTAAACAGATGTAACTCCTTTATATATACTAGCAAATATATGCACCCTCCGGGTGCAAGTATTTAAGTTTTAATGTAATAAAATATTGTATTAAATCAGAAAGGCTAATGAAACTAAATAAGAATGCAGATAAAAAGATTTGAAACAGAGGGAGTATAATAAAAAATAGAACAACTGAAACTTACTCTTCCATCACTCTCGTCTTTCATTGTTATTTTTTTCTAATTTAAGTATTTAGTTGAAAGAGGAAGTAAATAATAAAATGACAGTTATTTCATCTTGTTAATGGATCTCATTTAAGATTCATTGAAGAGATTTTTGCTTATACTCATTAAAATAAAACCAAACAGTTAGAAATCAATAATACTAAGCACATATTTATTAAATTCGATTTTTTAATATTAATATGCAAATTAGCCTTCCCATTCACACTGAAACCACTATTTTATTGTATATATAAATATAATAGCATGTTGTCAGTATGTAGACATGGTTAACAGTATTAATAATGTAAAATAATTTTATTAATAATTGAGGTTTAAATAAAAATAAAATCATAGAGAATGTGATGTCAATAACTAAGGGAATTGTGACTTGAATAGTAATATAGTTTCGGTTACAGACAGAAAAACACACAATCTCCATTATAATAAGATAGAAAATGTCAATAGTAACAAAATAAAAAAATGTATTTTTTGCAAAAATTAAAAATAGGCACATGTCCTGTTACACTAACAATCTTCAAAAATAGCCAATGTCTGGCACAAGGCACGCTGTGCTTAGCAGGAAAAATATCTGCTTGTTTATGCCACTCTTTTTGTTTGTTACATTTCTTTGAATATAAGTTATATGTTTACGCGGCGTGTAAATAGATTTGTTCGTCGTAGGAAATAGATTCGCCGACCCGAGTTCAATTCCTGGACGAGGCTGTTTGCATTTCCCATAGCGGTAATCCAACTATTTCTCAAAAGCTATGGGAAAATAGTAGGGCGGACTAGACTCTTTAACGTTGGTCCTAGGAAAAGGAAAACTATTTTAAATTCAGATTAAAAAACTGATCATGTGTCAGACCCTACTCGTATAGAGGAGTTGGTAAATCTATTAATAACGGAGATTCGCTTCTGGTTTTTGTCTGTAACAAAAACTACGTCACTGCTTACGTCACACTGCCTAAAATCGTCATAATTAGAATACACTCAAAATTTGACCATGCAATGTTAGACAGTCCTCATTGTTTTTTTAAACAACTTTTAATAAATACATACCTGGTATTATCTATCTATATATAGTTTTTTTTTATTTTAATATATATTTTAAGTTATCAGAACTAAGTTTCCTTTTCAAATTTTTATTTTTTACTCCTTTAAGAAATTTATTTTATTCTTTACTCCTTTAATAGATTTGATGATTTTACCTTACTTATGATACAAACTCTCTTATATTAAATTTTCAACTCCCATCCCCTCAGGCAATATTTATTTTACGTCGCCCAGAGGGCGTTTTTTATTTTGCTAGTACATATAATTGAGATAAAGATCACAACAGAATAGTTTCAACGAACTTTTACAATATCCATATTATAATTTGTTTGTTTGAACGTTACACTCATCCACATATTCTCTCCAAACTCAAGTGGTTTATTCTTCCACCTTCTCTCCGCCCTGTCGGTGGGGTGTTAGAATGCACCGACTGCACCTCTGCAGAGGGGTAAGACTCCCCCAATGGGGCCACCTGTTGGCCGTGGGTGGCGACCCGTGATGCTTAAAGATAGAGCCCAGGTGGATGAGCAGTTCATGACATGCAATACTCCACTTTGACCCTATCTTGGGCTAGACGGGCGGTCGGAGAGGCCCCCTCCGATCAATCAGCTGGTCACGTAAAGCCCTAGCACCTATATGATTTTCCCAACCCTATGGCCAGCCCCAACCCCTTTTTATCATATGGGTGCTAGAAGGCGGTGGCTGCGGGTCTACATGTCCTGGAAATGACGTTAAACTCTATCTGATGGTGAGGTTCCAGTTTTGGAGGTTTGGGGAATGTGGAGCACCCCTTCATCACCATTGCTCCCTGGTCTACCCTGACCCAGAATGGTAGTACCTGTTAGGGTCCCATCTATGGGTTAAATAGAAAAATGTATTTATAAAAAATTGTATTATCCATTAAGAATTGATTTATTTCAAAACTTTATCGGCATTAAATGACCCACTGAAGTTGATATGCCGTAAAACAAAACAAACCAAACCAATCCACCTTCTCTAATGACCAAAGATTGGAGTTTTTCTTTTCAAAGTGAACATCTTACTCACCAGGGTTTTCAGTGGGTGGGAACGCTTAGCCTATAGAGAATGCTATCTGGAAAAAAAGGTTTTGTAGCTGAAATATATTATGGTCCCTGCATGTGTCAAAATAGATTGGAGTATTTATTTTCGGAGTGAACGTCTTTGCAGGCGAAAACGCATATTCAACAATGTTGACAATCTGAAAAAAAAAAGACATGGAGTGTTTTGTAGCTGAAAACTTTCTCTATCTCACAAGTGGTAATGCGCTCTGATGAATTCTATGGAAATGCATAGTAGGCTTTACTTTTTTTTAAAGCGCCTCTCGTAAATATGTGACAGGCTACAGACATATTGATCTACCTACGTATTGACAGATTTTCTTGTGAACTTTTGCTAAATTAAAAAAACAAAAAAAAAAAAAAAAAAATCAACAAAAATATACAAAAAAGAAGAAGAAAAGTTATCCAAGTGGTTTTGTTCTATTTTCAACATGGCTCGATGAACTTTCAACAGTACAGATGAACTAGTGGATTCATTCAAGCGAAAATGTGATCAATGTATAGATATGGATATTGGTGATGAGAACTGAAGATGCTTTTTTCATCTGTTCGATTTCCAAATATTTTCTTTTAACTACCTCCTCCCCCTCCCCAACGTTATCCTGTTTTCTTGAAATAAAATTGTTCTTTTCCTTTCTTCTTAACACGAATCTATTCTTTCTTTCTTTCTTTCTTTCTTTTTTTCATTCTTTCATTTTCCTTTCTTTCCTTTTTGTTTGTTTCTTTCTTAATATTTCCTCGTTTTTTTTTCTCCATCTTATTTCTACCATCTTCCTTTCTGTCGAAATGTCTGTTTTTTTTTCTTTCTTTCTTTCTTAACATTACCCCAGCCTTTCTTTCTTTTTTCTTTCTTTCTTTCTTTCTTTCTTTCTTTTCCTTTTCGTTTCTTTCTTAATATTTACTCGGTTTTTATTCTATCTTATTTCCATAATCTTCCTTTTAGTCTATCTGACTTCTTTCTTTCTTAAAATTAGCTCAGTTCTTCTTTCTTTCTTTCTTTCTTTCTTTCTTTCTTTCTTTCTTCATTATTTCTTTCTTTTCTTTTCTTTTCGTTACTTTTCTTTTTTTTTCTTCTTAAAATTTACTCGGTCTTTCTTCCATCTTATTTCTACAATCTTTCTTTCAGTCTTTTTCTTTCTTTCTTAACATTAGCACTTTCTTTCTTTCTTTCTTTCTTTCTTTCTTTCTTTCTTTCTTCTTCTTTTCTTTTCTTTTCTTTTCTTTTCCTTCTATCTTATTTCCACAATCTTCTTGTCTGTCTATCTGTCTATCTGTCTTTCTTTCTTTCTTTCTTTCTTTCTTCTTTTATTCTTTCTTTCTTTCTTTACACTAGTTCAATTTTTCTTTATTTTTCCTTTCTTTTATTTCTCAACATTTCCTCAGTCTTTCTTCCATCTTATTTCCACAAACTTTCTTTCTGTCTGTCTGTCTGTCTGTCTGTCTGTCTGTCTTCTTTCTTTCTTTCTTTCTTTTTCTTTCTTTCTTTCTTTCTTTCTTTATTCTTTCTTTCTTTTCTTTCTTTCTTTACATTAGTTCAATCTTTCTTTCTTTCTTTTTTCCTTTTCTTTTATTTCTCAACATTTCCTCAGTCTTCTTCCATCTTATTTCCACAAACTTTCTTTCTGTCTGTCTGTCTGTCTGTCTTCTTTCTTTCTTTCTTTCTTTCTTTCTTTCTTTCTTTTATTCTTTCTTTCTTTACATTAGTTCAATCTTTCTTTCTTTCTTTTTTCCTTTCCTTTTATTTCTCAACATTTCCTCAGTCTTTCTTCCATCTTATTTCCACGAACTTCCTTTCTGTCTGTCTGTCTGTCTGTCTGTCTGTTCTTCTTTCTTTCTTTCTTTCTTTCCTTATTTATTTCTTCTTTCTTTTATTCTTTCTTTCTTTCTTTCTTTACATTAGTTCAGTTTTTCTTTCTTTTTCCATTTTCTTTTATTTCGCAAATATTCCTCTGTCTTTCTTCCATCTTATTTCCACAATCTTCATGTCTGTCTGTCTGTCTGTCTGTCTTCTTTCTTTCTTTCTTTCTTTCTTTCTTTCTTCACATTAGCTCAGTCTTTCTTTCTTTCTTTTTTTCTTTTTCTTTCTTAATATTTCCCCAGTCTTATTTACACAGTCTTCCTTTCTGTTTGTCTGTCTCTCTGCCTGTCTTTTTTCTTTATTTTTTAATATCATCTCAGTCTTTCTTTCTTTCTTTTCTTTCTTTCTTTCTTTCTTTATATTCCTTCAATTTTTCTTCCTTCTTATTTTCACAATCCTTCTGTCTATTTGCGTGTCCTTTTTCTTTCTTTCTTTACATTATCTCAGTCGTTCTTTGTTTTTTCTTTTCTTTTATTTTCTCTCTTGATATTTACTCAGTCTTTTTACCTAATTATTTCCACAATCTTACTTTGTCTATCTGTTTGGATGTCTTAATGATGCTCCAGAATTTCTTTCTTTCTTAATATTTCTTCAGTTTTCTATCTTTTTAAACTTTTAATTAGTTTTGTTTGTCCCTTCTCCATTTTCTTTTTAGATTTGTTTATTTTATTTCCATTCTCTCAACCAATCTCTCTCTCCCTCTCTCCCCCCCTCTCTCTCTCTCTCTCTTGGTGAGGGATAGTGTGAGGGTAGTTTGGAGGATGAAGAGTAGACTTTAATAAAATCATTTCGACTGACGTTGTCCGGGTAACACGGACGAAATTATTTCAACCCTTGATTTGTTTTGATTTATTCATTTCTTGCTCACTTATCCTTTTATCTACCTCATATATATATATATATATATATATATATATATATATATATATATATATATATATATATATATATGTAAAGAGAGGAAGTAAATCCGACGGTATGTAATATATCAAGAAAAATGAAAAAACACAGGTTTAAATGGTTAAGTGGTGAGTTTATTGGCCGACGCTGCAGTGTTTCGATCTATTAAATAGATCATCTTCAGGGCATAGATAAGAAAATTTATATATCACAGAATGATGAGAAAAAGTGAGTGGTAATCCTTCTTATTCAGTCTGTTTAAAAAAACAGTTCAGAAAATTTTTTTTTTTAAACAGACTGAATAAGAAGGATTACCACTCACTTTTCTCATCATTCTGTGATATATAATTTCTTATCTTATGCCCTGAAGATGATCTATTTAATAGATCGAAACACTGCAGCGTCGGCCAATAAACTCACCACTTAACCATTTAAACCTGTGTTTTTTCATTTTTCTTGATATATATATATATATATATATATATATATATATATATATATATATATATATACATATATATATATATATTGTCGAAACATGCCCATGTCTACACATATTGTACTATAATTTTCCTCTCATCTATATTTTTTTACTTTTATCTATCTATCTATCTGTTCTGTATGTATGTCTGTATGTATTTATTTATTCCACATTTGGGGCTTAGCCAATTTTTTCTATCTTCCATCCTTTATATCATTATTCTTTCCTCTTTTTTACTTACCCTCTTCTTTATCACTTTCTGTACTTTATTTTTTCCTTTATCCCTTATTTTCACACACACACTGGCTGGTACTTAAATAAAAACAACTATGAAAACCGGATAGCATTAAAAAGTTCTCCCCTATCATTCCCAAATAACATGTATAAATAATGTCATGAAACGAGCACAGTTATTACGCGAATTTTTCCTCCATAGAACAGTTTTAAGCTTGAAATGTTCATCTTTTTTCTAATCTTTAAAAAATTCCCTTATGAATAATTAACATGACATCAAGTTAAACCGAACTGTGTATACGCATGCGCAGATTTGTTTCGTTTGTGTTAAGACTTGTCAAACGAATTATTCTCTCTTTACACACAAGAAAAACTTTATCAAAAATAAATCAACAAAATTGTTATCTGGTTTAGTTTGTTACTAAAATACAGCACACAGATTTCGCACTGAAAGGCACAGCTAATTCTCTCTGAACAACAAATAAAAAAATCTTCGAAATAATTCCTAGCCAATAAAGACACAGGAAAGAAAAAAGAAAAGAAAATTCAGATGATTTAGTGATAAGAATGGAGACCACTAAGTTTCTGTGGTTTAAAAAAAAAATTATAACTCCCAGGTTGCTATTCTATGATGGTAGAATAAAACAGGAGAGTTACAAAATGCTGACTATAACATGGAAGGAAGTTACTGACTCAACAGAACTTATACTATGTTGACTGTATCTGCAAGGCCTCTAATGGGTGCTTTGTGTATTACACTAGACACTGGGGAGTATGGAACACTCCTTCATTGACATTACTCCCAGGTTCACTCTGACCCGGAATGGTAGTTTGTTTGTTTAACAGCATATCAAGACCCCACCAATGAGTGTCTTGTGTATGACTCTAAACTCTGGGGAATATCGAGTACCTCTTCATTCACATTACTCCCAGGTCCACTCTGATTCGTTGTGGTTTTCTGGTTGTTTTGTTTTACGGCATATCAACCATTTTTGGGTCACTTAATACAGAATCAGGTCATTTTGAAATCAGGTTGCTTACAATACCTATATTTGCTCTTGTTTAAATGGTCACCCATTTAAATATTGAAGTGGTCCATCGCTTCTTAACTTCGATGATCTAGCTGAGACCGGTGCTTTCAATGTGACTTGACTCTAACGGAGAGGTAGTACCTGTTAGGGTTCAATCTATGAATCAAATAGATCTGTTCAATCATTTACTAAAGAATTATTATTAGTTATTTAAAAAATACAACTGCCTACAACTTATTTAGAATGAGTGGTTATTTCCTATAAGTCTAACTTGAACAAAGGGTAACCACTCTTGACTGATAAGTTATTTATTCATTTATAGATCTACTAGGAAAAAAGAAGACGGGTTTAGGATTAGGGTTAGGGTTTAGGGTTAGGGTTTAGGGTTAGTTTAATGGGAAAATAAATAAATAATTTATCACTCACGCGTGTTTTCCCTTTGTTTATGTTAGAATTATAGGTATAAGAGGTTCACAGATTGTTAACTCTGGTTCTTATAAAGCATTGGGTTACTTAAAGGATAAGTACCCAATGCGGAATACTTCAGTTAAGAAAACAACAAACGCGTTAGTTACATCTTATTATAATGGAGATTGTGTGTTTTTCTGTCTGTAACCGAAACTATATTACGAGTCAAGTCACAATTCTCTTAGTTATTGACATCACATTCTCCATGATTTTATTTTTATCTAAACCTCAATTATTAATAAAATTGTCTTACATTATTAATACTGTTAACTATGTCTACATACTGACAACATGCAATTATATTTATATATACAACACAATAGCGGTTTACAGTGTGAACGGGAAAGCTAATTTGCATATTAATATTAAAAAATCGAAATTTAATAAATATGTGCTTAGTATTATTGATTTCTAACTGTTGTTTTTTTTAATGAATATAAGCAAAAATCTCTTCAATGAATCTTAAATGAAATCCATTAACAAGAAAAAATAACTGTCATTTTATTCTTTACTTCTTCTTTTAACTAAATACTTAAATTAGAAAAAATAACAAGAAAGACGAGAGTGATGGAAGAGTAAATTTCAGTTGTTCCATTTTTTATTATACTCCCTCTGTTTCAAATCTTTTATTATACTCCCTCTGTTTCAAGTCTTTTTATCTGTATTCTTATTTAGTTTCATTAGCCTTTCTAATTTAATACAATATTTTATTACATTAAAACTTAAATACTTGCACCCGGAGGGTGCATATATTTGCTAGTTTATATAACTTTTATTATAACATATATAGGGGAACGAAGTTCCCCAGAATATATAATGTCACAAGTGTCCAAACATACACAATAGTGTTAATAGACAAAGGTGGAAACCACTTAGTGTAAGTAGAGGCTGTGGCGTCTGGTATGCACCATAGGTGTCTGCTGGAGAGAGGTGACAAGCACGTCCAGGCTTGTTCAGTGGCATCGGAAGAAGAGGGTTCTTTTCTTGGGTTCCTGTATCACGTGACCAAAATAGGATCTCCTGACACAGGAGATTAACCAAAACCCCCAGACAAGGGAGACTGCCCTTACATATGAAAATAACCGAATGAGTGATATCACATAACCTTGAACACCCTCGAAAAACTCTTAAGAAACAAGTGCAATGTAAATATAAACGTACAATAAAGACTATTTCCTAATCTATTAGAATAAAATAATCTCGAGAGGATTACATGTCATAAGAATCAATCAATCAATCTGATTATGATTTGGTTTCTTTGTTTAATAGTATATAAATGTTCTTTGGTTTTTTTAATGCCAAGTATTTACAGCAAATAAATGGTTTTATGTATTTCAAGCAATGATATGCTTTTAAGTATTTCAAACAAATACATTGTTTTAAGTGTTTCTTGCAATTATATGTTTTTAAGTATTTCAAACAAATACATTGTTTTATGTATTTCTAGCAATTATATATTTTAAGTATTTCAAACAATTACATTGTTTTAAGTGTTTCACTTAAAACAATGTAATTGTTTGAAATACTTAAAACATATTGTTTTACGTGTTTCTAGCAATTATATGTTTTTCAGTATTTCAAGCAACTACATCGATTTATGTATTTCCAGTAATTATATGCTTTTAAGTATTTCAAACAATTACATTGTTTTAAGTGTTTCTAGCAATTATATGATTTTAAGTATTTCAAGCAACTACATCGATTTATGTGTTTCTAGCAATTATATGCTTTTAAGTATTTCAAACAAATACATTGTTTTAAGTGTTTCTAGCAATTATATGATTTTAAGTATTTCAAACAAATACATTGTTTTAAGTGTTTCTAGCAATTATATGATTTAAGTATTTCAAACAATTACATTGTTTAAGTGTTTCTAGCAGTATTTACATTTTCAATTATATGCTTTAGTATTCAAACAAATACATTGTTTTAAGTGCTTTAGCAATTATATGCTTTAAGTATTTCAAACAAAATACATTGTTTTAAGTGTTTCTAGCAATTATATGATTATAAGTATTTCAAAAAAATTACATCGATTATGTGTTTCTAGCAATTATATGATTTTAAGTATTTCAAACAAATACATTGTATGTGTTTTTAGCAATTATATGATTTTAAGTATTTTCAAACAATTACATTGTTTTAAGTGTTTCTAGCAATTATATGCTTTTAAGTATTTCAAACAATTACATTGTTTTAAGTGTTTTCTAGCAATTATATGTTTTAAGTATTTCAAACAATTACATTTTTAATGTTTCTAGCAATATTGCTTTAAGTATTTCAAACAATTACATTGTTTTAAGTGTTCTAGCAATTATATGCTTTTAAGTATTTCAAACAATTACATTGTTTTAAGTGTTTCTAGCAATTATATGTTTTAAGTATTTCAAACAAATACATTGTTTTAAGTGTTTCTAGCAATTATATGCTTTTAAGTATTTCAAACAAATACATTGTTTTAAGTGTTTCTAGCAATTATATGCTTTTAAGTATTTCAAACAAATACATTGTTTTAAGTGTTTCTAGCAATTATATGTTTTAAGTATTTCAAAAAAATACATTGTTTAAGTGTTTCTAGCAATTATATGTTTAAGTATTTCAAACAAATACATTGTTTTAAGTGTTTCTAGCAAGTATTTCAAAAAATTAGATTGTCTTAAGTGTTCCTTGCAATTATATGCTTTTAAGGATTTCAAACAATTACATTGTTTTAAGTGTTTCTAGCAATTATATGATTTTAAGTATTTCAAACAATTACATTGTTTTAAGAGTTTCTAGCAATTATATGCTTTTAAGTATTTCAAAAAATTACATTGTCTTAAGTGTTCCTAGCAATTATATGATTTTAAGTATTTCAAAAAATTACATTGTCTTAAGTGTTTCTAGCAATTATATACTTTTAAGCATTTCAAACAATTACATTGTTTTAAGTGTTTCTAGCAATTATATGCTTTTAAGTATTTCAAACAATTACATTGTTTTAAGTGTTTCTAGCAATTATATGCTTTTAAGTATTTCAAAAAATTACATTGTCTTAAGTGTTCCTAGCAATTATATGCTTTTAAGTATTTCAAACAATTACATTGTTTTAAGTGTTTCTAGCAATTATATGCTTTTAAGTATTTCAAACAAATACATTGTTTTAAGTGTTTCTAGCAATTATATGCTTTTAAGTATTTCAAACAAATGTTCTAAGTGTTTCTAGCAATTATATGCTTTTAAGTATTTCAAACAATTATATTGTTTTAAATGTTTCTAGCAATTATATGCTTTTAAGTATTTCAAACAATTACATTGTTTTAAGTGTTTCTAGCAATTATATGTTTTAAGTATTTCAAACAAATACATTGTTTTAAGTGTTTCTAGCAATATATTTTAAGTATTTCAAACAAATACATTGTTTTAATGTTTCTAGCAATTATATGCTTTTTAAGTATTTAAACAATTACATTGTTTTAAATGTTTCTAGCAATTATATGCTTTTAAGTATTTCAAACAATTACATTGTTTAAGTTTCTAGCAATTATATGTTTTAAGTATTTCAAACAAATACATTGTTTTAAGTGTTTCTAGCAATTATATGATTTTAAGTATTTCAAACAATTACATTGTTTTAAGTGTTTCTAGCAATTATATGATTTTAAGTATTTCAAACAAATACATTGTTTTAAGTGTTTCTAGCAATTATATGTTTTTAAGTATTTCAAACAATTACATTGTTTTAAGTGTTTCTAGCAATTATATGTTTTAAGTATTTCAAACAATTACATTGTTTTAAGTGTTCTAGCAATTATATGCTTTAAGTATTTCAAACAATTACATTGTTTTAAGTGTTTCTAGCATTATATGATTTTAAGTATTTCAAAAAATTACATCGATTTATGTGTTTCTACAATTATATGGTTTTAAGTATTTTAAGTATTTATATGCTTTCAAGTATTTCAAGTAATTATGCCTTTTTAAGTATTTCAAGCAATTATATGGTTTCATGTATTTTAAGCATTCATATGGTTTAAAGTCTTTCAAAGAATTATATAGTTTCATGTATTTTTAATCATTTATATGGTTTCAAGTATTTCATGCAATTATATGGTTTCATGTATTTCAAGCCATTATGTGCTATTACGTATTTCAAGCAATTACATGCTTTCAAGTATTTCAAGCAATTATGTATTTTAAACATTTCAAGCAATTATATGCTTTGAAGTATTTCAAATAATTATATGAATTCAAATATTTCAAAACATTTATATGGTTTTATGTATTTTAAGCATTTATATGGTTTAAAGTATTTCTAAGAATTATAAAGTTTCATGTATTTTCAAGCATTTGCATGGTTTCAAGTATTTCACGGAATTGTGTGGTTTTATGTATGTCAAGCAATTATATGCTATTAGGTATTTCAAGCAATTCCATGCTTTCAATTATTTCAAATGATTATATAAATTCATGTATTTCAAGCATTTATATGGTTTCAAGGATTTCGGGAAATATCGTTTCAAGTATTTCAACTCTGGTTAACTCTTCTTTGCCAACACAATGGAGTCTTTGTGTCGGCAGAGAAGAGTTAAACATTCCATAGAATTATTTGCTGGGAATGTACTTCTAAATTTTGGAGTTACGTGAAGGGATCTATTTACTTATGTTCCCCCCTCCTTCTTACTCCAATCTACCCCAATGATATTATTGTATCCTTTTACCTGGTTTATACACACTGACATTTAAACGATTTACCGGTTGTGAACTTTTGACAATGCACCGGCTGAAAGGGTCTTTAAGTATCTCTTTGTCTTTCGTTTATTTTTCGTCTCCTTTTATGCTTAATAGCTGGTCTAGTTAATATACTATATATATATATATATATATAATATATATATATATACACACACACACACACACACACATATATATATATATATATAGATAAATAATATATATATATATGTGTTAGCTGTGTACTGTGGTCGAGGCGATATAGTGTTTCACTATGCCTGCTGAGGTCGCGGTTTCGATTTCTGTCGGAGGGAAATCGTTAGTATATATCGCTGTATAAAGTCGAAACAGTCTGTACGATATTCTACACACCGAGCGGGATTACACTTGTCAATTTCATTTTCTATAAGAAAAAGTATCGAATTTTATGCGATACATCCGTTGTAAGTGCCTTCAAGTACAAATTTAATATATATATATATAATATATATATATATATTAGGTTAAATTATTATTATTGTTGGAGAATTGATTATAGAGGGCTCAATTACTTATGTAAGAGCTTTATTTATATTTAATTATATTTAATTATAATTAATAATACAATTTACAAGTCGGTCCTACCATTCGTTTCTAAATAACACTTTTTTGGTGTTATTCGTCGTCAGAATATATATATATATATATATATATATATATATATATATATATATATATATTTGTATCTCATATAAACAATTTTCCAACAGATTTATTTGACCCATAGATAGGACAATAGCAGGTATTACCACTCGAGTTCAGAGTGGACCTGGAAGGAAGCAGCAAAAAAGGTGTAACCCCCGACCCAAACACGCACCCCCCACCAGCACAATGTAAATTGTGAACTTTTACAGTCAAACAAATGCAAACCATCGCACATACTTTAGTTGTTTGTTCCAGCCTTTCGATTTGGCATCAAATTTTCTCCATCTTTCCCGCCTCCTACGCTGTTTATTCCAGTTTCACTACGTGAATTGCATTTGTCAGTCTCAGTCGACACGTGTATTGGCCAGACTCGACCTCCCACCCCATCCTCTTCTTTCCAGGAAGTTTTCATTGGATGAGAATTGTGTTTTGGACACTCAAACTTTGGCTCGAGCGCAATAATAAAAACATCAGGTGTTTCCTTACACAACGACAGGAAATAAAACACTTGCATCCATTTCACATTAAGCCGCTTGCAATTGACCTGCGATCAATAGCTTTTAGATTTAGGTGCATTCGTGTGATGAGGGCAACTGGATATTTGCCGCTTGTCTCAGGTGCATCTTGGCAAATAACTTCGGTTTTTGACAAATGGAACAAAAGATTGGCACAAGATTAGCTGAACTGAGCTCAGGGGGGAAACAGACCCCACAAAATTACCATTCAGTTGGAAATTGAATGGTGGAGTTTAAAATACGCTGACTGTATCCCTGCAGATGTATAATATTCCACTAAGATAACACTAAACTGTTTATTTATTTGGTAATCATTTTATATATTGTACAAAGGGAAATATGAATTTCCGGTTTTATTAAACAAAGAAATATAACAACTGCCCGTTATCAGATCAAGAGATAAAAATGCATAGGAGTAGCTATGAATATAAAAGAACCGAGGGCTCGAGACAGGTCAGTCGTCAGTCAGCCCAGGAGGCAGTCAGCCGGAGAGTGAGTGAGGTGATCGGGGTCAGTAATCGGGAGAGTCGGTGCGAGTTAGTTGGCCGAGCGGGATCTCGTGTAGTTGGTGTTGGAAAAGCTAGCCTTAATATTTACCAACTGAAAAAGTTTGTCACCCAGAAATTTAATCGAAGGACCGAAAGTCTAAAGACTGAATATATTAATTAAACTGACCCTCTCTCTCGAAGCTTGAATCTATTTCAATAAACTTCTGGAGGATAACTTTGGTGTTATTGTCATCCCTTACAACGAAGATAAAACTATTGCAATTTAGTACCGTGACGACGCCGCTACGTTACAATCAGATAAAACTTGTTACTGACATATTCTATTGATAAGGCATATTTAGTTTATCATTTACTTTGTATTTTGAAAAATCCTCCTAATAGAAATATCAATTATCTGGAAAATTGTAAAAGTTATTTAAAGCAGTTTTGTTGAGAAAAATAAAAAAAATTGGGGAGGGGGGTATGGAATTATGAATGTGCCTGACACAGCAGAAAATAGTGGAATAACATATTAAATATGTTGTTCAATAAAATTAATGTCCAAAATAAAATTTAAAAATTGTCTCATGTAGTTTTACTTAAACCAAAACACTTTGAATAGCCCAATACCCTAAAAAGCCCACCTTGTGCATGATATTAAACTGAATCTTGTGGCGTGGTCCCATTTCTGGAGATCTATGAAGTTTGGAGTAACCCTTCATTGCCATTAATCTCAGGTCCACTCTGACCCGGAGTAGTAGTACCTGTTGAGAACCCCTCTATAAATCAAATATGTCTGTTTAAAAGTAATTTGTATTCGATATTTTGAGGAAAAAATCCCAAGAAACAACTATGCAAATGATGCTAATATGAACGTACAATGAACGCGATTCCCAAACCTCTGGGCATAAAATAACATTAAATGGATTGAAATGCCATTAAAATCTATCAATTGAATAATTTATCGTTTATTTTCTCTAAGACTAAATTATACGATTCAAAGATCAATTTTATTGTTTGTATTTAAATATAACCTCCGCCACGTGCAGGGTTTGACACAAGGTCAACTTTTAAGCGGAGTAAATCTGGTTTACATTCAGGGTTCTCCTTCTCCCAGAATGATTGCCATACCAAGGTTAAAGAACCCAGTCTGTGCAACTATTTACCCCTTAGATGGAAGAGGAGATAGTTCTATGAATTTTCCAAGGGCATTTGTGGGAAATTAAATACCGACGGCTTCTTCCAGTATTTGAAAACGGTTCGCCAATTTTCGTTTCTTCGTTTTAAAATGGTTGATCCCAACATTTTTCTTCGTGTCTATTCTTTCTCTCACCCTTATTAAAGAACCCAGTCTGCCCGACTATTTACCCAGGGCTAGGGGGTGGGGAGAAGATATGGATTAATGACTTTCCCATTAGGGCATTAACTGAAGTTAAACGAAAACAACCTCATCCAGGATTTGAACTCGACGCATCGACGAGTGAACACGGTCGTTTTGCAAATAAATGGTCTGCGACGGTAGGCGTTCACCCCGTGCCGATTTGCGACCAAAGATAGTGGCGTATTACTTGTAAGACTTAATCGTTGGCGTCAGGCGAGAGAGGCTGTCCTGTTTTTGGTCGGATATTCCTCTTCTCTGGATTATTAACGTTGTGCTACAATTACGTCCTATCCATTGTTTTGTTTGCGTGATGGCCGTGCAAACTTTGCAAAGTTGTTTACACACGAATGCAACGATTCAAAGCAAGTGTTTTTATTTTGGGCTTGGTATGTTTGTGTGTGTGGCGGATCAAGATGAAAGAAAAAAAAAGTTATTCGAAGACAATTCATATGAAGTGAAGATCTTTTTCAGCCTTTATGGCACGGGGCGGCGTACCCATTTCGACTTGCATGCATACGGCGAGTCTTTTTAAAAAAAGAAGAGAAAAAAAAGAAGATTCATTATAACATTATTATTATTTCCTCATTTACGGTGTTTTTTCTTATTTGTTTAACGTGTTCGGTTTTGAAAATTACAAAACTTTAAAAGTTTTTTATCCAAGGGTTCGATTTACAATGTTAAAGAATTGATATGTGTTGATGAAATTTGTGCGTTCAATCAGGCATGAAATATCACATACACTGGCTGATCATTATTGTTAATTACATTACGATTCGGCCGATGTATCCTGTATTCTTTAGGTGTTTCTTGTCGAATTCGGTAACCGTTGTGTATGTCACAATAAAGATGAGGACAACAGTAAAAAAAATCTAAATTATCAAGCCTCGTCTAAAAAATTCAGATAGTTAAGTTGTATGTCGTATCTGCATCTAACTTTATTTCAGCTGGGTACAATCCCTATGAAAAAGTAATTTTCTTCTAAATCAAAGATAGCAGGATTTTCAAATGGAAAATTGCCTAATCAAATGGATATAATTAAGTATTGCAAAATAACAGCTGTACATTCACTGTTTTAGCTTGTAGGAACATAGTGGCCAAGTGGATATGTATTGGTAAAAGTCGTGAGTTCAGCGAAGCATGAAAAGTCACATTGTTTGAGGCTCGCTTAGTAGACCTTTACGTTTAGTTTTGTTCATTTATTTAACAGCGTATCAATTCCATATGTGCAATTTAATTTGCAAATGTTTTCTTGTTATCATAACTATATTTTTAATGTTTACATTTGGATTCGTTTCTTTCTTTAATGACATGCAAAGTTTCGTGGGTTATTTAAAGCAATCATTGTAGAAGAATATTAGCAGTATTATTTAACCTATAGATAGATTATTGAAGGGAATCATACATTTTACAAGGTTATTAGTCCGAAAGTGAACATAATCGCGAGACTTGAATTTAAACTCATGTACTACATAGTCCAGTATTTAGCCACAACACCAAGGAGATACCCCCTTTTCAATGTTTGATTGTTTTTTTACTCCATATTTATTTATTCATAATCATTCATTTGCATACGGTTTTATGGTTTCAAGTATTCCTATCTAATACTAATATTTCATACCCAATTATGAATTATATCAATTATTCATATATAATCTAGATGATTCATAAACACTCTTGTATAGTTCCCATCTAACTTTTTCTTTAAGTGTTTTCGTTAAAGTAGTGCAGAAATACAGTAACACTGACACGACTACATATTGAAAAAAAATCTCGCTTTATCTTATCATAGGTCGTTTTAGTGAGCGTTGACTATATTAATAAAGAAAATATTTAAAAAAGATATTAGGAATATTGAAAAGAATCTAATCATGAATATTACAGGATCCAGTAACGAAGATAAAGATGACAATAGCATAGCGCAATTATTATAAACACGACAGACCATTTTCTTCATTTAATATTGTCTGATCTTTCATGTGCGGAAAAAGACGGATGGGTTGGGGGAGAATTCCAGGTTTTTATTTCGCCTCAATGACCCCACGGCCCTTTCATTGCTTCCATCGGTCGGTTGACCTAAATCTTTAAACGATCGATATCAGGCTAAAGGCAAGTCGATATCATAATTGTTTCTAGTTGTTCTTCGAGTGGAACAAAGCCATTTAGGTACAATTCCTCCACGAATCTCCTGTCCTGTCGGCGGGGTTTAGAATACGTTGACTGCAGAGGGATAATACACCCCCTCAAAAGGGTGTCCCGTGGTTTTTTGGTTAGTTTGTTGGATTTTATGGCAAACACTTGAATTACCTTATGTCGAAGACGTTTTTGGTTTATTCATTCTAGTTGGATATTCAGATTTTTAAAAAACTCATTTTTTTAAAAACATATTATTCAAAACTCATTTTTGTATCTATTTAACCCAAAGATGAACCCTAACACGTACTACCACTTCGGGACTGAGTGGACCTGGGAGTAAAGGCAATAAATGTGACTCCATACGCTCAAAGATTCAGAATTGGAACCTTACCACTAGATGCAGTTTAACGTCATATCCAGGAGACTACGACACTCAGAAATCGTTTTCTATCACATCTTATCTATTAATAATGGAGATTCGCTTCCGGTTTTTGTCTGTAACAAAAATTACGTCACTGCTTACGTCACATTACCCAAAATCGTCATAATATAGAATAAAAAATAGACTCAAAATTTGAACATGCAACATTAGAGAGTCCTCATTGTTTCTTAAAACAAGTTTTAATAAATACATCACTGGTATTATATATCTATATATAGTTTGTTTTATTTTAATACATATTTAAAGTTTACATTTCAAATTGTTTTATTTTTTAATCCTTTAATGAATTTTATGATTTTATTTACTTAGGGTACAAACTCGCTGACATTGAATTTTTTACTCCCACTCCTCAGGCAATATGTTTCAAAAATCTATTTTTACATCGCCCGGAGGGTGTTTATTTTTTTTACTAGTATTAATAATGGAGATTGTTTGCATTTCTGTCAGTAACAAAATCAACGTCATAGCTCTACGTCACAGATTACGTCACGGTATTCTTATGCCATATACACCCAAAATTTGAGTAAGCAATTTTAAAATTGTTTTTTACTCTCTTTTTTTTTGCAGTAACAAGAAGTTAACTAAAAATTTAACAAATAAATAAATACCTACGATTTTGTGTAAAATTGATGTGGAAAATATTCAAAATAATTGTTTGATTATTACATGCACGCAACGTTTTATTTGAGAGGGACGGGGCTCAGTTTTCATTTCAAATTGTATTTTTTAATTTTTTTACTCCTTTAATAAATATGAGGATTTGTCTTACTTATGATACAAATCCTCTGACATTGAAATTTTAACTCCCACCTTCCAGGCAATGTCTTTCAAAAATTAATTTTTACAACGCCCAGATGGTGTTTTCTATTGCTAGTATGATAAAAAGAGTTGGGGCTTTGCTATAAGAGGAACAGGATCGGGACAATCATTGGGCTTGACGTAACCAGCCGATTTATTGGAGGGAGTCTCTCCAACCACACATTAGCTTAAGGGTCAAAGTGGAGTGTTACATATCATGGACAGCCACTAGAATTCTGCCTTAAGTATCAAGGTCACCATCCACGACCAAAAGGAGGCCCTATTGAAAAGGGTCTTAACCTTCTGCAAATGCGCATTCGGCGTATTATACAGTCATAGCTGACAGGGCTAGGGTGTCCTGGGTATGGCACTGAACTGAATCTGATGGTGGGGCTGCAGTTCTATTTAAAGCTCATAAATGGATCATTGGCGAAATTTTGACCAATAAAATTATCCATTGTGTGTTATCATATTTTTTTAACAAATTTGCATCTTCAATCCAATTCTGCTAACTGTACGTCATTTATACTAGCAAAAATATACACCCTCCATCTTTTTATGAGTTTTAATGTAATAAAATATCGCATTAAATTAGAAAGCTTAACGAAACTAAATAAGAACGCATATAAAAAGATTACACTAATTCTACTTACGGTTTAACTCACTCGGTAGAGCATCGGCCTAGGAACCGCAAGATTCCGGGTTCGATATTAACCTCGCCAACTCAGCGCATGAGCAGTGCAAGTTGGGTCTGAGCTGATAGTAGGTGTGGCTCTCCACCTCACATACAAAAACGATCTCCTGGTTTAGCGCTTGTGAAAAAGTAATAGGATCCTTACTTTCTGGCTGATACTGACAGTAGGTCACTCCGCCCATTTTACTACTTTCTATATAAAATTACTCGGAAGATTGCTTTTATTACGTTTAAGAATAAAACAATGATATAAGAAACCATTAAAACTAAGATCATTTATTAAATCCAGTTTTGTTAAAAGCCAGTATGCTAATTATCCACACCATATACTATGTAAAAGTCTATTTCTTAATTATATGTAATACTCATTGCAGGATTCTTAATGGACAGGCTGATTTGAAGCAATTCTAACTCAGATGACTTTAATAGTGACCCTTTTTATCATATATGTGCTAGAAGACGGTGATTGAGGCTCTTAGTGTACGGGTATTACATTAAACTACATCTAGCAGTGAACTTCCAAATCTGGGGCTCTGGGGAGTGTGGAGTACCATTACATTGTTTTTATCTCCCTGGTCCACTCTGAACCAGAATAGTAGTACTTGTTAGGGTCCCATCTATGTGTTAAGTAGTGAGTAAAAAAGTGAGGTTGATAAAAAAAATGAATATCCTACAAGAATTAATAAAATAAAAAGGTTAAATCGGGGTCAGGAATTAACGAAATTTTCAGTATTGGATCAGTTAACTTTGAACCACCGAGATTGATTAGTTAACTGACCTGAAAAAATGTAAAAGGGATACTGAAATTTTCATTAAATTCGGTAAAGAGGAATTTGTCGTTAAGTTCGAAACCAAAGAAACTAGCCATGGGTAAAAGCATATTTCGCATTGCAGGATTCTTAACGGGCGCGTATAGACTTTAATAGTGTCCAGACTGAAGATACACTCCACGAGTAATATCCAATCAAGCCCTCATATATAAAAGACAATAAATAAAGCCCTAATCATTTCTTGATGAATAGAAATAGTAAATATGTGTTTAAAAAAACTCTGAAAAATTTGAACACCCAACAAGAATGAATAAAACAAAAACGTCCCCGACAGGAAATAACCCCAGGGTTGATATGCCGTAAAATCCAACCAACCAATCGAACCATTGTTACGACTTTTGTGGCCATTCTTTAGGCTTCAAACTGTAGTATTATAACATGGTCACGGTACCAAAAGGTATTTGTTACGTGGCGGTCGTCATAAAAAAAGGTAAAACACGTGATATATATGGTCACAAGGGCTTAGCGTTTATTTCTAGGCTCGTGTCGTGGGTTCTGTTCCGGGGAGAAGGAAAGACTGAGCGAAAGAGAGAGAGAGAGACATTGTCAAATTACTGTACCTTTTAACATAGTACCAACTATCTCGCTGTCCAAACTAGGGACCAGCAGCCCCGTCCGATCACTACGCCTTCGGAAAGCAAAAGAGGCGATTTTTTCCTTCTCGTTCCTCGTCACCACGTGACTTCCGGTTCCGGTCAACACCCAGAACTTCCGGTCGACTTTCCTCTTCCGGGGTCATACCTCGGTCAAATTACCGGCAGCCCGTGTGTGAATTTTTCAACCTTTACTTTCTCTCATTTCTTCTTTTTCTCCTATAGCAGTCCGCTCACAGTTTTATTTCCACTATCAAACTCCGGGGACCTTCATAATCACGTTACACAAACAAGAGCGCTGTCCAGCGGAGATCCTTTGTGTTAAACAGAACACGATCCTTAGTGAAGAATCTTTGCGTTTCTCCTTAGTGTCCCTTAATATTGTATATGATCCTTTGGTTGTTCCTTGGTGCTGCTCAGTCTTGTTCATCGATGAGTGCAAATAGACGTCTATCAATATCAGCCGATTAAGTAGTTAACCAACCATGTATTCGGGCTGTTGATTGGCTGAGGTTTAAACTACATGATTTCGCTTAGTCTATAAATTTAAGTGGTGGATTGCAGCATGGTTTATATACCCAAAATAATCCAACAACCATGTAATATGTAAACGGCCGGGTTAGCTCAGTCGGTTGAGCGTTCGGCTAGAAACCACAAGGTTCCTAGTTCGATACAGGTCCTCGCCAACTCAGCGCATGAGTAGCACATGGATATGTGCGGTAAAGTAAGGAGCTGACCGTAGGTGTGGCGCTTCACCTCAGACGCTAAAAATAATCTCCTTGGTCTAGCGCAAGTGAAAAGGGGATAGACTCCCTCGCTGATTGGCTGATACTGACTTTAGGCCACCCCGACGACTTTACTTACTTATTTATTTCCTAATTAAATATTACACACATTGCACAATTCATAACGCACTGGCTGTTTTGGGTCAATTCTAACTCACACTTTAATAGTAACATCGTTAACAAATAAGATGTTAAATAAGATTAAATAATCCTCATTTAATGATAATATGCCTTGAATTACTAAGGGTTACAGGCAGATACATACATAGTCTCCATTATAATTATATGTACGTGATATATTCAAATACGAACTGGCATACTCCATTATATTCAGGCTAAGCGCCAAGTGAAAACAATTTCAAAAATTCACATCGAAAATATATCTGGAAGTTTTCTGAAATATTGAAATTAATTCAATAGACAATATCAATCAGGATTCAAGTGAACTGATTGATTGGTTGAATTGATGCGAATTCAATTAATAAACAGAATTAGAAAGTTTCCTAATAAAAAGCGAGAAAAAGAAAAGCTAGTCAATTTTAGAAATCAATTAAATTCATTTTATTTCTTTCTCTTTCTTGATACATCTGAAAATAATTTGGATACGTACGCTCCAAAAATCCAACGCAGCTAGAATATTTATATTTTTCCTTTAAATAAAATATTTCAAGAAATCAGAGAGAGAGAGAGAGAGAGAGAGAGAGAGAGAGAGAGAGAGAGAGAGAGAGAGAGAGGAGAATCCGTGCTGTCGATGGGCCTAATTGATGATTTATTTATCAATCTTAGTCTCTTCCTTATTACTTTATCTTAGTCTATTCAGTATGTATCTATGAATCAAGTATCTATCAGTCTGTTCACTATCTATCTATCTATCTATCTACTATATATCCGCGTTTCTTCATGTATGTATGAAGAGGAGAGAGAGAGAGAGGAGAGAGAGAGAGAGAGAGAGAGAGAGAAGAGAGAGAGAGAGAGAGAGTTACTTTATTCATTTTTAAAGTAAATGTATAAGCATATATTTACTATAATAGTAAGCTAAGCATCAAAAAAGAGTTCTTGCGCCTAAGAGTGCAGAGAGAGAGAGGAGAGAGAGAGAGAGAGAGAGAGAGAGAGAGAGAGAGAGAGAGAGTACTTTATTCATTTTAAAGTAAATGTATAAGCATATATTTACTATAATTAGAGCTAAGCATCAAAAAGAGTTCTTGCGCCTAAGAGTGCAGAGAGAAAGAGAGAGAGAGAGAGAGAGAGAGAGAGAGAGAGAGAGAGAGAGAGAGAGAGAGAGAGAGAGAGAGTTACTTTATTCATTTTAAAGTAAATGTATAAGCATATATTTACTATAATAGTAAGCTAAGCATCAAAAAAGAGCTCTTGTGCCTAAGAGTGCAGAGAGAGAGAGAGAGGAGAGAGAGAGAGAGAGAGAGAGAGAGAGAGAGAGAGAGAGAGAGAGAGAGAGAACCCACCCGGATACCCAGATAGACGATAGACGCCTCAAGCAGTATAGAAGGGGCCATATAATAGATTAGACGATCTGGCAAGATAAGGACAGAATAAGACAAGCGCAATATGATAAGTAAAGGGCTATAAAAGTTGTTGTTGTCGGGGCGGCCTGATGTCGGTATCAGCCACACAGCGAGGGAGTATATCCCCTTTTCACTAGCGCTAGACCAAGGATATTATTTTTGGCATCTGAAGTGGAGCGCCACACCTACCATCAGCTCCTCACTTTACCACACGCGTCTCTGTGCTACTCATACGCTGAGTTGGCGAGGGCCGGTTTCGAACCAAGAACCTTGTGATTCCTAGCCAAACACTCTACCAACTGAGAAAAACATGTTTTCTTTATTTTCTTGTGTGAGGAACAGTATATGACATGCTTTGTGTAAATGTTTAGTTCTTCGTGTTTGGAGATAAGTACTGTCAGAATTCTGCCATAAGCAATATTTACAATTATGGAAACAATTTGGAAAAATGCATCTTTAAAAGGAAATCCCCTTATTTATTCAATATCCCTAGTATATGCTTATCCCAAGGCTATTTGAAGTGCAAACAACCTGATCCAGAACTTGAAATATTTGTTCGCCGAGGTCATTTTCTAAGACAGTAACCCTTAAGCACCCGTGCATTCACTAGACCGGAGGCCCCCAAATTTAGCGGTACCACCCCTGGATGTAGTGGAAAAGGGCTGGTTGGGATCGTCAGTGTGGCATTAGCAACAGTTAAAAAATAACTTCCAAAATCTAAATGACTAAATATATAAAGGAACACCTATGCAGTTTATACAGAATCAAATTGACATAAGAATTATAAACAAGTGTTTGTTGATAAATACTGTCAGAATTCTGCCATAAGATTTCTCTTTGCTTTCTGATAGTTTAATTTTGTTTATCTTAAAAAAGGAAGATTCTAATTTATTTCTTATTGGATA
The DNA here is from genome assembly GCA_023376005.1 of Doryteuthis pealeii. Classification (NCBI taxonomy): domain Eukaryota; kingdom Metazoa; phylum Mollusca; class Cephalopoda; order Myopsida; family Loliginidae; genus Doryteuthis; species Doryteuthis pealeii. The sequence continues at coordinate 28,606,915 of CM042163.1, read as the reverse complement.
GTTCAAAATAATTAGTTATATCCAACAGGATAGCTTGGCTGTATAAGTTTATGGATATAGAGCATGGAATCAGTTCCCATGATTTAACACATCACTCAATAAGTCCTGGGCCTAACTAATAAAACAACAACTTTTAGGCAAAATTCGACTTTATTCATCAACATAGTTTCCTTCTAGGGTGATACACTGATTCCAATGCTTCTCTATCAATTTGATGTTTTTTTGTAGAACGATTTCTCTTTGGCCTCAAAATGCGCCTTCAGTTTCCGATATCACTTATTCATTGGAGCCAAATCTCTTTCCCTGTGCATTCGTTTGAGGTTTGCAAACAGCCAGTAGTCGCTGGGGGACAGATCTGGAGAACAGGGTGGGTGCAGAAGCAATTCCAAGTGCAATTTATGTAGTTTTGCCATCGTTGCGATCAACTTGTGTCACGGTGCATTGTCTTGGTGAAAGAGCACTTTTTTCTTCTTCATTTGTGGCCGTGTTTTGGCGATTTCTTCCTTCAAACGCACCAATAATGCTATATGATATTCGCTATTGATGGTTCTTCCTTTCTCAAGGTAATCGATGAACAAAATACCTAATAAGGGTTGGCTGAAAAGTTCATAAACTGAAAAGTTCATTGGCTGAAAAGGTCATATGATAACGCCATATCTTGAATGTTAAATGACGTTATTGTGCAATGGTATTTTTTACCCTTTATCTTTTCATGACAAGAATGCAACGGCATTACTAAGCTCTAACTGAAATAACCTACTACACCAGTTCTGTCTTTCTTTTAACCCTCGCTTTCTGTCTGTTTATATCTTTTCCTCTCACTCTCATCTCATCTCCCCTTTCTCATTAACTCTATCTTTGGTGGTCACCTGTTTTATCCTTGCTAAAAGTCAAATTTCAGGAATGTTAATTCTAAGAATGCTTTTCAAATTAAAGAACGGGAGAGGCGTATAAATCTGATATTTCTACCTTTTGTTTTTTCCCCTCCTTCTCAACTTCTAGATAATTATTAGTTTGATTTCGTTTATTTGTTTAATGGCATATCAATTTCTTGTGGGTTATACAATGTCGAAATTTGATTCATTCCTAAAAGTTTGATTATAATCATACCTATGTTCTATTTTGGTTTTATTTATTTGTTTAACGGCATATCAACTTCTTATGGATTATTCAATTCCGATATTCGGTTAATTTCTAGATGTTTGATGGTACACATATTTTAAGTAAAAACGTAAAGTCGGCGGAGTGGCCTATTGTCGGTATTGTCTAGACAGCGAGAGTCTATCTTTTGTTACATAATTGATACGTTTCCTATGAATTGTGTACGGTTGGGTCGAAATAAAATATAATGGTAATCATGAATCATGGGAAAAAACTGTGAAAGTAAATTTAAAGAGCTTGGCCTTTCGCTGACTTCATGTCTGTTCTCTGGTTGGTCAGTTCGGTTCGTGAGAGCGGGAGGTGGACTTGTAATTTAGGCAGTTTAGCTAGGTTTTTCGAAGGAGGTAGATGTGTATCCAAGATGGCTATTTTGCTCACGCATTGTGGTTAACTGGGGATTAAATAAAGACATCTGAAAAATATCCAAATCTTTGTGTTCGTTACTAAAAACAACCACAGACACAGGGATGAAGTCCCAAGAATGCCCAAAAGAGTATTCTGGTAAAAGTATGGAATTCTGTGTTTTTTTCAGCCTCGACTGGTTGTCCTAATGAATTTAGCGGGACCCAGTCTACCCTGCGATTTATCCATAGTTAGAGCAAAGAGAAGATACGAGGATCATTCAATAAATAAGGTGAATATTGCCAAATAGATCCGACAGTATGTGGAAAAAATTTTTTTAACAAAATGGATCCGATTTTAATGACATTTTCACCACCTTATTCATTAATTTTTATTATGAATAGCTTATTTTATTTAAAAAAAATTTTTTTTAAAAAGATTTTAATCACTTCAAAATATAGTATGTGTAAGGGTGATCTTTTGTCATTTGAAGGAAAAAAATTCCAGTCCCTAACTTTTACATTTCTAGAAAGATCAAATATTTAAATAAAATAACAATTCAATACCCATAAAAGTTACTTGGAAATTTTTAAGATATTCTTTTAAAACCCCAAAAATAATTATTGTAGCTTTTTATGTAGCTAGGAAAAAAATAAAATAAAATAAATAATGAAAAATAAGAGTTATGAAGATGATTTACGTTGCATCTTTTCCAAGGAAATCAATAGGAATTAGGGGTCTTTAGAATACTGTCAACATTATTTACTAATCGCTGTGTCAGGAAATATTTTTACAAGGGGGTCACTGTGTTCCCATTCTTTTCTGTCTTTTCGATTCGGGCTCGTTGTACAACTTCTTAGCTTCAAATAAATAATGACAGATTTCGGTTCAAGTCTGGGGCACTATAGTTGGATACCCTTTTGAATAGCATCAAAGTAAATATTTTTGCGAGATTGAAATAGTCTTTGCTATAAACTAATTCCAAACAATATTTACAATGATGGAAACAATTAAAAAAAATGCCTTTTAAAAAAGAAATCCCTTTATTTATTCAATATCCCTAGTATATGCCTATCCCAAGGCTATTTGAAGTGCAAACAACCTGGTCCAGAACTTGAAATATTGGTTCGGTGAAGCCATTTTCTACGACAGTGACCCTTAAGCACCCATGCATCCACTAGATCAGAGGCCCCCAAAGTCGGCGGTGCCACTCCTGGAGGTAGTGGAAAGATCTAGAGGCTGGTTGGGTCGTCAGTGTGGAAATTAGTGACAGTTAAAAATAACTTACAAAATTTAATGACTAAATATATGCCATGTATAGTAAGATAAAGGAACACGTATGCAGTTTATAAAGAATAAAACTGACATAAGAAGTGTAAACAAATGCATAGTTTTGTTACATAGTCCGAAATCAGAGTCAAATTTTTTGCATACAGCTAAAACTGCTAAATAAATTGGTTTAATGAAATAGGTTTTATTTGTGAAATTCATCTTTGTGTTCAATAATGTTGTTTTCAATTTTAGGCATATAAAAATATAGTGTGTGTTCGTATGTGTGTATGATGGGGTGTATGTATGTATGAGGGGTGCTAGCCTGAAAAAGTTTGGGAACCACTACACAAGACAATGTTAATCCTAGAACTACAGCTTCTTGTTTCTTAGAAAGTTACCGCAAAAAACGATTTGCACTCGCCATAGCGTTTCGCTTGCAAAGATCCTATATCTTTGCGACGTTCTTTTTATGGAAAAGGCAAAATATCCAGCACTGTAGCTCGAATGTGAAAGCTTTTAGCAAATTATCCGTCATCATAATCCGATGCGACCTAATCTTTTAGGGCGTCTAGCTGAAGATCTTGGGAGGTTTTAAAATAGTTCGACTTCAGTTTGTATTACAATATAGATTTAGTATCTTATTTCTAGTACGATTTGCTTATATGAAAAGCTACTGCGATGTTAGGAGAGCTTGTGTTGCAATGGCCCAAAAAAGCACCTAGCATGATTTCAAAGTAGGAAAAGTGCTCAACTATCGTGAAACTTTTAATAGAAAAATATGTAAAGTAAGAAAAAGTAAAGACACAGACAGACACACACACACACATACACACACCACACACACACACACACACACACACATATATATATATATATATATATATATATATATATGAGGTTAAGTAAACAAACAAATGTGTTTATTTTTATATGGCTTTAAGCCGACAATTTTTGGAGGATATGTGCTTAATTGAAGACATACCTAATTTTGAAAATTAATTAGTTAATTAATTAGTTAATAATTAGAGAATTTAGGCGTGCATATATGTTCAAATGTAAGGCTAAACAAATCGAGAAAATGTCAATCTCTGAATGTACATTTCGACCTGATGACATCTAATAGGTCGAAATGTACATTCAGGGATTGACATTTTCTCGATTTGTTTAGCCTTACATTTGAACATATATTCCCGCCTAAATTCATTAATTATTAACTAATTAATTTTCAAAATTAGGTATGACTTCAATTAAGCACATATTCCTCATATATATATATATATATATATATATGTGTGTGTGTGTGTGTGTGTGTGTGTGTGCATATATATCTTTATTTTTATTTCTAAAATCAGAAAGTACAAAAAAGAAACTCCCGGTTTATAGTTTGTAATTACAAAATACACACTTTTGCCGGGAGAAAAAAAAAAAGACCAAATCATATGCACCTCCTGAAAAAAAATCAGATGGTACTATAAAAAATGTCCAAAAGAAAAAATACTGTAAGAATTGTCTAAGTGAAATATACTTAAATGCTCAATACAAAAAGTAGAGCTAATAAATAATAGAGTTAGCCTAATGAGTCAGAGAATAACTACCTAGGTTTTTCCTAACGGATTCTCAGGATAATTCTGAGTCAATCAGAATTATCCTGAGAATCCGTTAGGAGAAACCTAGGTAGATATTCTCTGACTCTATTATATATGTATATATATATATGAATGGTTTCAAGTGTTTTGTAATAGGGTTCAACCAAAATTGAGAACTCAAGAGTATGAATATTTTAGTATATACATTTTAGTGTATGTGCATATTTTTACATATACGGAGTATATTATAAATGAATATATGAAAACTTTAATTTTCATTAATAGATTTATTTCGACTACACCTGCCTCTTCAAGTTTGAAGTTTTGACGATCATGAAATCAGACTTGAAGGGGCAAAGGTAGGCGAAATAAATTTATTTCTGATAATTAAGGTTATACATATATATACCGAGAGGTAAAGAGAAAGTGAGTGAGAGAGAGAGAGAGAGAGAGAGAGAGAGAGAGAGAGAGAGAGAGAGAGAAAAGAGAGAGAGAGAGAGAGAGAGAGAGAGTATTGCACACGAATAAAATATCCTAGTAATTACATAATGTTAATTTTTTTTTCTAAATCAAAGATACAAGGATTTTAGAATTGGAAAATTACACGATCTAAACGAATATCATTAGATATCATTTATCAACAAACTATACATTATTGAAACTTTATAACCAAAAATAAAATTCCATAAGTATATATCATTTTTAAAATTCATTTTTGTACTGCTACATATTCATGTTAAATTCTTGCTAAAGTATCCAGCGATTTTCAATTGAATTGTATTGATACTGTAGTTTAAAAACTGTTGTTAACTTTGGCACAATACACAGAGAGAGAAACAGACATTCACACACACAGACGTATGTGTGTCTGTGTGTGTGAATGTCTGTTTGTCTGTCTGTGTAGTTTGTTGATGAATGATATCTAATGATATTCATTTAGATTATGTAATATTCCAATTCTAAAATCCTCGTGTCTTTGATTTAGAAAAAAAAATAACATTATGTAATTGCTAGGGTACATTATTCGACATATATATATATATATATATATATATATATATATATATATATATATAATATATATATTTTATTTGTGGAAAAGGTGACTTACCGGTGAAAGTGGTCACAATGGTTAGTTGATGCAAGTTTCA
>CM042163.1:28588903-28596403 GCA_023376005.1 Doryteuthis pealeii | reverse complement strand
GAAGTTGAACACAATATTTGATCTGATGCAAAATTCATCCTTCTTGCCTAATAGCTCATTTTTTCGTTCCGTGGAATTTCCACAATCGAGCTAGTTTTTATAATATATCTTTGTTGAATTAAAAACAAATTCTGATGCAGGGTCGTCCACAAAGCGTTTCTTCACTGTCTGCAGTCTCACGTAGGCCAACTACTTTTCCCCAGCGCTCCACTCACTTCAGTTATTTGTGGGCATAGTTCCCCAAACATCCGGGCACATCAGTCAAACCTCGCGCCCGTTCAACGCACAATTCTCGTGCATTCGGATGGACGCATGCAGCCCCGACCAACGGGTGGGGATTGCAATAATTAACGGCGTCGATCCCAGGGGGGGGGCATCCCCCCAGGAAATACCTGCCCCTTGAGGGAGAATGCCGACGGGATCGACGCAATTTTTCCACCTGCCACCTATGAGTCTCGGCTTATGGGTGGACCCACGTAAATAGGGCCTTTGTGCCTCGACTTGTACACAGTGGGGTACGAGAAAAAATACCATGTAGCGCCCCAACATCCGGGCACCTGAATTGCACCTCGCGTCCATCCAGCGCCTAAAATCGCATTTCTTTGCATTTCGGGAGGCGTGGGTTCGACTCTGGCAGGCAAGACAATGTTTTTTGCTCTCTTTTCTAAATGAGTACGTATTACTCGTTTCCGTCACACTTCCCCCTGATGGTCTCATCACAAAAAGTACTTGTTCTCCGTCACAATATCATTACTCCAGATTAACACCAAATGTATACTTTTTTATCCTACTTACCTTCCCTTTGGGGTTCCTGTGTCCAGTGGACTACGGATTTGTAATTGGTAATGAAAATTAACGGCGTGATCCCAAAAAGCAGGGTTGGTTTATTGTCTAGTGCCTGCGGCGCCACAATTAGGGGGAATTGTCGGATGGATCTACGCATTTTTTTGACATTTGTATGAGACCGGATTGTTGCATACCCTTCTCATTACTTCTTTACTTACTTCTTTTACTCTGTTCTTCTGCCGTCTTGGAATCTTATAACGTCTGTCTTGTCTGGAATCGTTTCTAAGGTCTGGACTTTCTTGGGGACTTCGGGCGGTTTTTTCTATTGGGGATTTCTCTTTATCAGAAGCCCTGTGTCATGTCAGTTTTTAGAGGTAATAACACAAGACTCCGATTTGCTTTTGATCTACTTTATTTTTAATCCCCAACCAGACATCTGCGCAGACTTATCCCTTCGAGTTTGCTGCTACCTTCTAACTGAAACATACTTCTAATCTAAACCGAAAGAGGGTCTCCTCCACCGATTCTCACGGTATCCACCAGAAGGTTTAGATTGAGGTCAAGCCTGTCACTCAAATCTTCCAAGGCGCTGGGCTGCAGCTTATTAACGGCCATTTGATTTCTACCACTACTGGCACATAAATATTGGTTATAATAATGTATATAACAGCATGGTGGGATTGCAAAGGAAATAACTATACTTTTTTTAAGATATCCTAATTAAGAATAATCATGCCTAAGAATCTTCAGAATGTCTTTTATTTAAAATTAAAATTCTTTCTTAAGACATTTCATGATGAATATTACTTAATGTTTAAAATAATGAACATCCTATTAATAGAATATCAATAAAGGTATTATCATTTGTATTAATTACCAAGGGAATTCTCTTATTGTATTTGCATGAGTAGATACCGACTTGTACGATTATTAATTAAAATGATGGAAAGAGTAAAGAAAATGCTAGAATTAAAATTATGTATTATTACAAAAGGTGTGAATCATCTGGTTGGTGATTAGGGTGAATGCGATTTTGGTTACATCACCATTTTTGATGATAATATGGATTCCTTTTATTTCATTCTTTTAATATTACTTAATTCTCGTGGGTCTCCAGTTAGGACAGGAAAATATAAGAGACATTTATAATAAAATAACCAAATGATTTATATACCGCTTTATTTAGGTTGGTAGAAGATCAATGATTTTGTTATGAGGAATAAATATTCATAAAAACAGAATTTGATCAATTATACATGTGGGGTGGGGGTAATACATCAAAGTATCATCAACTGTATTTACCAAACAGAAAATCCGCCCTGTCGGCTGAGGGCGTTTAGAATGCCACCGACTGCAACTCTGCAGGGGGTAAGACTCCCCAATGGGGCCACCTGTTGGCCAGCGTGTGGTGGCGAACCGTGTGCTTTAAGGGTAGAACCCCAGGTGGAATGAGCAGTTCATGACTTGTAATACTCCACTTTGGCCCTATCTTGGCTAGACTGGTCCGGTCGGAGAGGCCCCCTTTCGATCATCGGCTGAGGTGGTCATGTCAAGCCCTAGCACCTATATGATTTTCTAACCCTATTGCCTCATGGCAAGCCCTTTTTATCATATGCGGTACTAGAAGGGCCGTCGCTGCGGGTCTCATGTCCTGGGTATGACGTTCAAACTCTATTCTGATGGTGAGGGCTTCCAGTTTTGGAGGTTTGGGAATGTGGGACCCCTTTCACCATTGGCTCCAGGTCCACTCTGACCCGGAATGGTAGTACCGTTAGGGTCCCATCTATGGGTTAAATAAGAAAAACAAGAGTTTATAAACAAAATTGTATTATCCATTAAGAATGAATTTATTTCATAACTTTGTCGGCATTAAATGACCACCGAGGTTGATATGCCGTAAAACAAAACCAACCAAACCAAAACAGAATGAACAATGAATGAAATGTTCATTTCTTCAAATATGATTGTGTTGAAAAGTATTGAGATTGGGGCTGTTATCAATTTATCCATTTTCAAGAGAGAAATGAACAAGGAATGAAATGTTCATTTTCTTAATATATATGAGTTGTGTTGAAAAAGTATTAAGACTGAAGATGTATAATACACGTTCTAGTCTTGATCTTTTGAACATGCCTGTATTTTGAGGAAAATGAATTTATTCATAAGATAACATGAACAATGAATCAAACAATAATTTTCTTTTAAATATGAAGTTGTGTTTAAAAAGATATTGAGACTAAAATTGTATTTACCAAGACAGAAATGAACAATGAATGAAACATTAATTTCCTTTGAAATAAGGCAGTGATTCAAAAAGTATTGAGACTGGAGCGAATAACTTCATTCTATAGACAGAATTTGATCAATTATAAATTTGGAGGTGGAGTAATGCGTTAAAAGTATCAAATGTGAAACTGTATTTACCAAAACAGAAATTAACAAACGGTTAATTTTGAATTGTAAATTTCTGAAAATACGTGTTCTGTTCTAAAAGTATCGAATCTGAAGCTGTATTCAATAAGAGAGAAAGAGACAATTAATCAAACGTTATTTTCTTCAAAATTAGTCCGCATGGCATTTTACCTGGGATTAATGGCAGTTAAGGAATGACAATACATCACAAACATTCAGAACGTTCCAACTGGATGGAATTATTTGGAGTTGGGATCTTACTCCTCTGCAAGAGATACAGCTTGCTATATATCTAGGCCCTGTTGACAACGGCACTTGATCATGAAGTGTAACGATACATTCAAAATCATATATCTAAATAAAAGGTTATGTTTGAAAAGTATCAAGGCTGAAACTGTATTTACCATGTGTTGCAGGCATATTGGGGTTTTCGGCGAGGATCGGAACTCGCGGCCCTTTCTGCGAGTAAAGGCAGATTGCAGCACAGTTTTTTTGTGTACTGGATCATATTTGCATGCGATGTTTTATACTGATCATTTGCATGCGACGTGCTATATTTATTACATGAGACCTTGATAAACATTACACTGGACCTGCGTGTTGAATTAAAAGCGTCGATTCCCAGGGGGCTTTTCCCCCCAGGCAATACCTGCCCCCTTGATTTAAAGGGGCAGGGTTGGGTTTATTGCCAGCGCCTAAGGCGCCCCCCTGAGGGAATGCCGACGGGATCGACGCAATTTTGTTCTTTTCCACCCATGAGCTTCGGCTTGTGGGTGGGCCCACATTAAAACGAGGCCTTGTGCCCAGCCCATAAAAGGTGGGGTATGACTGCAAATATCCCAGCCTTGGAGAAAGTAAAAGTTGGTTAAGTGTATTGTAATTGAAATTTTATCTTTTGTTAACTGTTTATTTATGTCATTTTGTATATCTTTTTTTTTGTTATATTTTAGTTTACGGTAACCACGTCGCTCGACTGTATCAAAGACTCAAGGGTACAGAAGGACCAATAAATACCTGTGAAAATCAAAAACTACTTAGTTATTCCTAATGCTGGTACACCATGTCATTTAACAGTTTTGCGTATTAAAGCAGCCCACGTCTGCCCTGCATTTTACCCATAGCTGGAGGAGAATATATATTTCCCAACGGTATTTAGCGCTATGTGAAAATGCAAACAGTCTTGCCTGGATTTGAACTCGCGTCGACAATCCATTTCCCACGACTCTAACCATTATGCCACGCGCTTCCATAAGGTTAATATGGGTAAATAAATATATATATAATATATAACAATATATGTTTTTTCGCCCGTGCTTTAGCAAATTAGCTCATTAGTTCCTCATAATTCAATGAAAGCAAGGACATTTTTTCTTGTTTATCAAATCTCATTTGCAGACACACGTGACTTTATGTCACAGACTTTCCCCGCCCAGAAAGTGGTCACCAACCATGGTTATTTAAAAACAATCTACATATACAAATGAAAAAAGGAAGATAGTCTTTCGCGGAGTATCAGATTGGCAATAATTCGGCCATACTTCTTCTAGTCATTCCTCTCCCCCATTTATTAAAGACGGGATCTATGTATGTCCCCCAAACCCTACATATATAATATATATATATTTATATATATATATATTATATTGGAGGATATGTGCTTAATTGAAGTCGTTACCTAATTTTTTGAAAATTAATTAGTTAATAATTAATGAATTTTTGGGCAGGCATATATATATTTACCAACCCCTCCGCACACACGAGCAGGATGTGACACAAGGTCAATTTCTTAAGCGGAATTTAACAGGTTTAAATTCAGAGTTTTCCTTCTCCTAGCACTGGTCTACTAGCCATGGTTAAAGAAAACCAGCTGCCCTGCTATCTTACCATAGCTGCAGGGAGAGTAGGATTCATACCTTTCCAAGGGTATCTAGCACTAAGTGACAATGCAATTACCATGTCCAGGATTTTTGAACTCGGGGCGACGAGTCCATTTGCCCATGACTTTAACCATTACACCACGCGCTTCCTGGCAGGCATATATGTTCAAACTGTAAGGGCTAACGAATCGAAAAAATTAATCCCTTGAATGCAAAGGTTATCAGCAAGGTTATAGATATGGGAGACTGCTTCCGTGTGTGACTCGAAGACCTTGATGTCAAGCTGGAAGGGCGAAGTCTCCTAACCGTTACACTAGCTTGCCAATTCCACATTCCTTCGTTCGTCTCCCATGTCTATACCTCTGCTGATGAAACCTAATAGGTTTGAAATGTATATTCAGGGATTGAGATTTTCTCGATTCGTTTAGCCTTACATTTGAAACATATATGCCCGTCCCTAAAAAATTAGTATAATTATTAACTAATTAATTTCAAATTAGGTATGACTTCAATTAGCACATATCCTACAAAAGTTTTCGGCTTAAAGCCATATAAAAATAAACACATTTGTTTGTTTACTTAACTCGTATATTAATATTATATATTATTGATAAGTTGTAAACACGGTTTGTTTGGAATGGCTTTTTGCCGATAATTTTTGGGAGAATAAGTGCGTCTTAATTGGAGTCGTGACCCTCAAATTTTCATGAAATTAATTTAATTAATAATGAATTAGGCGGGAATACTATTAAATGTATGGCTAAAAACAAATCGAGAAAAATGTACATACAGAGATTGATTTTTCTCGATTTGTTTAGCCATACATTTAATAGGTATTCCCGCCTAATTCATTATTAATTAATTAATTTTCAAAAGTTAGGTACGACTTCCAATTAAGCATTATTCTCATAATATATATCTATATATATATATATATATACTTAATATATATATGCCTCTCACCACGAGCAGGAAGTGACACAATGTTCAATTTCTTAAAGCGAGTTAACGGGTTTGAATTCAGATTTTCTTTTCCTAGACTGGTTACCTAGCCATTGTTAAAGAGCTTAATTCGCTTACTATTTGCCCATAGCCGCAGGGAGAGTAGTTGGATTTCAAAATTTCCCAAGGTTGAATTGGGTCTACGAGTCCATTTTCCTAAGAATCTAACCATTAGACCACGCACCTCCATAGACTGCATGGTTAAAAAAGCACAAACCGCCAACAATGTTGCCCATAGGGTCGACGAGTCCATTTCCTACGACAGGTACACCATTACACCACGTACATCCACCTTGCTGAGTTTATTATATAAGTAGCTTAGCCGTGTATACGACCCATTTAAATTTTCAATTAGTTTCAAAACTTTTTTCCACATCTTATAATTTGTCTCCTTGATAACTGTGTTGCTTTAACACACCTACATTCCTTAACACCGTCACTTTATTAGGTAAAAAAATGTCTACCATTTTTAGGTCAAAATCCGTTCCTATAACGTTTTTCCACCGTCTCTACAAACCAGCCATTTCTCATTAGCTTCCACATAATTCAATGACAACAAGGACATTTTTTTTTCTTGTTTACCAAATTCTATTTGCAGACACCACGTGACTTCGATGTCTCAACAAGTTTCACAGTCACCAAATACGGCATGAGATTTCAACAAGAATTTCCACTCGTACGTTAATTTGACTGGCCTGAAATTTCACAGCTGATTGCTACTACCTCGGACAAAAAATATGGAATTAGCACACTTTAGAGATGGTTCTTTTTTAAATTTTTTTTATTTAGCAGTAGATAAAACTAATAAAGATAATACGCAAAACTTTTTATCTTTTTTTATTTAACAGCGCTGGACAGTCTGGCTACATAAATCATCTTAAACAAACTAGATTAGCGTTTATTAAATTAATGGTATAATATTTTCCAGCCATATCAAACGATCATCAAAGTTAACATGGAGCCGCGTGATTGTAATGTTTTATCGTCTTATGAAATGGACACACGGTGACACCCTGAGGTTCAGATACGGACGAGGGTGTTTAGATTTTCCATTGCGGTTATTACACTTCGGAAAGGTATGCGTCAAAACAGTTTGTTCTATATTTCGAGCAGTTCTTAAGAGGTTCAAAAATTCCCGTTTTTCATTGTTCTTTGCTCAACTTTTTTCCTTTTATTTGTATATATTTATAATATATTATATATATTAATAAATATATACTACTACTAACTTATATATATATGTGCCGTGATCGTGTGCTGTGCTGTGTGCCTGTGTCTAAATCCAGCTATCGGGAGCTAGCAAGCCACAATGTGTTTCCATGCCTGTTATGTGGTGACGCATCATGGGGACGGGTCAAACCGTTGATTCTAGTGAGTTTATTGGATTCCAATATTCCTCTCTCCCAGCAGCAGCGTCAATAAG
>CM042163.1:28544529-28588803 GCA_023376005.1 Doryteuthis pealeii | reverse complement strand
AATAGCATTTCAATCCATCGTAAGGGTTATTTTGATGCCTAAAAGTCAGGATAGCGTTCATACACTTTCATATCGAATTATATGTGTGTGTCTGTGTTTGTGTGCGTGTGTTGGGAATAAACTTTTGGTTACAACATAATGAACAGACAATTTTAAAAGGAGTCATTTTTTAATAACGTAAACAAATATGTAATTGTATTTATTAGATATGATTCTCTGTTGAAAATGCTCTTCTCTCTCTTCTTTCTCTCTCTCTCTCTCCTCTCTCTCTCTCTTCTTTCCTCTCCCTCTATCTATCTATTTCTATCTATCATCTCTCCTCATATTAGTATATATGTGTGTGTGTGTGTGTGTGTGTGTTTATGTGGTCTTGTTTATGGTGGCGTGTTTATAGATATATATGGTGTGTGGCATATATATGTTACATATATAGTATATATTTATGTAGATTATATATATATGTGTGTATGTGGTGTGCATATATAGTTATATATATATATATATATATATATAGTATATGGTGTGTGTGGCAATATATGTAATATATACTATATTATTAATATATTATTATATATATATACATATATAGTCATATATATGCGTGGTGCATATATATAAATAATATTTATGTATATGTATATTTATATATATATATATATATATATATATATATGCGTTAACGTGCCATATATATATATATATAGTGTGTATATATATATATATAATACTATATATAATATTATAAATATATATATAAACTGCCCTTAATGTCACTCAATGTAAAGCTTCTCTTTCGTTTAAGCGTAAATCAAGTCCGAATGCGGCGAGTATCGTAAGCTGATGCAGGTCTCGAGAGCTCCTCATTTTCTCGAGAGTTTGATTAGTACTTATTAAATCGGCTGTTTTTGATTTTTTGTCTTTTGTGTTTTGTGTAGTGTGTGTGTGTTTGTGTTTTGTGTGGGGTGTGTGTGTGTGTGCTTCTAAATTCAATTACTCGAAATCGAATCCCTTTTTCCTAAAATCGTAATCGAACAGATTCTTAATACCGTTAGCAATGATGTTTCCAGGGCAAGTTGCCCCCCAAATATAGAGGGAAAACTTGAAATTAATCTCTGATCGTAATGAGCTCTGAGGAGGGAAGTTTTTTTTTTTATTATTTGTTCGAGGATGTATCGCACTCATTTTTTTTTTTGCCAACATAACTACGCCTTGTTTGATTAAGGCGTACAGACAGCACAGATTCCCTTAGTCTCTCTCCTCTCTCTCTCTCTCTCTTCTCTCCTCTCTCTCTCTCTCTATATAATATATATATATATATATAATATATATATGTATCTATTTATCTATCGTTTCTCTCTCTCACTCACACACACTCTCACCCCTCTCTCTCTCTCCCTCCTCCTCTCTCTCGTATTTATTTATCTATCTATTATTATCTATGTCTCTCTCCCCATCTCCCTCTCTCTCTCTCTCTCGTCTCTCTCTTCTCTCTCTCTCTGATAGGGACTAGACGGCTCCAGTGTCCGCACAGAGCTGATAATGTAGAGTGGAGTTCCCGGAATGTATTTTTATCGGAATGCATGATACATTGTGGGAAGTGGTTAACATGGTGGACGCCACCATTGTAATATCGGAGTCCAAACACGGTCGCAATATTACTTTCACTTTCGGACTAATTACTCTTGGAAAAATGTATGAAACCCCCACGTTCCAAACCCACCTATGGTGAATACATACCACTACTGTTCTTCTAACAAGGAATGGCTGTGACATCAAATAACGCAACGAAGGTTGAGATGCCATTAAACAAAGAAACCAGACCAAACACGATTAATGTAATTTTTGGTAGTCGCCAAACACTGGTACGTTAATGTGTAGTATTCATTGAAGAACGCCTTATGATTCGTCTTCCTTCTCGAGTACTGTTCCAGCATGTATTGCTTTCCCTATTCGTCTTACTTGGTTATTTGCAGAGATGGAGGTAAGTGCCCTGTAAACTTCTTTATAGGGTCCTTTTTCTTGATGTTTTTTTCAAATGAGCATGCAGTATCCTGGGTGTAGTTTTCATCATTTTATCTAGCGTTTTGTTTATATAAGTGTCAGCCAAAGTAGTACTGGTACTTTCAGCTTGAAGAATTCCCGGTTTATTTCAAACACACAACACAACACACACACACACAACAACACACACATATTAAATATAATATAATATATATATATATATATATTGCACGTGTGTATGTCGTATTAAAGACCGTATTATTTTTTTCTTTACACCTGCATTGTGATAGCCTTCTAAATTAACTTCTAACCAATAAATATATATATATATATATATATATATAGTATATAGGATTATATATATTATTTATTTACCAAACCCCTCCACACGAGCAGGATGTGACACAAAGTCAGATTTTCTAATCGGAGTTCAAAAGGTTGAATTCAGAGTTTCTTTCTCCTAGGACCGGTGCCTACCCACGTTAAAAGAGCCCAGTCTACTATTTACCCATAGCTGGAGGGAGAGTAGGATCATACCTTTCCCAAGGTATTAGCGCTAAGTGAATTGCAATTACAGCGTCCAGGATTTGAATCGGGGCGATGAGTCCATTTCCATACACCATTACAACCACGCATTTCCTGGATTTATATATATAATATATATAATATAATATATAATATATGTGGTGTGTGATGTGTGTGTTTGTTTGTGTGTGTGGTGTGGTTGTGCATGGCACAAAGGCGTTAGAACTAAGTAGAAAGACCTATAAAATTGAGATAATAGTTTAAAACTAGTATAGCCCAGGCTGAGTCGGCCCCTTACTAGTAAGAAAAAAGCTCAAAGCTCTATTGTTAGGACTAGGAAGAATAATGTTTTTTTAATCAAATGGCAAATGCCAACGATGAAGGCAGAGGAACTCCAAAATTGCACTTCAAGATGACATTCACGAGTTGAACAGAAAACGTTAAGAAAATAGTAGGATAATTAATGTCATTATATCAGTATGAAAATACGTGTTCCAATAAGATGCTTTTTATAAAACAAGAGAGTTCTGATGAAATAATACAGGTAGAGTTGACTGTTGCAGAATACATCAGAAAAGCGTTTAAGGAAAAAAAGAAAAAAGAGAAAAATCGAAGACAGAAATTGAGGAAAAGGAAAAAGAGAAAGTTTGAAAACAATCACAGAAATGACAAGTTTAGTTGGTAAGAAAAAGGAATATAGGAGTAGGATTAGAGAAAGACGCACACACTTATATATACTAGCAAATAATATGCACCCTCGGGCGTGCAAGATTTAAGTTTTAATATAAATAAAATATTCATGTTAATTAGAAAGGCTTGATGAAACTTTGAATAAGAATTCAGATAAAAATATTTGACAAGAGGGGTATGAAATTGAAATAATAGAACAAACTTTGAAACTAACTATTCCATCATTTTCCTTCTCCGTCTTTCATTGGTAAATTCCTAATTTAACAATTTAGTTAAAATAGGAAGTAAAGAATAATATTAGCAGTTATTTCTCTTTAATGGATTCTTTTAAGATTATCCCCGAGATTTGCTCATATTCATTATTATTAAAACCAAACCAATTAGAAACAAATAATATTAAGCACATATTAATAAAATCACATTTTTAATTAATATGCAATTAGCCTTCCCGTCCCCACAGTAAACCGCTATTTTGTTGTATATATAAATATAATTGACATGTGTCAGTATGTAAACGCGTTAACAGTATTAATAATGAAAGCAATTTTATAATAATTGAGGTTTAAATAAAAATGCAATCATGGAAAATGTGATGTCAATAACTAAGGGAATAGTGATATGAGTAGTAAAATATAGTTTCGCGTTACGAGACGAAAAGACACCAATCTCCATTATAATAAGATATATATATAATATATATATATATAATTGATATACAAACTTTTGAGAAAAAAAACAGCAAATAGTTTGATAGTAAAAATATACTACAAAACATTACCCGGGGAGAAAAATATGTTTGGTAAAAAAAAGAACCACGATAATTGTACCAACCAAAAATAATCTGTTGGTACATATTGTCCAAAAGAAAAAAACACTATATATATATTCATACAAACCACAAAACGCCAGGAAACTAAAGCTAATAAGTAAAAAGTGCCTCAATACCTAAGTAGGAGCCCAAATAAGATAAATCTATTGAGTCAGAATAAACTTTACTAAAAGTTTCGTTAATGCTTCTCAGCGGCTAAGATCCGACTAGTCGATTTATCTTTATATAATATATATATATATATATTTTATATATATAATATATTATAATAATGGTACACAGTACACCCAAATCTGCTCTACTCAACGTATTGAGCACTTTTATATTTGTTATATCCTGTCTTATAATTGTGAAACTTGCATCAAACTAACCATTTGTGACCACTTTCACCTTAATCACTTTTCCACAAAAAAATAATATATTATATATATATATATATATATATAGATATATTATGAATAATGTACCCTAGCAATTCATAATGTTATTTTTTTTTCTGAAATCAAAAGACACGAGGATTTTAGAATTGAATATACATAATCTAAATGAATATCATTAGATAGTCATTCATCAACAAACTACACCAGGACAGACAAACAACATTCACACAACACAGACACACATACGTCTCTGTGTGGGGAATGTCTGTTTTGTCTCTGTTGTATTGTGCAAAGTAACAACAGTTTTTAAACTACAGTATCAATGACAATTCAATTAAAAATCGCTGGATATTTAGCAAAGAAGTTAACATGAATATGTAGCAGTACAAAAAGTGAATTTAAAAATTAATATACTGATGGAATTTTATTTTTGGTTATAAAGTTCAATAATGTATAGTGTGTTAATAAATGATATCTAATGATATTAGTTTAGATCGTGTAATTCCAATTTTAAATCTTGTATCTTTGATTAAAAAAAAAATAACATTAGTAATTTACTAGGTATATTATTCGTGTCAATAATCTCTCTCTCTCTCCCTCTCTCTCCTCTCTTCCTTCTCCTCTCTCTCTCTCTCTCTCTCTCTCTCTCTTACACACAACTTCTCTTTACCTCTCGTATATATATATATATTTATATATATATACTATATATAGATAATATATATATAATAACCTTAATTAGTCAGAAATAAAGTTATTTCGCCTACCTTTGCCCCTTCAAGTCTGATTTTCGATGATCGGTCAAACTTCAGACTTGAAGAGGCAGGTTAGTCGAAATAAATATCTATAATGAAAAAATTAAAGTTTCATATATTCAGTTATAATATACTCCGTAATATGTAAAAATATGCACATACACAAAATGTATATACGCAAAAAATATTCATACTCTGAGTTCTCAATTTGGTTGAACCCTATTACAGAAACACTTGAAACCATTCAGTATAATATATAACATATATAATATAGTCAGAGAATATCTACCTAGGTTCTCCTAACGGATTATCAGGATAATCTGTTTTGACTCAGAATTACCTGAGAATCCGTTAGGAAAAACCTAGGTAGTTATTTCTGGACTCATTAGGCTAACTCATTATTTATTAGTTCTACTTTTTTGTATGAGCGACTTAAGTATATTTCTTAGACCAATTCTTACAGTATTTTTTTCTTTGGACATTTTTATAGTTACCATCTGATTTTTTCAGGAGGTGCATTATATTTGGTCTTTTATTGTTTTTTTTTTTCTCCCGGCAAAGTGTGTATTGTAATTACAAACTATATACCGGAGTTTCTTGTTTATACTTCTGATTTTAGAAATAAAAAAATAAACTATAAAATACGCACACAAACACACACATGCACACACACACACACACACACAATAATAATATATATATATATATATATATAGTATAGATGGAGCATATGTGCTTAATTGAAGTAACCTAATTTGAAAATTAATTAGTTAATAATTAATGAATTTAGGCGGAATATATTTCAAATGTAAGGCTAAACAATCGAGAAAAGTTGTCAATCCTGAATGACATTTCGACCTATTTACATTGTCATCAGGTCGAAATGTACATTCAAGATTGACCATTTTTTCGATTTAGCTTACATTTGAACATATATGACGCCTAAAATTCTCTAATTATTAAACTAATTTAATTAACTAATAATTTTTCAAAATTAGGTATGGGCTTTAAGCCGACAATTTTGGGGATATGTGCTTAATGAAGAATACCTAATTTTGAAAATTAATTAGTTTAATTAATTAGTTATAATTAGAGAATTTAGCGTGCCATATAAATGTTCAAGAGTAAGGCTAAACAAATCGAAAAAATTCAATCTCGAATGTACATTCGAGCCTGATGACGATGTAATTAGTCGAAATGTACATTTCAGGGATGACCATTTTCTGATTGTTTAGCCTTACATGTTGAACATATATTCCCGCCTAAATCATTAATTTATTAACTAATTAATTTTCAAAATTAGGTAGGACTTCAATAAGCACATATGCTCCCAATATATATATATATATATATATATATTATATTATATATTGTGTGGTGTGTGTGTGTGTGTGTGTGTTTGTGTGCATAATTATATTTATTTTTATTTCTAAAATAGAAAAGTATAAACAAGAAACTCCGGTATATAGTTTGTAATTACAAAATACACACTTTTCCGGGAGAAAAAAAAAAAAAAATAAAAGACCAATCATATGCACCCCTGAAAAAAAAATCAGATGGTACTATAAAAATGTCCAAAGAAAAAAAATACTGTAAGAATTGTCTAAGCGAAATATACTTAAGTGCTCAATACAAAAAGTAGAACTAATAAATAATAGAGTTAGCCTAATGAGTCAGAGAATAACTACCTAGGTTTTTCCTAACGGATTCTCAGGATAATTCTGAGTCAAACGAATTACCTGATAATCCGGTTAGGAGAAACCTAGGTAGAATATTCTCTGACTCTATTATAATGTATATATATAATTGAATGGTTTCAAGTGTTTCTGTAATAGGGTTCAACCAAAATTGAGAACTCAAGAGTATGAATATTTGCGTATATACATTTTTAGTGTATGTGCATATTTTTACATATACGAGTATATTATAAATGAAATATATGAAAACTTTAATTTTCATTAATAGATTTATTTCGACTACACCTGCCTCTTCAAGTCTGAATTTGACGATCATGAAATCAGACTTGAAGGGGCAAAGGTAGGCGAAATAAATTTATTTCTGATAATTAAGGTTATATATAATATAATATATATATATATATATATATATATAGTATATTTATATATATAACCGAGAGTAAAGAGAAAGTGTGTGTGTAAGAGAGAAGAGAGGAGAGAGAGAGAGAGAGAGAGAGAGAGAGGAGAGAGAGAGAAGAGAGGAGAGAGAGATTATTGCACACGAATATATACCCTAGTAATTACATAATGTTTAATTTTTTTTTTTAAATCAAAGATACAAGGATTTAAAATTGGAAAATTACACGATCTAAACGAATATCATTAGATATCATTATTTAACGAAAACTATACATTATTGAAACTTTATAACCAAAAATAAAATTCCATAATATATAATTTTTAAATTCATTTTTGTACTGCTAATATTCATGTTAAATTCTTGCTAAGTATCCAGCGATTTTTAATTGAATTGTATTGATACTGTAGTTTTAAAAACTGTTGTTAACTTTGGCACAATAACACAGAGGACAAAACAGACCATTCACACACAGAGACGTATGTGTGTTCTGTGGTGTGAATGTCTGTTTGTCTGTCTGTGTATTTGTTGATGAATGATATCTAATGATATTTCATTTAGATTATTAATATTCCAAATTCTAAAATCCTCGTGTCTTTGATTTAGAAAAAAAAATAACATTATTGTAATTGCTAGGGACATTATTCGATTATATATATTATATATATATATTATATATATATATATATTTTTTGTGGAAAATGACTACCGGTGAAAGTGGTCACAATGGTTAGTTGATGCAAGTTTCACAATTATAAGACAGCGATATAACAAATATAAAGTGCTCAATACGTGAGTAGAGCAGATTTGTGTACTGTGTACCATTATTATAATATATTAATATATATATATATATATATATATATATATATATAAAAGATAAATCGACTAGTCGGATCTTAGCCCTGAAGAGCAATTAAGCGAAACTTTAGTAAGTTTATCTGACTCAATAGATTTTCTTTATTTGCTCTACTTAGGTATTGAGCACTTTTTTACTTATTAGCTTTAGTTTCCTGGCGGTTTTGTGGTTTTGTATGAATATATATATAAATTGTTTTTTTCTTTTGGACAAATATTGTACCAACAGATTATTTTTGGTTGGTACAATTATCGTTGTTCTTTTTTTTTTTACCAAACATATTTTTCTCCCCGGGTAATTTTTGTAGTATATTTTACTATCAAAACTATTTGCTGTTTTTTTTTCAAAGTTTGGTATATCCAATTATATATAATAATATATATATATCTTATTATAATGGAATTGTTGCTTTCTGTCTGTAACCGAAACTATATTACTACTCATATCACTATTCCCTTAGTTATTGACATCACATTTTCCATGATTGCATTTTTATTTAAACCTCAATTATTAATAAAATTGGCTTTACATTATTAATACTGTTAACCATGTTTACATACTGACAACATGTTAATTATATTTATATATACAACAAAATAGCGGTTTACTGTGGGGACGGGAAGGCTAATTTTGCATATTGATATTAAAATGATATTAAATATTGTGCTTAATATTATTATTTTCTAAATTGTTTGGTTATATTAATGAATATGAGCAAAAAATCTCGGGGATAAATCTTTAAAAGAAATCCATTAACAAGAAGAAATAACTGTAATATTATTCTTTACTTCCTATTTTAACTAAAATAAATTAGGAGAATTTTACCAATGAAAGGACGGGAGTAAGGGAAAATGATGGAATATTAGTTTCCAAAGTTGTTCTATTTTTCAATCATACCCCCTCTGTTCCAAATATTTTTATCTGAAATTCTTATTCAGTTTCATCAGCCTTTCTAATTTAACATGATATTTTTATTATATTAAAACTTAAATACTTGCACCCGGAGGGTGCATATATTTGCTAGTATATATAACGTGTGTGCGTCTTTCTCTAATCCTACCCTCATATCCTTTTATCTTCAACTAAACTTGTCATTTCTGTGACTTGTTTTCAAACTTTCTCCTTTTTCCTTTTCCCTCATTTCTTCTTCGATTTTCTCTTTTTTCTTTTTTCCTTAAACGCTTTTCTGATGTATTCCTGCACAGTCAACTCTACCTGTATTCTATTTCATCCAGAACTCTCTTGGTTTTATAAAAGCATCTATTGAACCACGTATTATTCAATACTGATATATGACATTAATTATCCTACTATTTTCTTACGTTTTCTGTTAAACTCGTGATATGTCATCTTGAAGTGATTTGGAGTTCCTCTGCCTTCAATCAAGTTGCATTTGCATTTGATTAAAAAACATTATTCTTCACCTAGTCCTAACCAATAGAGCTTGAGCTTTTCTTACTAAGTAAGGGGGCCGACTCAGCCTGGGCTATACTAGTTTTTAAACTATATCTCAATTTTATAGGTCTTTCTACTCTAGATTCTAACGCCCTTTGTGCCACTCACACACACACACACACACACACACACACACACACACACACACAACACACACATAAATATATATATATATATATATATTATATATATATATATAAATAAAAGGAAATGCGTGTGTAATGTTAATGGAAATGGACTCATCGCCCCGAGTTCAAATCCTGGACGTGTTAATTGCAATTCACTTAGCGCTAATACCTTTGGGAAAGGTATGAATCCTACTCTCCCTCCAGCTATGGGTAAATAGTAGACTGGGCTCTTTAACCGTGGTTAGGCAACCGGTCTAGGAGAAAGAAAACTCTGAATTCAAACCTGTTGAACTCCGATTAAGAAATTGACTTTGTGTCACATCCTGCTCGTGTGGAGGGGTTGGTAAATAAATAAATTATATATATATATATATATATTATATATAATATATATATATATTGGTTAGAAGGTTAATTTAGAAGGCTATCACAATGCAGGTGTAAAGAAAAAAAATATACGGTCTTTAATACGCAACATACACACGTTGCAATATATATAATATAATATATATATAATATATATATATATGTGGGTGTGTGTGTGTGTGTTGTGTGTGTGTGTGTTTGAAATAAACGGGAATTCTTCCAAGCTGAAAGCGTACCAGTACTACTGTATGGCTGCACCACTTAATCATAAACAAAACGCTTAGATAAAAAGATAGATGAAAACTACACAAGGATACTGCATGCTATTTTGAAAAAACATCCAAGAAAAGGCACCCTATAAAAGAGTTTTACAGCCACTTACCTCCATCTTGCAAATTAACCAAGTAAGACAAGCAATACATGCTGGACAGTACTCGAGAAGGAAGGACGAACTCATAAGTGACGTTCTTCAATGAATACCTACACATTAACGTACCAGTGTTGGCCGACTACCAAAAATTACATTAATCGTGGTTTGGTCTGGTTTCTTTGTTTAATGGCATATCAACCTTCGTGCGTTATTTGATGTCAAAGCCATCCTTGTAGAAGAACAGTAGTGGTATTATTCAACCCATAGGTGGTGGAACGTGGGGGTTTCATACATTTTCCAAGAGTATTAGTCCGAAAGTGAAAGTAATATTGCGACCGGTGTTTGGACTCCGATATTACAATGGTGCAGTCCACCATGTTAACCACTTCCCACATGGTATCATGCATTCCGAATAAAAATACATTCCGGGAACTCCACTCTACATTTATCAGCTCTGTGCGGACCACTGGATGCCGTCTAGTCCACTAATCAGAGAGAGAGAGAGAGAGAGAGAGAAGAGAGAGAGAGAGAGAGAGGGGAGAGGGAGAGAGACATAGATAAATAAATAGATAGATAAATAAATAGAGAGAAGAGAGAGGGAGAGAGAGAGAGGGGAGAGTGTGTGTGAGTGAGAGAGAGAAAGATAGATAAATAGATACATATATATTATATATATATATATATATATATATATATAAGAGAGAGAGAGAAGAGAGAGAGAGAGAGAGAGAGAGAGAGAGAGAATCAAGGGAATCTGTGCTGTCTGTACGCCTTAATCAAAACAAGGCGTAGTTAGTTGGCAAAAAAAAAAAAATGAGTCATAATCCCTCGAACAATAAATAAAAAAAAAAACTTTCCCCTCCTCAAGAGCTCATTGATCAGAGATTAATTCAAGTTTTCTCTATAATTTGGGCACGCCCTGATCATTGCTAAACGGATTAAGAATCTGTTCGATTAGATTTTTAGGAAAAAGGGATTCGATTTCGAGTAATTGAATTTAGAAGCACACACACACACACACACACACACAACACACAAACACACACACACACACAAAACACAAAAAGACAAAAAACAAAACAGCGATTTAAAAGTACTAATCAAAACTCTCGAGAAAATGAGGAGCTCTCGAGACCCTGACATCAGCTTAGATACTCAGCCGCATTCGGACTTGATTTACCGCTTAAACGAAAGAGAAGTTTAATTGAGTGACATTAAAGGCAGTATATATATTATATATATATAATATATATATATATATATATTATATATACACACATATATATATATATATATGCACGATACGCATATATAATATATATATATATATATATATAAATAACATAACATAAATATATATTTATATATGCACACACGACATATAATATACATAAATAGTATATATATATATATATATATATATATATATATATATATATATACATATATATGCACACACACGTACTATATAATATATATATAATATATACATATATTGCACACACAATACACACATATATATATAAATACATAAATATATACATATATATGTACATATATTGCAACACACATATATATCTATAAACACGCACACACATAACACAGACACATAAACACACACACAACACACACACACATATATATATATAGAGAGAGATAGATAGATAGATAGATAGATAGAAGAGAGAGAGAAAGAAGAGAGAGAGAGAGAGAGAGAGAGAGAGAGAGAAGAGAGAGAGAGCATTTTCAACAGAGAATCATATCTAAATAAAATAAACAAATCTATATTTGTTACGTTATTAAAAATGAACTCCACTTTTAAAAATTGTCTGTTCATTATGTTGTACCAAAAGTTTATTCCCACACACGCACACAAACACAGACACACACATATATATCGATATGAAAGTGTAATGAACGCTATCCCTGACTTTTAGGCATTAAAAACCTAGATGGATTGACATGCTATTTAAATCAATCAACCAATTACCTAACAATTCCTGAAACTCTGATATAAATCTGACCCCAAATATCAGAACCTTAGTGGTATAGATGGACTGGTGGACAGAGAAGTACTACATCATAATAAGATAAGTATCTTTGGTTTTAAAGATGAAGTCTTCATTATAATTCACGTTACGCTCATCCACATATTCTTCCCGTAACCCAATGGGATATTCTTTCACCTCCTCCCTCAATCAATTTGTATATTCTTAAATCTCGACGCTTACCTTGTTTCCAGTCCTTATATTCCAAAAAAAAAAAAAAGAGGACAGGAATTAAAGTAATTCTACCTTTGAATACTTTTTTTCATGTGATGTACTGTCACATTTCAGTATTTTTTAATATAATAATAATAATAATAATAATAATAATAATAATAATAATAATAATACCAACTAATAAGAGGTGAAATATGACTCAATTTAGATCTGTCTTGCATACACTCTCCAACGAAAAAACAAAAAAAACAAAAAACAAAAAAAAACAAAACAACAAAAAACAAAAAAACAGAGAATTTTTAACATTTCAGAAGGTGGTAACTTTTCAAATCTCAGAAAAGGACAGCCTTTTAAAAATATCAAATTTAGCTTGATAACTATTTTTGCCCGGTTCATATTAATATCTACCAAACTATAAACTTGCCTATAATAAAACCTCATTTTATTGCTAATTGTTGTACCGGCCGTTCCTACAGTGGAGAATATACACCGGTTCTCACTATAAATAGTGAGACACCGAGTGAAAAGGTTGTACTGTTACCGTTTAGCGGCAAGCTAGCCGTTCTTGTACCTTATTGTAAATACACTTGTCTCATTTTACCCTACCTCGACTTGACTTCTTTTTTTACTGTTGAACTAACACCACAACACTAATAATTAGGAGTTGTTTATTATACAAAGTCAATCTCTACTCGAGTATATACAGTAATCATTACTATAAGGAACAACCAAGGAAAATCCGTACAATTAAAAAAAATCAAGAAGTGCTATTTAAGCACAAAGGATGATTTGCAATTTTAATACATATAAATCCTATTGTTGTCTTATATAAATAATATAAAAATATAGATTATCAATCTATGAAATAATTAATATACATATCGTTTGTTAGTATTTAATTATATCAAAACTACAACATCAATATGTAATTCCATATTCTATTTTGTGTATAACGGTAATGCTGCTACCAATGAATCTTCGGAACTTGTTTTACTTTTCGGCTTTCGAGAGAACGTTTTTTAACTTATCAGAACTTCAGAGTTCATCGGCTCCCCAGAACTCATAAGATATATGTTTAATGTGCTACTTAGTGAGAATAAATAAGGAGCTCAGTTCATTGAAGTTGAACACAATATTTGATCTGATGCAAATCATCCTTTCTTGCTTAAATAGCTCACTTTTTCGTTCCGTAGAATTTCCACAATCGAGCTAGTTTTTATAATATATCTATGTTGAATTAAAAACAAATTCTGATGCAGGGACGCCCACAAAGCGTTTCTTCACTGACTGCAGTCTCGCGTAGGCCAACTACTTTTCGCCAGCGCTCCACTCACCAGTTATTTATGGGCATAGTTCCCCAAACATCCGGGCACATCAGTCGAACCTCGCGCCCGTGTAACGCACAATTCTCTTGCATTCGGATGGACGCATGCAGCCCCGACCAACGGATGGGGATTGCTACAATTAACGGTGTCAATCCCAGGGGGGGGGCATCCCCCAGGCAATACCTGCCTCCTCGATTTAAAGGGGCAGGGATGGGTTCATTGCCCAGCACCTTAGGCGCCCCCTTGAGGGAGAATGCCGACGGGATCGATGCAATTTTTCCACCTGCCACCTATGAGTCTTGGCTTATGGGTGGACTCACGTAAATAGGGCCTTTGTGCCTGACCTTGTACAAGTGGGGTACGAGAAAAATACCATGTAGGCCCCAACATCCGGGCACCTGAATTGCACCTCGCGTCCATCCAGCGCCTAAATCGCATTTCTTTGCATTCGGTAGGGCGTGGGTTCGACTCCGGCAGGCAAGACAATGTCTTGCTCTTTTTCTAAATGAGTACGGTAGTACTCGTTCTCCGTCACACTCCCCCTGATGTCCTCTGCACAAAACGTATTTGTTCTCCGTCACAATATTATTACTCCAGATGAACACCAAATGTATACTTTTTTATCCTACTTACCTGCCCTTCGTGGCCTGTGTCCAGTGCTACGGATATTGAATTGGTAATGAAATTAACGGCGTGATCCCAAAAGAGCAGGACTTGGTTATTGCCTAGTGCCTGCGGCGCCACAACAGGAGGAATGTCGACTGGATCTACGCAATTTTTGGACATTTGTATGAGACCCGCATTGTTGCATAGCCTTCTCATTACTTCTTTACTTACTTCTTTCTTACTCTATTCTTCTGGCCGTCTTTGGAATCTTATAACATCTTGTCTTGGTCTGGAATCTTCTAAGGTCTGGACTTTCTTGGGGACTTCGGGTCTGGTCTTCTATTGGGGATTTCTCTTTATCACAAGCCCTGTGTCATTGTTAGTTTTTAGAGGTAATAACACAAGACTCCAATTTGCTTTGATCTTACTTTATTTTTAAATCCCCAATCAGACATCTGCGCAGATGAGAGGACGTGCGTATAACGCGACTTACCCCTTCGAGCTTGCTGCTACCTTCTAACTGAAACTTACTTCTAAGCTAAACCGGAAGAGGGTCTCCTCTACCGATTCTCATGGTATCTACCGGAAGGTTAGGACTGAGGTCAAGCCTTGTCACTCATCCTTCAAGGCAGTGGGCTGCAGCTTATAATGGCCATTTTGATTTCTACACTATTGCACATAAATATTAGGTATCTAATGATTATGTAACAGCATGGTGGGATGCACAGGAAATAACTATACTTTTTAAGAATCCAAATTAAGAATAATAATGCCTGAATCTTCAGAATGTTTTATTTTGCAAATTAAAAATCTTTTCTAAGAATTTCATATGAATATTACTTAATGTTCTACAAATAATGAACATCCTATTAATAGAAATCAATAAAAGGTGTTATCATTTGTATTAATTACCAAGAGGGAAATTTCCTTATTGTTATTGCATGAGTAGATAACACTTGTACATTATTAATAAAATGAGGAAAGAGTAAAGAAAATGTAGAATAAAATTATGTATTAATAACAAAGGTGTGAATCATCTGGTTGGTGATTAGGGTGAATGGATTTTGGTTACATCACCATTCATTGATGATAATATGGATTTCCTTTTTTATTTCATTCTTTTAATATCACTTAATTCTGTGGGTCTCAGTTAGGACAGGAAAATATAAGAGACATTTTAATAATTAAAATAACAAATGATTTATTACCACTTTTTTTTAGGTTGGTAGAAGAATCAATGATTTTGTTATGAGGAATAAATTAATTCTATAGACAGAATTTGATCAATTACACATTGGGGGTGGGGGTAATACATCAAAAGTATCATGAAACTGTATTTACCAAAACAGAAATCCGCCCTGTCGGCTGGGGCGTTAGAATGCACCGACTGCACCTCTGCAGAGGGGTAAGACTCCCCCAATGGGACCACCTGTTGGCCGTGGGTGGCAACCCATGATGCTTAAGGGTAGAACCCAGGTGGATGAGCAGTTCATGACTTGTAATACTCCACTTTGGCTCTATCTTGGGTAGACGGTCGGTCGGAGAGGCCCCCTTCGATCAATCGGCTGGTCATGTCAAGCCCTAGCACCTATATGATTTTCCCAACCCTATTGCCCTCATGGCAAGCCCTTTTTATCATATGGGTACTAGAAGGCGGTGGCTGCGGGTCTTCATGTCCTGGGTATGATGTTAAACTCTATCTGATGGTGAGGTTCCAGTTTTGGAGGTTTGAGGAATGTGGAGCACCCCTTCATCACCATTGCTCCCAGGTCCACTCTGACCCGGAATGGTAGTACCTGTTAGGGTCCCATCTATCGGTTAAATAGAAAACAAGAGTTTATAAACAAAATTGTATTATCCATTAAGAATGAATTTATTTCACAACTTTGTCGGCATTAAATGACCCACCGAGGTTGATATGCCGTAAAACAAAACCAACCAAACCAAAACAGAAATGAACAATGAATGAAATGTTAATTTTCTTCAAAATATGAGTTGTGTTCAAAAAGTATTGATACTGGGCCATATCAATTCATCATTTATCAAGAGAGAAATGAACAAGGAATGAAATGTTCATTTTCTTAATATATGAGTTGTGTTGAAAAAGTATTAAGACTGAAGTGTATAAATACAGTCTCAGTCTTGATACTTTTTGAACATGCCTGTATTTTGAGGTAAATGAATTTATTCATAAGAAATAAATGAACAATGAATCAAACAATAATTTTATTTAAAATATGATCTGCGTTCAAAAAGTTTTGAGACTAAAATTGTATTTACCAAGACAGAAATGAACAATGAATGAAACATTAATTTCCTTTGAAATAAGGCTGTGATTCAAAAAGTATTGAGACTGGAGCGAATAACTTCATTCTATAGACAGAATTTGATCAATTATACATTTGGAGATGGAGTAATGCGTCAAAAGTATCGAATGTGTAACTGTATTTACCAAAACAGAAATTAACAACGTTAATTTTGAATGCTAAATTTCTGAAAATACGTTCTGTTCTAAAAGTATCGAATCTGAAGCTGTATTCAATAAGAGAGAAAGAGAAAATTAATAAAACGTTATTTTTCTTCAGAATAGTCCGCATGGCATTTACCTAGGATTAATGGCAGTTAAAGAATGACAATACATCCACAAACATTCAGAAGTTTCCACTGGATGCAATTATTAGAGTGGGATCTTACTCCTCTGCAAGAGATGCAGTTGCTATATTATAGGCCCTGTTGACAAGGCACTTGAAATGAAGGGTAACGATAACATCAAAATCATATATCTAAATAAAAGGTATGTTTGAAAAGTATCAAGACTGAAACTGTATTTATCATGTGTTGCAGCATGTTGGCGGTTTCGGCGAGGATCGAATTCGCGGCCTTCTGCGAGTAAAGCAGAATTGCAGCACAGTTTTTTTGTGTACTGGATCATTTGCATGCGATGTTTTATACTGATCATTTGCATGCGACGTGCTATATTAGTACATGAGACCTTGATAACATTACACTGGACCGGCGTGTTGAATTAAAAGCGTCGATCCCAGGGGGCTATCCCCCCAGGCAATACCTGCCCCCTTGATTTAAAGGGGCAGGGTTGGGTTTATTGCCCAGCGCCTAAGGCGCCCCCTGAGGGGGAATGCCGACGGGATCGACGCAATTTTTGTTCTTTTCCACCCATGAGCTTCGGCTTGTGGGTGGGCCCACATTAAAACGAGGCCTTGTGCCCAGCCCATAAAAGTGGGGTATGATGCAAATATCCCAGCCTTGGAGGAAGTAAAAGTTGGTAAGTTGTATTGTAATTGAAATTTTATCTTTTGTTAACTGGTTTATTTATGCATTTGTTATATCTTTTGTTTTGTTATATTTTAGTTTACGGTAAACCACGTCGACTGTATCAAAGACTCAAGGGTACAGAAGACCAATAAATACCTGTGAAAATCAAAAACTACTTAGTTATTCCTAATGCTGGTACACCATGTATTTACAGTTTGCGTATTAAAGAGCCCAGTCTGCCCTACTATTTTACCCATAGCTGGAGGGAGAATATATAGATTCATGCCATTCCCAAGGTATTAGCGCTATGTGAAATGCAAACAGTCTTGCCTGGGATTTGAACTCGGGTCGACAACTCCATTTCCCACGACTCTAACCATTATGCCACGCGCTTCCATAATGAATATGGGTAAGTAAATAAATATATATATATATACAATATATGTTTTTCGCCCGTCTTAGCAAATTAGCTCATTAGTTCCTCATAATTCAATGAAAGCAAGGACATTTTTTCTTGTTTATCAAATCTCATTTGCAGACACCACGTGACTTTATGTCACAGAACTTTCGCCGCCAGAAAGTGAGTCACCAACCATGGTTATTTAAAAACAATCTACATATACAAATGAAAAAGAAAGATAGTCTTTCGCGGAGTATCAGATTTGACAATAATTCGGCCATACTTCTTTAGTCATTCACTCTCCCCATTTATTAAGACGGTATCTGTATGTCACCTACATATATATATATATATATATATATATATATATATATATATATATATTTGGAGGATATGTGCTTAATTGAAGTCGTCCCTAATTTTGAAAATTAATTAGTTAATAATTAATGAATTTTTTGGGCAGGCATATATATATTTAACAACCCCTCCGCACGAGCAGGATGTGACACGAGATCAATTTCTTAAGCGGAGTTTAACAGGTTTAAATTCAGAGTTTTCCTTCTCCTAGACTGGTTACCTAGCCATGGTTAAAGAACCCAGTCTGCCCTGCTATTTACCCATAGCTGCAGGGAGAGTAAGATTCATACCTTTCCCAGGGGTATTAGCACTAAGTGAAATGCAATTACCATGTCCAGGATTTGAACTCGGGGCGACGAGTCCATTTCTCATGACTTTAACCATTACACCACGCGCTTCCTGGGCAGGCATATATGTTCAAATGTAAGGCTAAACGAATCGAAAAAATGTAAATCCCTGAATGCAAGGTTATCAGCAAGGTTATAGATATGGGAGACTGCTCCGTGTGTGACTCGAAACCTAGACTGTCAAGCTGACAGGCGAAGTCTCTAACCATTACACTAGCTTGCCAATTCCACATTCTTCGTTCGTCTCCCATGTCTATAACCTTGCTCATGAGACCTAATAGGTTGAAATGTATATTCAGGGATTGAGATTTTCTCAATTCGTTTAGCCTTACATTTGAACATATATGCCCGCCTAAAAAATTAGTTAATTATTAACTAATTAATTTTCAAAATTAGGTACGACTTCAATTAAGCTCATATCCTACAAAAATTGTCGGCTTAAAGCCATATAAAAAAAAACACATTTGTTTGTTTACTTAACCTCGTATATATATATATATATATATATATATATATATAATCAACCTCTCCACACGAGTAGGAAGTGACACAAGGTCAATTTCTTAAGCGGAGTTTAACAGGTTTGAATTCAGAGTTTTCTTTCTCCTAGACTGGTTACCTAGCCATTGTTAAAGAGCTTAATTCGCTCTACTATTTGCTCATAGCCGCAGGGAGAGTAGTTAGATTCAGACCTTTCCCAAGGTTGAATTCGGGTCTACGAGTCCATTTCCTAAGAATATAACCATTAGACCACGCACCCCATAGACTGCATAGACTGCATGGTTAAAGAGACGAAACCGCCCTACAATTTGCCCATAGGGTCGACGAGTACATTTCCTACGACGGTAACCATTACACCACGCACCTCCACCTACTGAGTTTATTATATAAGTAGCTTAGCCGTGTATACGACTCCATTTTAATTTTCAATCAGTTTCAAAACTTTTTTCCACACATCTTATAATTTGTCTCCTTGATAACTGTGTGTGCTTTAACACACCTACATTCCTTAACACCTCATTTATTAGGTAAAAAAAAATGTCTACCATTTTTAGGTCAAAATCCGCTTCCTATACGTTTTTCCACCCGTCTCTACAAACCAGCCATTGCTCATTAGTTCCACATAATTCAATGACAACAAGGACATTTTTTTTTCTTGTTTACCAAATTCTATTTGCAGACACCACGTGACTTCGATGTCTCAAAAGTTTCACAGTCACCAAATAACGGCATGAGAATTTCAACAAGAATTTCCACTCGTACGTTAATTAGACTGGCCTGATATTATCACAGCTGATTGCTACTACCTCGGACAAAAAATATGGAATTAGCACACTTTAGAGGATGTTCTTTTTTTAAAATTTTTTTTATTTAGCAGTAGATAAACTAATAACAGATAATACGCAAAACTTTTTATTTTTTTATTTAACAGCTGGACAGTCTGGCTACATAAATCATACCTCAAACAAACTAGATTAGGTTAATTAACTTAATGGTATAATATTTTCCAAGACATATCAAAACGGATATCATAAGTTAACATGGAGGCGCGTGTTGTAATGTTTTATCGTCTTAGGAAATGGACACGGTGACACGAGTTCAAATACGAACGAGGCTGTTTAGATTTTCCATTGCGATAATACACTTCGGAAAGGTATGCGTCAAACAGTTTGTTCTATATTTCAGCAGTTCTTAAGCAGGTTCAAATTCCCGTTTTCTTGTTATCTTTGCTTTTTTTCATTTTATATATATATATATATATATATATATATATATATATATATATATTATAAGTGTGTGTGTGTGTGTTAGGGAAGTAGAATAAGCCAAGATGTGTTTTCTATGCTGTCGTGTGGGTAGCATCATGGGACGGGTCAAACACTTGATTCTAGTTGAGTTTACTTGATTCCAATTTAGTTTGCGGGCATATATATATATATATATATATATATATATATATATGTGTGTTGTGTGTGTGTGTGTGTGTGTGTGTCTGTGTCTGTGTCTGATATTTATATTATGTCTCTACTATTTATATTACTTATTGTACATATACTGACTACTGCGCAACAACATCTTTGCGTCAAATTAGTCCTATTCTAATACTGACGCGAATATGAAATAAATATCTAATATTTTTGAAACTGAAAATTTTTAAAGCGATTTATTAGAGAAAAAAAAGAAATTCTCGCGTTCATAGTATATAGTTCCGTGCCGAGACGAGAACGAATTATACAGAGAGAAAAAAAAATACTTCACAGAACAATGATTGATAGGAAAGGCGAGCTAAATGAAAGATAAATAAATAAAAAAAAGCGACTGACTTTCGCAAATAAGCCCGCTTCAAAACAGAGGAGTAATTATGTGTGAAGAAATACCCTAACCACCCCACACTACCCAAACCCTGAAAAGAAAAAAGAAAGAAAAAGACAAAAAAACTAGGATAATTTTTATTTATTTATTTTTGTTATCATTGTTGCCTTGGCGGGCTTCCGTAATTAATGATCGTTGATAGTTGCGCAATTTTCATCAGCGCTCATTCGCCATTCCCGCCAACAAGAGCAGCAACAGTAGTAGCAGTTGCAGCACGCTTGGTTTGACCAGTTTATATGGCGTTAAATGCCTGTGTCACACATGACGGCGTTTCTATTTCTACTTGAGCAGCAGCAAAAATGGCGCCGGATTTTGATGGCTTGTATGTCTCAACTGTATGCAAATAACGCTAACGCACACGTGTATACCCGTAGACGCGCATACACACACATGTACAGAAACACACACACATACACCTCTAAAAGTTGAAGAATAAAAAAGCTTATCACAAATGCGTATATTATATAATCTATATATTACTAAAAATATGGAAAATTTTCATACATATTAGAATATTATATCTCTGAATGTTTGAGATGAGACTTGATGATTAGTATTATCTGCGTTATTCAGAATATTGTCCGAATCTTCATTGTTACTTGTACAACGTTTCGGCCGATATTCCCTCCGGCCTTCTTCATGTATTTATTGTCGGACTTTGGAACCTTTTTCTCGGACTCGGGAGCCTTCCTTTCGGACTCGGGAACCTTCTTTTCGGACTATTATTAGAATATATATATATCTTTACTCACATACACACATACCCACACATACCCACATACACACATATCTCTCTCTCTCTCTCTCTCATATATATATATATATATATATATATATATATATATATATAATATGAGAGAGAGAGAGAGAGAGAAGAAAGAAAGAGATAGATAGATAGATAGATAGATATCACACATTCAGTATACACTGAACATCTTTCATCTTTTACTCATACACATTTTTAATGTCCTGAAGAAGGTTTTATTAAAAAAAACGAAATGCTTAAGTATCGACATAAAGAATTTCCATCGTTCATGACATCCTGTGTTTGTTTTCTTTAAAAATTTCTCCACACACACACACACACACACACACACACACACACATATATATATATATATAATACATATATATATATATATACATATATATATATGTATAAGTGAAGATAACGTTTATATATATATATGCTAGAGTATCGTTCAAATCTTGGGCGAGGCTTTAGGCATTTCACATAGCGCTAACATATATATTATATATTTACTCACATACACACATACACACACATATCCTCCCACACACATATCTATCTATCTATCTATCTATCACACACACACACACACACACACACATATATATATATATATATATATATATATATATAATAAAAGTGAAGGTAGCGTTTATATATATATGTTAGAGTACCGTTCAAATCTTGGACGAGGCTTTTGGCATTTCGCCTAGATAAGAAAGTTATACATCAAACTACTCTACTTCCGGCTATGGGGAAATAGTAGGGCTGACTGGGTTCTTTAGCCTTGGATAGGCAAGCAATCTAGGAGAAGAAAAACTATGAATGCAAACCTGTTAAACTCTACTTAAGAAATCGATCGTGTCACATTCTATATATATGGACTCGGATTAACTAACTGGATTCTGTGAACAACAGGACAACTGAACCTCTACAACGGTGATATAACTTCTAACATTTCACTTAGACATGTATCGCATCTTGCTCGCATGGAAGGGTTCGTTATATTTGTATATATATAATACTGCAAGGGACTGAGACCTCCAAGTCGATCTAGGAGGCAGTTGAAATTCCCGGAAAAGATCCTCACCACTTCTCTCTGGCCAGACATGGTTTTGACATCGGAGGCAACTAAGCAGGTGGTGATATTAGAACTCACAGTCCCGTGGGAGGATACATTAGAGGAGGCAAATTGTAGGAAGACGGCAAAATACTAAGAGCTTGTGGTCGAATGTAGAATAAATGACTGGAAGGCCCGAAATGAACCTTTCGAGGTTGGATGTCGTGGATTTACTGGCAGGTCACTTTTGAATATGTTTAAGACCCTTGGTATTAGGGGCCAGCAATGTAGGAGAGCCATAAAAGAAATAACAGGAGTTGCTGAGAGAGCATCGAGATGGCTCTGGATCCACAGGAGCGATGTTTGGATAAGTGCCACTAGGTCGCAAACCGGTAACTGATCTGTCCGGTTGGGGTCTCCTGGGCGAGGGTGTATGGTGAGTAATGACCCGAAACACCTGTTCACCTGGGGTTCATCACTGATGACTGCGGACTAGTATTTCACCCAACGGTGTGTTTATGAAATGTATCTGTGTTTGTGTGTGTGTGTGTTGTGTGTGTGTGTGTGTGCGCGCGCGCGCGTGTGTGTGTTTACAAAGTGTCAAATTCCATTCATTCACCCGATGGTGACACTGATATCTTTGATATTGATACTGGTGCCTTGACAGGAGATAGTCCCATTTATTCATAATCTGCCGAACAAGCATGACGCACGATGAGAGACCACTGATGAGAAGATTCAGCAAGCTCGAGAGATGGTTATGGCAAGCCAGCGAGTTATCATCGATGAGGTAACTTATTATCTGCAGATTAGTTAGGGTTCTGCTTATCGATCCATCTACGATGAGCTCGGCTTCCATAAAACAAGAGTGCGGATAATTTTGAATCTCCGTCTTAGATAGGCAGATAGACAGACAGGCGGATATCTTAATGTTTAGTATCTGGCCGCCATCCTTGGCCAGTTGCAAATAACTTAAAGCATATAAGTAAGTAAGTCACGCGTTATAGAATCCTTTGGTAAGTGAATATGTCTCGCGATATAATACCACGTTCCGTCGTCCAAGAAGATCCGAGTAGTAATGATTAGTATGACCAGAAAAGGCCAGTTTAAATAATAATATCAGCAGCAGAGCATTGCCAGTGATTGGACAATAGGTTGCCTTCCCAGGTCATGTGCTTATCGGCGAGCCTATAAGTAGAAGTAGGCATCTACCACACGCCTTATATCACCAAAAACTCCAGCACTTAATAATTATGAAGAAATAAAATTGATAGAATAAAATTATATTCAAGTTGATAGACATACAGATAGACAGATAGACAGACTGATATTTGTATAGTTATGAACAAAATAAAATTACTAGAAAATTATATACGAATATTAAATAGATCTACTAAATGAAAATGGTTTCACAAACAAACAAAAAAAAGCAAAAATTAGATATGCAGCATAAACTGTTTCTGGTGCAGATTACGCAGATGATCTAGCCGAATCTGATTTGCTTAACTTAGAGCTGGCAGCAAGTCATCAGTCCATATGTGAACTCAGATAAAACAGAGCTCATGTGTTTTAATCAAGATGGTGCCATCTCCTCATTAAATGCTAAAACTTTTATCTGCTTCTCAGAACTGGAAAATTGATAAATTTTAGAATTCGGTTACACAGGTTAGAAAAGTAAACTTTAAAGAGAAAACATCTTTTTCAATTATTGTAGACATCTAAAATTGGGAATAACACCTTCTTTCCAGGAACAAGGAAAAAACACAACAAAATTGGTACATAGTGTAATTAACTGCATTCTATATACCAGTCGGATATCGAACACTATATATAATTATATTATAATATATAATATATATATATATAAGCAAGATATACGAGGAAAATCGTATAAAAAAGCGTTGGATGAAAAAAGTGCTGAAATACCGGCAAGCAGAGCAGTGTAAAAAAAGTTTTACCACAGAGTACCTTTGGCTACTATTACCGACAATAATATGCGCTCTTTAACAAAAAAACAAAAAGAAAGAAACAAAGAAAAAACAAAACAAAACCCCCCAAAAATAATCATCAGACAGGAGGGTTTAAAAGCAAAAACAAAACCTCCCGTCTGATTAATACGTTTTTTCTTCTTAAAAAAACCAATGAAACTGCGAGTATGAGTAGCGAATGATACTCTTTGGTAACAATTATTTTAGATTGTATACATATATAATCTTCATGGTATGTGCGTGTTGTCTTATAACTCTGAAAACATATGTCATTCAGATTTGAATCTCCCATATACTTTCATATCTCTTATTATAATGGAAATTGTGTGTTTTTCTGTCTG
The DNA here is from genome assembly GCA_023376005.1 of Doryteuthis pealeii. Taxonomy (NCBI): domain Eukaryota; kingdom Metazoa; phylum Mollusca; class Cephalopoda; order Myopsida; family Loliginidae; genus Doryteuthis; species Doryteuthis pealeii. The sequence goes on along the minus strand of CM042163.1, from coordinate 28,563,308 downwards.
TAACCGAAACTATATCACTACTCAAATAACAATTCCCTTTGTTATTTATGTCACAGTCTCTATGATTTTATTTTCATTTAAACCTTAATTATTGATAACATTGTTTTACATCATTAATACCGTTGACCATATCTACAGGTATTTGCCTCATACCCCACTTGTATGGGCTGGGCACAAGGCCTCGTTTTAACGTGGGCCCACCCACAAGCCGAAGCTCATAGGTGGGAAAGAACAAAAATTGCGTCGATCCCGTCGGCATTCCCCCTCAAGGGGAGCGCCTCAGGTGCTGGGCAATAAACCCAGCCCTGTCCCTTTAAGTCAAGGGGGCAGGTATTGCCTGGGGGATAGCCCCTGGGATCGACGCTATTAACTTGTAAAGATCCAGGGCCGAAGCCACTGGACCCCCGGCGTTGGCCAGATCTACATGATATTTACCGCGTACCCACTTGTACGGTCAGCACAAAGTCCCTATTAACGTGGGACCACCCACAAGCCGAAGCTCATGGAGTGGCAGGTGAAAAAATTGCGTCGATCCGTCGGCATTCCCCCTCAAGGGGGCGCTCAGGCACTGGGCAATAAACCCAGCCCTGCCCCTTTAAATCAAGGGGCAGGTGTTGCCTGGGGGGATAGCCCCTGGGATCGACGCTATTAACTCGTAAAGATCCAGGGCCGAAGCCACTGGACCCCCGGCGTTGGCCAGATCTACATACTAATATCATGCAATAGTATTTATATATACAACAAAATAGCGGTTTACAATGTGAACGGGAAGGCTAATTTGAATATTGATATTAAAAATTTTATTTTAATAAATATTTTATTAGTATTATTGATTTCTAATTGTTTGGCTTTATCTTAATGAATAAGAACAACAATCTCGGGGATAAATCCATTAAAAAGAAGAAATAACTGTAATTTCATTCTTTACTTCCTAATTTATCTAAATAGTTAAATTATGACAATTTAGCAATAAAAGGCGGGAGTGATGGATGAGTAAGTTTCTGTTGTTCTATTTTTCGATTATACCCTCCTCTGTTTCAAATCTATTTAGTTTCATTAGCCTTTCTAATTTAATATAATATTTTATTACATTAAAACTTAGATGCTTGCACCCAGCGGAAAGTGCATATATTAAATAGTGTATATAATTAAGAATCACACAAAATTTAGTTATTGATGTTTGCTGATTAAGTGATATAATTATTTAATTATACAAAAATCAAAATATTTGTGGAATTTCATAATTCTTCATAAGTAAGTACTGAGAGGCTCGCTCTAGTTTAACCCACTCACCCAATAATATTTTACGTAATTTAGTATTAAGTGTAAAAAGAAATGTTACTTTTTTGCTGAACTAAAAAATAAACCATGAAAATATTCTAAATTTATTTTTGTTAGTTTTCCTAATATTATTTTAGATGTAAACAGAAGGAAATGATATAGGCGTCGACAAAAGGTGCAGCGGTTTTCATCTTAAAAACGAATTAAAATTAATTGAATTGATTATTTAAGGTCAAATTTTTGTTTTAGTTGAAAAGTAGTAGCATAATGAGAATCTGAACTGTAAGGGTAATATCTACCGGCTCCCGTCATCATTTAGACCTGGTGACCATGGTAAGACAGGTTCAGAGTTCAAAATCAAGTATATCTTATCTAGTCTTCTAGAAGAGATGTTGAACTTTGACAACTTATCTTTCTAGCTACTGGCCTTTTTTGATAATTTATTTATTCTCGTCCCGATACCATTTTCTTACAATGTTACACTTACATACCTCATATGTATTAAGGTAGGTGCTCTGATTTACAATAAGGCTTACATTAAAGGATTGTGGGAGAATCAAGGTGTTTAATAACACTATAGGATCCGAATAATTGCTTATTAAAAAAACGAAAAAGAAAAGCGATTATAAAAAACAATGTGTACATTTAAAATGTAAAAAAAGCGAGGAATAAATGGGTGTGAGTCAGTCTTAGGAAACGAGCAAAGTTGAAATATGAATAGATTTATAGGAATAGAGTAAAATAATCAAGATAAATGTAAATGGTCTTGAGTTAAAGAAGAACAAGAAAAATGGAGTGTCAAAAGAAAGATGGCGGCAAAAAAAAAAAGGCGGAAAAAGTAGACTTCAAAGCAGAAAAGAAAAAAGTTATTTTTTCTTCCTTATTTCGAATTCTACTCTACTTTTTTAAAAAGTAGTTAAAGTTGAACTGAAACTTTTGCTGGTATTATTGATATCACTACTTTCTGATTTTACAGTCAAGTCACATTGAAAGCACCAATTCTCGATTGATCACACAAGTTAAACAGTAATAGGTGACCATTAAAAACAACTGGTACTGTCACTAACTTGATACCAAAGTTACTTGATTCGGCATTAAATGATCCGAAAAGAGTTTATATGTCGTAAAATTACCAGCAATTTTCTGAGCTTTGCAGAATTTTCTTTTTTACAATACTCCAGAAATACATACACCATATCGTTTTACCTGTCTTAACTATGATACCAAATTGCATTCGGTGGGGAGCCGTGGGTGTGGAGTGCTCCTTTATTACCCTTAAACCCAGGTCCATTCTGAGCTGGAGTAGTAGTACTTCGAGGTAGTAGTACCTGTTAGGACCCTACTGATGTGTCAAAGCGATCAGTTTGAAAATTATTTGTTTGCTGGCTGGTTGGTTGGATTTTAAAGCATGTCAACCCTTGGGTTATTTTATTTCGAAGACGTTTTTGTTTTTTCATTCGTTTTTGGCATTCAAATCTTCTTTTAGATTCATTTTTAAACAACTTTTTAAAGTTCATTATTGATCTATAGATGGAACCATAACATGTACTAACAGAGCTGTATAAGGGGTACTGCACACTCACCAGAGCTCCAGAATTGGAACCTTACCTTTTAGCACATATATGTTAAAAAGGGTTGGAGGTTGCCATAAGAGCAACACAGTCTGGACAATCATAGAGGTGCTAAGATTTGACGTGTCCAGCTGATTGATCAGAGGGGGCCTCTCTAATCGTCTGTTTGGTCCAAGTAAGGGCTAAAGTGGATTGTTGCGTGTCATGGACAGCTCAGCTGCCAGTATTGCATTCTTAAGCATCACAGATCACCACCCACGGCTCCATTTGACGGCCTGCAGAGGTGCAGTCGAGGTATTCGACAGCCTCAGAGAACAAGAGGGAAATCATTTCTACAAACAAAAATATGCGCCCTACTGTAAGCAATTAAATTTTAACTATATAAAACATCATATTAATTTAAAAAATCGAAAATCAATGATAAAACATAGTTACCCATTTTCAATCTTATTATCATTTTAAAGAACGCAATATTTAAATCCAAATATTTTATATTCGCTACAGGTGTCGCTACCTGTTAGGGTATATAGCAATGTGCTAAGAAACTGGAAGATTCTTTTACAACAACATTTCATTGAGAACCTGGCACAAAACAATCAGTTACAGCAGCTTTATATATCATTCGTCTAAATGTTTGAGATGAGGCTTGATGATTTAGATGATTTAAATTTTTATTATTGTATACACAACATTTCGCCCGGTGTGTCCTCCGGTCTTCTTCAGATGTTTCTTGTCGAAATCGGGAAACTTCTTGTCGAACTCGGGAACTTTCTTGTTGAACCCGGGAGCCTTCATGTCGTAATCGGGAGTCTTCATTGAACTTCGAACCGAATCCTTTATTTAATCCATAGGGGCGTATTTTTGTATTTCCGTTAACCATGACCGAGTACAAGAATTAAGCTGGATCAAGCATTCTATGTTATTATCACCCGTGGTCAGGATTGACGCATCAATCTACAGATGATTTTCAACTATAATAACTCAACTATTATATCCGTTACGCCATGTGTCCAACATATAAAAAAGGCCGAAAGGCACACCGACCGACACTTTGTGTATGTAACAGTAAAGATGAGGACTACAGTACGAAAAATCTAAATAACATAAAACTTTATATATATATATATATATATATATATATATATATATATATATATATATATATATAGAGAGAGAGAGAGAGAGAGAGAGAGAGAGGCATATGGGAGAAAATCTTACAGTAATGTCTTGACTTTCTAATGTATCATTTTTTGCAGCGTTTGCAGTCCATTATATATAGTAAATTTATCGGGTTGTCCTAAAGTCAGTATCAGCTAGATAGCAAGGGAGTCTATCCCCTTTTCACTAGCGCTAGACCAAAGAGATTGGTTTTAGCTTCTGAGGCGTAATTTCCACACCTACCATCGGCTCCTCACTTTACTGCACAGATCCCTGAGCTACCTTCAGGTTCCCAGCTGGACTCTCTACTGACTGAGCTAAGCCGCCCCTTTAAACAAAAGAAATAAAAATGATGCCCGAAAGACACAAATTTGAATGTCATTGTGTTTAATATTGTTGGAAATCAACTCAGACACCCAAGTTGAAATCCTGATTGACGCGGTTTGTTTCCCTTGGCTCTAATTTCCTTTGGAAAGGCAGGGATCCACCTCCTCTCCCCCTAACTATGTGTAAAACATATGGCACACTAAGCCTTGGTACAGAAACCGGTTTAGAAGAAAACTGTATTCAAACCTTGGAACAGTATCTTTACAGGCACGAGCAGTAAGGTTCCCTTTTTTGATTGTTTATAAAACTGCAAAAAGGTTACACGAGCTGAATCCAAGTTATGGACGAGGCTGTTTTGTATTAATTTTGTGCTAATGTCCTGGGAAAAGCATGAAGCTATCTCTTGGGCTCCTAGCTATGTAAAGAATACTGGGGTCTTTAGACTGGGTTTGGCAGTACTTTCGCTCAGAAATGGAAGGTGTGCGTCCCCATGGCACAGTGGCTAACGTGATGGACGAGGACGTCGTAATAAGCGAGAGTAGACTCAAGTTGCGCTATTATTCACTTTCGGACATACCTTTATCAAAGGTCCACTCACCCTCATCCCCCTAGTTATGGGCTAAATGTTACCACTATTTTTCTTTTACAAGAATAGCTCTTGCATTAAATGACCCACGAAGGTTGATATCTTATTATAATGTGTGTTTTTCTGTCTGTAACCGAAACTATATTACTACTCAAGTCACAATTCCCTTAATTATTTACGTCAAATTCTCCATGATTTCATTCTTTTAAACCTTCAGTTATTAATAAAAATTGTTTTACATTATTAATACTGTTGACCATATCTACGTACTAATAACATGCAATTGTATTTATATATACAAAAAATAGCGGTTTACAGTTTGAACGAGAAGGCTAATTTGCATATTGATATTTTAAAATTTATTTTTAATAAATATGTGCTTGGTATTATTGATTTCTAATTGTTTGGTTTTATCTTAAGAAATATAAACAAAAATCTCGTGGATAAATCTTAAAAGAAATTTATTTTACAAGAAGAAATAACTGTAATATTATCCTTTACTTCCTATTTTTAACTAAATAGTTAAATGAGGAAAATTTACCAATGAAAGAGGGGAGTAATGGAAAATGATGGAATAGTTAGTTTCAAAGTTGTTCTATTTTTCGATTATACCCCCTCTGTTCCAAATCTTTTTATCTGCATTCTTAGTCAGTTTCATTAGCCTTTCTAATTTAATATGATATTTTATTATATCAAAACTTAAATACTTGCTAGTGCATTTAAACAAAGAAAACCAGACAAAGAAACCACCCGCTCAAAAACTGACCCTGTATCACATACTGCCGGTGGCGGTGAGGTTGGTTAAATATATACTTTTGTGAGTATAAGTATATAAGTGCAAGTAAATGCCCCGAAATACACCCTTACCTGCTTTTCATGTAGGTTACTAATATGCCGGTGTATTTTCAAATCTGTTGTCTTTCTTATATTTAAATAAAGAATGTTGCATATATTCAATATGCCATTATATTCAAATGCAATGAGTGTAACGGGGAGTGGGCGTATGTATCTACGTTTTGTCTAAAAATATATATTCTCATTTAAAAGATATTTCTCTTCATCAATTCACTATCTTTCCAAAGAAGATGCAGCATTATATTTTCGCAATTATTTGTTCTTTTTTTTGTGCCCTTCCTCGCTTTCATAACTGCTTATTCCCATTCAACAATCACTCATGGCCGCAGATCCGTACCCATCTCCCCTCTATATTTATTCCTAGCCACGGTTACGTATTGCAAGATGGCCTCCTATTCAATGCCAATCCTCAAGTATCCTCCTCCTTTCTTTTGCTATTCGCCTTTAACAGGGCCCAAAGCCTGCAATTATACTCACAGTGCGCATGCGTAACATTAAATAAGTGTTTCTTTCGGCAAGGCTTCTTTTTCTTCTTCTTTCACTTCCTACTTTTTCTTTATTCGCGTTTGTTTCGCGGTAACATGATAATTTATAATCAATACATTATTGGATAATGTGGTATTTGGGGACTTCTGGTTGGCGGGAAATTAAATAACGTTCCTTTTCCATTTCAACTGTGATTTAGCGGTTTGGAAACGAAGAAGGGAAAATTATGTTTTGATTCCTCTTTTTTTTTCTCATATCGTCTTTCATTGATATTTAATTTTGATTTTTAACATCACCATTAACTTTACCACCGGATACATCATTGATATTCTTGCTGTTACTTTTTACTTTTATCTCTCTTATTATCATCATTTATTTTTTTTTACTGAATATTTTATTATTATTATTATTATCGCTATCGTTCTGCTTCTGGTTTTGTACTCTATACAGCCGCACGAAAAGTAAGTCCAAAAGCACCGAAGAAGACTTCAATAGAGCCAGACATTGGCTATTTCTGAAGATTTTCAATATAACAGTCCACGTATATATTCTTAATCTTGAAATTTGGGGACAAAAACAGGTTTTCAAAATTTTGTTTCAATCATTTTTCAATTTGACAGTTTTATTCATGATAAAATTTGTGTATGCAATTTTATCATCAAAATAGGGGTACAATTTTTTAAAAGCGTTTTCTAGCTTAGGTATATGTTAATTTAAGAGGACATAACCCAGGTTTTACAGAAATGTACAGTAGTATAGTAAAAGCTTAAGTTTTATAACCAAATTTGAAGGTAAAAAATGCCTATTTGTTTTTTTAGCGTCAAATATTCTGCATATAAAATGCACTTGAGGATACCGTTGCTATATTCAAAATTAATATCATCTTAAAGTAGTTTTCTTTTAATATATAAGGCTTATATATATATATATATATATATATAATATATATATATATATATATATATATATATTTACCAACCCCTCTGTACGAGCAGGATGTGACACAAGGTCAATTTCTGAAGCGGAGTTTAACAGGTTTGAATTCAGAGTTTTTCTTTCTCCTAGACCGGTTGCCTAACCAAGGTTGAAGAGCCCAGTCTACCCTACTATTTATCCATAGCTGCAGGGAGAGAAGAATTCATACCTTTCCCAAGGGTATTAGCGCTAAGTGAAATGCAATTACCACATCCAGGAATTGAACTCGGGGCGACGAGTTCATTTCCTATGACTTTAACCATTACACCACGCGCTTCCTGGCTTTTTTATGTATAAGGTTTTGCTTATTTCTTTCTTTATGTTGTACTACCTTACTTTCCACCCAATAGGGGCGGCTTTTAAGCTATTCAACTAATAATTTTGTTGCCATAATTCTAGTGAAGTTCTTTATTCTCTTTGAAGTGAATGCAAAACTTGTTGAGAATATGCGTGCAATGAAAGGTTCTATCACTGGCCATGAGTCTTTATGTGTATTTTGCCAACATTTATCATTACGTACTTCCATATTTTTACACCGAGTATCGAATTAATATTAAAATGTTTGATAAATAAAAACTTGGAACCATTCATTTAAAAAAGAAGCTTGTTTTATATTATATATATATATATATAATATATATATATATATATATATATATATATATATATATATATATATATTAAATCTCCAACCCCACACACACACACAAACTTCCTTCTCTTCTCTTAATATAAAACATAAAAATTTCTTTTGAGACCCAATGACATCTCTCCCCTACCTATTACCAATACACATACACACACACACACACACACACACACACACACACACACACACACACACACACAAACAAACAACCTTGAGGTTTACTTCCGCTGTCGTTTATCGCAACAGAAAAAATTTATACACACACAACCACATACCTAAAAAAATGCACAATGTTTCCTTTAGATACACACACTTACAGCGTCCCATACTCACGCCATAAAATAGAATATTTGATGTTATATTTCAAAACCGTCTTCTTTTTCAAACCTCAAAATTTTTAAACAGACTGAATGACAAGGACTACCACTCGCTTTTCTCGTTATTCTGTGATAAATATTTCTTATCACCTTCCACATAGCAACAAATGCCCTGGAGATGGTCTAATTAATAGATCGAAACATTGCAGCGTCGGCCAATAAACTCACCACTTAACCCATTTAAACCTGTGTTTTTTTCATTTTTCTTAATATACTACATACCGTCGGATTCATTTCCTTTCTTCACACACACACACACACACACACACACACACACACACACATATATATATATATATATATAATATATATATATATATATAATACCCGTAAAAATGATGAGACCATTATTCTTTTAAAAGCTTGTTTCGTATATATATATATATATATATATATATATAATATATATATATATATAGTATCTGTAGGTAAAAAGTCTAAATTAGCTAAGTTTTATTATAAAATAGAGGTAATTTTCTTGTTGATGTACGTTTAATATAATAAAACCCGTGATATTAGACGTTCCAGCGTTTATGTTATCGACTTCTGAAGTGTTCACTATAGAGGTCTTTAACAGCCAAGAGGGGGTTGTCATGTTATTAGAATTTCCTAATTAGTAATTTGTGGTCATTTACCTAAGGTTTAAATTTCATTTTAATCGAAGGCAAAAATTCAGTTGGGGAAATGTTCCTCCTGGTGACCCCTTTGATCAAAATGAAATATACTTATCCAAATAAAATAGGTAATATAGTTTCAGAATATATGTGATTATGGGGGTCTATCTCCAAAAGCCTAGGAATAGTTCGTGAACAAACACGACAAGAACTCGAACTTCTCAGAAAGACTCTCAACATTATATATATATACATATATATTGGTGTAGGGGTTACGGTCCTCGCCTGTCAGCTTGACAGTCGGGTTTCGAAACACGCTCAAGGCGGTCTTCCTATCTATAGCTCTACTGATGAGGCCTAATAGGCCGAAATGTACATACAGAGATTGATTTTTCTCGATTTGTTCAGCCTTACATTTAAATAGGTATGCCCGCCTAATTAATTAATCATTAATTAATTAACTTTCAAAATTAGGTAGGACTTCAATTAAGTACATATTCTCTCAAAAATTTTCGGCTAAAAAAGCCATATCATAAACACATCGCTAATGTGTATTTACTTCTCATATATATAATATATATATATATATATATATATATATTATATATGGTGTCCTTAAGAATTTAAAAACAAATTAAATTTTAAGTTTCTTTTGAGTTTCTGGTTGAAATAAATTGTTACAGGATGACGGTTTGTTAAGTTTTTCTTTCTTTGAGAGTTAAATATTGCTCTGTATATAATCTAATTTATTGATTATTATACATTGAGCTCTCTGCAGGGATTCATAAAAATCCTTGTATGAATATATGTTTGCACCTACAAGAGCATATAGTATGGTTATACAGTGAGATTTTGAAGATCTCAAATAAAATCATCCCTTCCAACCAGTCATTTGGATTAGCTTATATATATATATATGTATATAATATATATATATATATATATATATATATATATATATATATATAAAAAAAATGAGATCTTTAAATAATATATTGATGATATATCTATTATTTTGAGTACTACCCAACTCCTTATATTAACTGAGGTATCGTTGGCATGACTGCGACTAAAATACGCTTCTATCTCTTTCCGTTGCGCACAGATTTCAACTTAATAAGAAGCTGCTGGCCATGTATTGTCTGGTATTTATTTTTGGGAACTATCCACTTCCTGTCATTTTCCCGCCATTGTACTTCCATTTTCCCACCTTTTCTGACCATTTATCCTTTTAACCTTTTCTTATCCGTCAATAAGGTAATTCTTGTGTGTATTTTTAATCATCTATGTACGCTTAGCGGATTCTTTTTAATATTGTCCTAACACAATAAAAACAGCCCATCAGTAAAGATAACCGCTTTGAATACGTCAACTGTATCCCCTACAGAGAAGTAAGACCCCTCCCAAGGGGTGCCCTGGATATGATACTAAACTGTATTCGGTGGTAAGTCTTATGGAGCTCAAGGAATTGTACAGTCATTCTTTAATTTTTATTACTCCCAAGTCCACTATGACCCAGGACGTCTTGTCCATTGGTTGCCTTAGTTGTGTTACAATATGTTTTGCCATCCTGTAAGGCCTTAAGCCAGAGCGCTTGTTCTGTGGAATTGGATCCTTGGTAAAGAGTATTGGTAATCGTCTGGTATTGTAAGTCCCTCCCCAATGAGTGCAATTAGAATTACCATAATTCTAATTACAGTCAGTGTGGGGGTTTAAATAGGGTATCAGCCACGCAGTATGGTTGGTGATTGGCGAAGTAATAAACCACGTGACTTAGGCTAGTCTATAAATCCAGGTAAGGAATTAGAGCACACCTTATATGCCAAATACTTTGGGCACCTCACGTGGTGTAATGGTTAGCAAGCTCGCTTCGCAAACCATTGTTAGTGAGTTCGATTTTCATTGGGCGCCCCATACTTCTGGCCTTGTGCCATATCTAAGCTAAGCTTAGTAAATAACTATATGCCAAATACTTTGGGCACCTCACGTGGTGTAATGGTTAGCAAGCTCGTTTCGCAAACCATTGTTAGTGAGTTCGATTCTCATTGGGGGCCCCATGCTTCTGGCCTTGTGCCATATCTAAGCTCAGCTTAGTAAATAACTAACTATATGCCAAATACTTTGGGCACCTCATGTGGTGTAATGGTTAGCAAGCTCGCTTCGCAAACCATTGTTAGTGAGTTCGATTCTCACTGGGCGCCCATACTTCTGGCCTTGTGCCGCATCTAAGCTATGCTTAGTAAATAACTATATGCCAAATACTTTGGGCACCTCACGCGGTGTAATGGTTAGCAAGCTCGCCTCGCAAACCATTGTTAGTGAGTTCGATTCTCATTGGGAGCCCCATACTTCTGGCCTTGTGTCGCATCTGAGCTAAGCTTAGTAAATAACTATATGCCAAATACTCTGGGCACCTCATGTGGTGTAATGGTTAGCAAGCTAGATTAGCAGACCATTGTTAGTGAGTTCGATTCTCACTGGGTACCCCATACTTCTGGCCTTGTGCCGCATCTAAGCTAAGCTTAGTAAATAACTATATGCCAAATACTCCAAAAGGCTGTTTGTTTGGTTGGTTTGTTTTACGGAATATCAACCCTTTTAGGGTCAATTAATGCGGAATCAAGTCAATTTGATATTCAGCTTACTTACAGTACCTGTTGTTGCTTAAATGGTCACCCATCTAAGTATTGAACAAACTCGTCAGTGCTTATCTTTGGTGATATCACGGTGATATTCAACATGACTTTATCGTAAGTCTTGGGGATAGCACATATGATAAAGAGGTTTGGGGGTTGCCATAAGGGCAATAAAGTAAAGACAATAATATAGATGATAGGGCCTAACGGGACCAGCCAATGTTCGGAGGATGCCTTCTCCGACCGCCCGTGTAGACTACGTAAGAGTCAAAGTGGAGTATTGCATGTCATAGGCTACTCAACCACCAGGATTCTGTCCTTAATCATCACAGGTCACAACCTACGACCAACAGGTGGCGCCATTGGGGGAGATTTTATCCCTCTGCAGAGGTGTAGTCGGCGTATTCTACTGCCTCGGCCAAGAGGGGGGACTAAACCAGGTTAGGAGATATATATACTAGGGGATATATATATATATATATATATATAATATATATATTATATATATGAAGAAAGGAAGTGAATCCGACGGTATGTAGTATACTAGGAAAAATGAAAAACACATAAATGGGTTAAGTGGCGAGTTTATTAGCCGACACTGCAGTGTTTCGATCTATTAATTAGATCATCTTCAGGGCATTTGTTGGTATTTGGAAGGTGATAATAAATTTTTATCACAGAATAACGAGAAAAAGCGAGTGGTAGTTATGTGTTATTCAGTTTAAAAATTTTTGAAGTTTGAAAGAAGAACGGTTTTGAAATATGACGTCAAATGTTCTATTTTACGGCATTGGTATGGGATGGTGTGTTTGTGTATCGAAAGGAAACATTGTGCATTTTTTTAATGCCCTGAAGATGATCAAAATTAATAGATCGAAACACTGCAGCGTCGGCTAATAAACTCGCCACTTAACCCATTTAAACCTGTGTTTTTTCATTTTTCCTAATATACTACATATATATATATATATATATATATATATATATATATATATTATTTTTTGTATGTATTTAATTGGATGGAAACTAATCTGCAACCATATTGGTTTCATGCTCTTCAACTTGCCTGTTTAAAAAGAGCAATCTTCAGCAGTAAAATATTTTGAAAAAAGGGAAAAAGTGAAAAGATATAGACAAAATAGATTGTGCGTTGGTGGTTTGATTAATATTGCTCTATGACACATGTTGAGCACTCCTAATAATACAATATATCTTGGCTAACTATTGTCTCATCAAGAGTTAACCATACACTGTGGTAATATATAATATATATTATATATATATATATATATATATATATATATATTAAAATGCCTATAACAACTTTCTCATCAATTCTTCTCCTACCAGCCTCCACATTAATATAATTTTTGACCACACCCCAAAAAAAAACTAGAACACATCACCCCTGATGATGGCACTTCGAAGTGCCGAAAGTACTCGGACCTGAATTTTGGTGGATTTATCCACGAATTCCACCCAAATATTAAAAAGTTAGCCAGAAAACTCGAAAAGATCAAAATAAAATTGTTAACAGGAGATGTGTCTTTTGTTTAATTCTACACACACACACACACACAACACACACAACACACACACACACACACACATATATATATATATATATATATATATATATATATATATATACACAAATACATTTTTGGTACAGCTAAACTTGTATAAGATTTTTGAAAAATAAACGACATATTTTATTGATTAGCAATTTTTTATTTTATTTTCGAAAGAGAAAAAAAAAAGAAGAAATTTAAGGGCCCTTTCGACCGATGCTTTGTCAATGTAAATCATATATATATATATATATATATATATATATATATATATATATATATATGTGTGTGTGTGTGTGTGTGTGTTTGTGTGTTGAATTTGACTTGCCAAGTCAATTTCCTACGACGATAACAGTTGCACCACGTACGCCTCCACTTAAAAGAACCACTGGTGATAAATTGGACTCAGTTCTTCCTACCTATCATCCCTCTGGACACTATCGATCTTTGTTATTAGGCTAATAATGTGAGCGCACTCCTACAAGCAGCAACATGGTGAGTCGGCCATCTGGGAATATACCAGTGAGAATGAAAGATCACTTAAATAGCAAGTCTGATCGGGAAATCGACGAAGGAAAGTTTTAGTGTCAGTGAATACGTACAGGCTTTACCCGGCATGGAGCCGAGCCAACCGTGCAGTCACGACCTAATCTGTCGGTCACGAGTGCTCCGCTTAGAGACCGACACAGCCGCAGTCACGCAACTGGCAATTTAGTCTGAGCTTTTACTGCCGAGAGACAATTCTGAAATGAAGCCGGGCGAATCAATGTCTGCGTGCTGTCCAGTGTAATACACTTTCGCGTCACTATAGAAAAGCTGTATAATCTGCATAATCACATATGCAGATATGGATCAGGGGTTATACATATTGGTTGGTTGATTCTGATGGATTAGTGATCTTGGTATACTTATTACTAAACTTAGCTTAGATGTTGCACAAGGCCAAATTATGGGGCGCCCAGTGAGAATCAAACTCACTAACAATGGTTTTGTTGCATAGCACCTTCCTCACTGGCACTAAATAATTATAATGTTGCATACCTCTTCTTCTTCACTTACTTGGACATCTATTCTTCTGCTGGCCGTCTTGGTATGCTTCTGATCGTCTTTGGTATTTCTATCATCTATCTTGACTTGGTCTGTCATCTTCTAAGATCTTGCGTCTGGAGTTGACTTGGGGACCTCGGTCTGGTTTTCTGTTAGGGATTTCTCCTTATCAGAAGCCCTGTAACATTGTTAGTTTTTAGATGATAAACACAAGACTTCGATTTACTTTTGATCTTATTTTATTGTTAAATCCCCACCAGACATATGCTAACTAACATAGCGTGCGTGAGTTCCAGTTTAGGCAGGACCTAAAATGGTCGACTTCTCTGCCTGACGTCTAACTGCAAACTTGCGACCGAACAGGTCCCACGTGACTTCACGTATTTTGGCGGGCTTCTGTAATTTTCCATGGAAGGACCCGGCCCTGGTATGAAAAGGGTCATCCCCCCAGAATTACAGGGGATTGACAATAATCTTATGCAACCGCATAGATTATGTAACAGTTTGAGAATCTAGCTTGCTAACCATTACACCACATGAGGTGGCCTAGTGATCTTGGTATAAGCATTAAACTTCCTGTCCGAAATAAATAACCATCGACGTTGCATTCTGGGAAAAATGAATATTCTAATTACTATAAAATACTTGACCCATGTATATATCTACCAAAAGTATTTATAATAATTATTGCTTTTGAATAGTATTTTCTTACTTTTGATTTTAGTGGCCACTTCCCACAGTTGAAAAAATGGATAGAATTAGATAGATAGATAGATAGAATGATAGATTGATTGATAAATATGAATTGGCTTAGACTGATAGTGTTGTCTATGGCTACAATAAACAGACACAACATGTCGACGGAGTTTGAAATACGCTGACTGTACTGCGTGCAGAGGGGTAGGAATCCCACCCTGAATAAAAGCGGTATATCGGGTATGACACTAAGCTGTACCTGATGGCACATCGTTCTAGAGAATTGGGGATTGTGAAGTAGCCCTTCATTGAAATTATTCTAAGATCCCCTCTAACGCGGAGTGATAGTACATTTTAGGGTCTTAATCTATGTTTCAATTATATCTGTTTAAAAATTATTCGGATTAGATGGTATCGGCCCGTAAATCTTTTAAGAAACAACTAAACATAAACGTACAATGAACCGATTCCCTAACCTCCAGGCATAAAATAATCCCAGATAACATGCCATTAAATTCAATCAATCAATTAGTCTAAATTTGTATAGTGTTGACTGTGACTACGATAAACAGACTCACCTTGTAGGCGGGGCTTAGAATACGTTGTCAAATAGATCTGTTAAAATATTATTCGTATTTGGATGGGCAGAAAAAACTACATAAAAATGTAAATATGAACGTATAACTAACGTGGAGGAGCGTGGTGTAATGGTTATGTAATGAATTCGTCAACTAGAATTCAAATCCTGGACGAGGCTGTTTGTATTTCACATCGCGCTAATACCCTTGGGAAAAGTGCATCCAACTACTCTCCCTCCAACTATGGGTGAATAGCAGGGCAGACTGAGTTCTTTAACTATGGCTACGTAACCAGTCTAAGAGACGGAAAACTCTGAATTCAAACTTTTTGAACTTCGCTAAAGAAATTGACCTTGTGTCACATGTTGGTAAATATGCATATATGATTAACGTGATTACCTAATCTCTAGGCATAAAATAAATCTAGACGGATTGACGTGCCGTTAAAATAAATCGATCAATTAATTAACATGCCATTAAATATGTCAACCAATCAACTAATCTGCCATTAAAATCAATTAACCAGTCATTAAAATCTACAATAGAGAAGAGTATAATTTTATATTTTTTAATGTATATTCATATTGTCATTTTCTTTTACTGACAGTAACAGAGACACTGATAGGTACGTCCCATGTTTCCCTGACGCATAAAAATCTAAAAGGACGCAGTAAAATTGTATTTATGCATCCCAATGTTTTTCTTACCCCCACCATTTCCAGCTAACTGTAAATACATTTTAATATTTTCTTGGAAACGAATTACACAGGATAGATTACAAGGTGGGAGTTAGACGGCTTTAGTTGCTCATAGATAAAACCTCTACAATTTATAAAAAACTTAGTTGGGAAATATCAAATTTCCTGGGGACTCATTCAAATCTAATCCGTGCGTACCAAAATGCATTAAATTAAAATGCTACCAGCATCACTGCACCATTATTTTAAAGCAAACAATATGAAGGATCTGTTTGAAAATGTTAACATTGGGGATATTTTCTCCTTTTTGAGGGAAATAAAATTATACCATAGAATATAGACATGAAACAAATCAATACCATACAATATAATTCCCAATGATGCTAACACATTGTTAAAACATTGTTAAAACCAATTACTAAAAGTATATATATGAATGCACAATATGTATAATACCCCAACCGCTAGGCATGATATAACCCTGGACGGGTTGATATGCCGTTAAAATTAATAAACCAAACCAACCATACCAGCATCACTGCAGTAAATGTAAAAAAAAAAGAAAAAAAAAGAGATTAAGAGATTTTCTTTTCAATTCGAGAAGTTCAAGCTATTTGGGAAAGATACATTTTCCTACAATAATACACCGGTTTGCCTAACTTAATCTAAACGATTTCTCTTAGCCGTCTGTCGCGTTTCATTTCTTTACAAAACCAGGTTCTAACAAAATGGCCGTATGCTACTGCGTAAGCAAACCCCAAAACATAAATATTGGTCGGTACAGCGACTAGTATCTTGTCAAAATAATCCGCTCAAATCTAAAAGACAGGATTTTGGATTAGGTAAATATATACAATCGATTTTTATTACTTAATTTCTCCTGACGTTGGCAAAATCTTACAACATACAGCTGCGCCGCTTGCTATTTTGCGGGGGTGGAAATTTTGGATGGAGGGTCTCACACAAAGTAGTGTCTGTCTCAATTGTTGGAGAAATACAAAACAAAAACTTGACAAGTAAATGGTTTTTGAATTCTCCCCATCGCCCTCTCTCTCTCTCTCTCTCTCTCTCTCTCTCTCTCTCTCTAATATATATATTATATATATATATATATATATACTTAATATACCAAACTTATTGGTAAATCCTCGCGGTGAGAAAAAAAGAGCAAATAGTTTGATTGTAAAAATATACTACCAAACATCAACCGGGAAGAAACTTTTTTTTGGAAAAAAAGAAAAGACCAAGATAATAGAACCAACAAAAAATAATCTATTAGTACAATATTTTGGCCAAAAGAAAAAAACAATTTATATGCATATATATATATAAGGTATATATATTCATACAAAACCGCCAGGAGAATAAAGATAATAAGTAAAAAGTGCTCAATACCTAAGTAGAGCAAATAATAAAGATAAATCTAATGAGTCAGACGAACCTACTAAACGTTACTGACTCAGATCTTAGCCCTGAAGAGCATTAAGCGAAACTTTTAGTAGGTTCGTCTGACTCATTAGATTTATATATATATATATATACACACACACACACACACACACACACACACACATATATATATATATATATATTTGTGTGTGTGTGTGTGTGTGTGTGTGTGGAGAAATGTAGAACATACACGGGATTTTACAATGGATGGACATTTATTAGTCGTGATGTCGATGTTCGAACATTTCGGTTTTATAAAGAAACCTTCTTCAGGACAATATGAAACTTGTAAAGGAGAAAAAAGATATGTTAGTTAAAAGATGATAGATGTTTTAAATACTTTGAGTTTGGAAATGCTGCACAAATATATACCCCATGATGACGACTGGCGAAACAGTCGAAAGCGCTAAGGTGGAAACGAGTTGAGAACAATTAAAAAATAAATAAGATTACACAAATATTCCTTTTGTCTAATCACATTTTGATCCACACACACACACACACACACACACACACACACACAAAATGTCATAAAAGTATCGAGAATGAAGCTGTATTTACCAAGATAGAAATGAACAATGAATGAAACGTTAATGTTTTTCGGAATACAAGGTTGTCATAAAAGTTGCCCAAGGTGTGTCCGAGTGTGAAGCTGTATTTACTAAGATAGAAATGAACAATGAATGGAACGTTATTTATTTTCGGAATTCAAAGGTGTGTCATAAAAGTGCCGAGTTTGAAGCTGTATTTACCAAAATAGAAATAAACAATGAATAGAACGTTAATTTTTTTCAGAATACAAGGTGTATTTTTGACACATCTTATATATATATATATATATATATATATGTGTGTGTGTGTGTGTGTGTGTGTGTGTGTGTGGTGTTCTGGGCACAAAAACACTTCTTGATTTCAAACGTATATAGAATGTAAGTTTATTTCTATATTCTTACAAATTAACAGCTACAATTGGATGCTCTTAGAAAGTTTCATGTAATACCACTTATTTGGGATTTCCACGTTATATAGCATCCGAATAAGCCTGGACGAGACTGTTTGCGTTTCAATGCATTAAGGAAGTCATGGATCCTTCTTTTCTCCCCTCAGCTATAGATAAATAATAGTTGGTTGGTTAGTTTGCGACTGTATCTTACGTCATATCAACCCTTTTCTGGCCATTTAATGCCGAATCAAATGATTTTGGTATTCGGTTTATTACAGTATC
>CM042163.1:28529529-28539529 GCA_023376005.1 Doryteuthis pealeii | reverse complement strand
GTGTCGGACTTTTCCTGGACTTAGATGGGTCGCCGACCAAGGCTAAGGAGTCCCTTCTAACCTATTTGGGCATTTATGTGAGTAGTAAGTGCCCCAATCATATATTTATTAAAACTTAGTTTGGCACAGAGCCATAGTAATAAGACAGGCGATGAGGATCGAATTCATTATACAATTTATGACTCGTCGGACTTCAAACAATTGCTCTGTACTTTCGTGGTGGTTTATTTTATTTATGCCGAAGTCAGTTGAACAATCATTGTGTCAATAGGACACAATAATTTATCTTTGCAATGGTAAACATTTCACACTTATAATATCAATGTTTTAAGAACAAAAGTCTGCAAGAAAGAAAGAAAGAAAGACAGAAAGAAAAAAAGAAAGAAAAAGAAAGAAGGAATGGCTTCAGGAAAGAAGGAAAGAAAGACTTTAAGAAAGAAAGAAAGAAAGAAAAAGGAAAAAAAGAAGAAAGATAGGCTTTAAGAAAGAAAGAATCAAAGAAAGAAGGAAAGAAAGAAAGAAAAAAAAATGAAATAAAGAAAAAAGAAAAAGAAAGAAGGAATGGCTTCAGGAAAGAAGGAAAGAAAGACTTTAAGAAAGAAAGAAAAAAAAGAAAAGAAAGAAAGAAAGAAAGAAAGAAAGAAGAAAGATAGGCTTTAAGAAAGAAAGAAAGAAAGAAAGAAAGAAAGAAAGAATGGCTTCAGGAAAGAAGGAAATAAAGATTTTAAGAAAGAAAGAAATAAAGAAAGAAAGAATGAAAGAAAGAAAAAAAAAGAAAGATAGGCTTTAAGAAAGAAAGAATCAAAGAAAGAAGGGAAAATTTTTAAAGTAAGAAAGAAAAATAATGTCTTAAAGAAAGAACAAACAAAAGAAAGAAAGGCGTCTAGAAAGAAAGAAAAAAAGAAAGAAAGAGAAAAAGAAAGAAAGAAAAGAATGACTTATAGAAAGAATGAAAATAATAAAAGCTTCTAGAAATAAAAATAAAAAAAATAAAGAATGATAGTCTTTAAGAAAGAAGAAAGAAAGAAATGTTTAAAGAAAGAACGAAAAAAGAATATATTCAAAAGAGAAAGAAGAAAGAAAGAAAGAAAGAAAGAAAGAAAGAGGGACTTATAGAAAGAATGAAAGGCTTCTAGAAAAAAGGAAAGAAAGTTTTAAGAAAGAAAGAATGAAAGAAGAAAGAAAGAAATGAATGAAGAAAGAACGAAAAAGAATATATTCAAAAGAGAAAGAAGAAAGATAGAAAGAATGAAAGAGGGACTTATAGAAAGAAGGAAAGGCTTCTAGAAAAAAGGAAAGAAAGAAAGAAAGAAAGAAGAAAGAAAGAAATGAAGGATGTCTCAAAACTAGAAAAAATTGAAGAAATAGAAAATAATGTGAAATAAATATACAAATAAATAAATACAGAAACAAAAAAAGAAGGAAAGAAAGAACGAAAACTAGAAAGGCCCCGGGGAAGAAAAAGAAGAAAAAAATAATACAAAATAAAAGAAAGAAAAAAATCAAATTAAAATTCCACCATCTACCCCGCCAAAAAGAAAAAAACAAACAAACAAATAAATAAGGAAAATAATATAAATCAAAATTAATTTCCTTTCCCCATCAAGACATATTGCCAAAAAAGCTATTTTCAATACAGCTGATAAGACAAAATCTATCTATCAATCTATCTATCTATATATTTCAGTGTGTTCCTACCTACTTACCTATTTGAGTATACTATGGTTCTATTTTTTAGGGTCGGTTTAGCTTAGTCGGTAGACCGTTCGTCTAAGAACCACAAGGTTCCTGGTTCGACACCGGCCCTCGCCAACCCAGCGTATGAGCAGCACAGGGATCTGTGCGGTAAAGTAAGGAGCTGATGGTAGGTTTGACGCTCTACTTCAAACGCAAAAACAATCTCCTTGGTCTAGCGCTAGTGAAAAGGGGATAGACTCTCTCGCTGTCTGGCTGATACTGACTATAGGCCACCCCGACGACTTTTTTTTATTGTTCTATGCTTTATGAATAGCAATTCTTTCAGGCCAATTTGTTATTGAAATTGTTTGAGTTCTTACGGGGGCTCCGATACTGTAACCTTATGGCAGACTTGCTTTAAACTTTGTGATTACTTATAAAGGCTTAAAATAAAGATTAAAAAACAACTGTTCACAGATAATCACTATTGAGTAGTAGATTCAATAATCACTAAGGACCCGATACTTGTGACCTTGAGCCAAACTATGGTAATTTCACAAAATACCTATTAGATGATGAGGGAGGAGTCGTTAGCGATATTGTATTCCTGGGATCAATGGAAATTTCTGGTCTTTCAACATCGGATTTGCTTCCCCCAGGTAACCCAATTGGGGCTGATCAGACCCCCCTCAGCAACAGGCTTTCACTAACCTCGCCTCCACACTGAGTACTGTTGACCGTAGCTTTATGCTACTAGTCATGTGACCCCCAGCCAATGGCAATGGAGTTTTCTATTCCACTACTTATATATGGAGGCGCGTGGTCTAATGGTTAGAGTCATAGGAAATGGACTCGTCAACCCGAGTTCAATTCATGGACGAAGCTGTTTGAATTTCATATAGTGCTAATACCCTTGGGAAAGGTATGAATCCAATTCTCCCTCCAGCTATGGGTAAATAGCAGGGTAGACTGGGCTCTTTATCCTTGGCTATGTCTAGGAGTAGGAAAAACTCTGAATTCGAACCTGTTAAACTCCGCTTAAGAAATTGACCTTGTGTCACATCCTGCTCGTGCGGAGGGGTTGGTAAATATATATATATATGAGTCCTTGAATGTCTAACTTGAGATTGGCACTGGTCTTACTACTAGGAAAATAATGGTCGTGGTAAGATTGTTTTCTCTATTTCCTTTACCCCACACTCCCTCCGTTTTTAAGATCATTATACTTCAGGCTATTCTTATCAATATAGCAAGAGTAATTCCTAAAAGCTGCAATCCTGAGGGTAAAATTATTAATGCACAGAACTTTCTTGTTACAATACTAGTAACGCTGGGTGACTCCTGAGGCACAATGTAAGAAAAACTAGGCTAGCGGATCATTGTGAGTTCGATTCTCGTCGGATACATCATGCTTCTCGTTTAGTACCAAACTTAGTCTCGTTAACTTCTCAGATCTAAAGTGCTTTGGAAAAGGATATCCTTGTCGACCCACCTCTGACAGTAAAACTGCTTATGACGGACATAAAAAAGACTTCTTTTTCTTTCTATTGTACCATCTATTAAAATACACCAATCTCTCAAAGTGGTTTAGCTATCCTTCAGATACTACTACTACTACTACTACTACTACTACTACACACACACACACACCACACACACACACACACACACACACCACACACACATATATATATATATATATGTGTATATATATACATTTCCTAAGCTGAAACCCACCATACATATATACTCACCCCAGCATGCATATGCGTATATATATGCTACACATTTACAAATACACACTCATATATAAATGCTCGCATCTACAGGCATATACATTATTGCCCCTAGACATGTGCATCCAGGGTCAGAAGATATTATAGTGTCAGATTGTAGGAAGCCCTTGGTGTAATGGTTAAAGTCATGGGAAATGGACTTGTCGCCCCGAGTTCAAATCCTGGATGTGGTAATTGCATTTCACTTATCGCTAATACCCTTGGGAAAGGTATGAATCCTATTCTCCCTCCAGCTATGGGTAAATTGTAGAGCAGCCTGGGTTCTTTAACCTTGGTTAGGCAACCGGTCTAGGAGAATAAAAGCTCTGAATTCAGACCTGTTAAACCCCGCTTAATTAATTGACCTTGTGTCACATTCTGCTCGTGCGGAGGGGTTGGTAAATATATATAGTGTCATATTGTACAAGAAAGCAAGCTTGCACAAAGATAGGTCTCATGAACTGGGGAAGGAGACTCACTGAGAGGCCAGCAGATAATGTAACAAATTGCCTACCATCCAAAAAAGAATGAACTTAAAGATATGGGATGGAATAAGTCATGTAACAAAACTGTACTCTTAGAAAACACTATGATCAGTTAAATTGACTCACTCGTTATGCGCTAGCCTCATTTGAAAATCTATTCCTTTGTATTGTGTTAGCCATGTCATTTTCCGATAACGAATATAATTTGACCTAAAAATCTTACAAGCGTGTGAAAGGAGAATTTAGCGTTACATTTCCTGCAGTTTACCTTTCACTATACATCGATGGGGGCAGTCTACGTAACGTAGTGTCTAACGTGTAGGACAACGGCAATCCTCGTTACTGTAAACATCCTGAGTCCTTTGTTTATCGAAATGGCTTGATTCGGTATTAAACGATCCGAAACAAAAAATTAAATATGCTGTTAAACAAAAAACAACCAAAACAAAAAAAAAATGTTTTTTCTCTCTTCTTTCTTTATATCCTTTCTTTTTTCTTTTTCTTCTCTTTCTTTTTTCTCTTTTTCTTCTCTTTCTTTTTTCTCTTTTTCTTCTCTTTCTTTTTTCTCTCCCATCTCTTTATCTCGTATTTCTCTCTCTCTCTCTCTCTCTCTCTCTCTCTCTCTCTCTCTCTCTCTCCTTTTTGTCTTTTTCTTTCTTTTGCTTCTCTTTCGTTTTCTTTCTTTCTTCACCTTTCTTTTTCTTCTTTTTATTTTTTCTCTCCCATCTCTCTCTCTCTCTCTCTCTCTCTCTCTCTCTCTCTTTCTGTACTTCTTTTCCTCTCTCTTTTTCCTCTTTTCCTTCTTTCTCATTCTTCTTTCTCTAGTTTCTCTGATCTTTCTTTCTTTCACCTTTCTTTTTCTTCTTTTTATTTTCTCTCTCCCATCTCTCTCTCTTTCTCTCTCCCTCTCTCTGTACTTCTTTTCCTCTCTCTTTTTCCTCTTTTCCTTCTTTCTCATTCTTCTTTCTCTAGTTTCTCTGATCTTTATAGCCAATTACGTATTTCTGGCCAGCAAATTACTTGGTTCCTACAATAGAATAGTGACATTTGTGAAGTTAATTTCTGGTTTGAGTTACAAGAGAGATGCCTCGGGTCTGAAATACTAAAAAGGATATCAAAAGGACTACGTAAATACTTGCCTTGTTGAATAATGAATATAAACAAGGTCATGTGTTACAATTTTGGAGTATAGGTTGGTTTGGTTTGGTTTCTTTGTTTAATGGCATGCCACCCTTCGTGGGTTGTTTGCTGCCCAAGACATCCTGTAGAAAAAGAGTAGTGGAACTATCTAATCCATAGTAGGGTGATGAGGGGTTCATATATTTTCCAGAGTTTTTCTTTAGAGTATAGAGGGAGACGAAAGAAGTAGATAGATAGATAGATAGATAGAGAGAGAGAGAGAGAGAGAGAGAGAGAGAGAGAGAGAGTGGGAAAGATAGAAAGATATATATATATATATATATATATATATATATATATATATATATATATATATATGAGTATAGATAAAAGGATATGAAAACACCACAAAATGCTGTTAAAGTGAAAAGATTTTATAACATATTCATAGCTGATATTGAACAATATTTCGATTTTATAAAAATCATCTTCAGAGCTTGTTTATACTCCGTGTTGTCAAGAGCGGAGACAAAAGTCATATGAGTTCAAAACAAAACCTTGATGTTGCAAAAAAGAAAAAAAAAGTTATACAATAGTTTCGATTGTCTCCGCTCTTGACAACACGGATTATAAACAAGCTCTGAAGATGATTTTTATAAAATCGAAATATTGTTCAATATCAGCGATGAATATGTTATAAAATCTTTTCACTTTAACAGCATTTTGTGGTGTTTTCATATCCTTTTATCTATACTCATACCGTCGGATTCATTTTCTTTTCTTATAATATATATATATATATATATATATAGAGAGAGAGAGAGAGAAAGAGAGAGAGAGAGAGAGTGAGAGAGAGAGAGAGATTAATGGGTAAGTTCTAGAGTTGAGTAAAAAGATAAAATGCAGGGTACCTTACAAGGGAAATAATTTTAAAAACGTATTTTAAAATTTATTTAAAATTTATTTAAAATATTGACATTACACAGTTATAATTCCAAATGTGTGATTCAACACATCTAGGGTTATTTTATGCTAATACGTTAGGGTATCGCGTTAATTTTTCGTTTATACTCATATTTTTGTGTTGTTTTTTTCAAAGTGTTTCAAAGTTGTTTAAAACACCTGAACGTTTTATTTGAGTTGACATCGAGGCCAATGCCTCTTGCCACCAAATCAGCTCTACGACCACTTGCCTCTATCACACAAAACACCTAAAGAGGTAAACAAGACATGCTGGACACTATTGGAGAAGCAAGGACGAACTCATAAATGACGTTTATTGATTGTCACCTACACTTGGTCAAACCAGTGTAGGCTGACTAGCAAAAAATATCAATCAGCTCTTTGCGGATTCCGAATGTCGTACAGAAGACCTGTTAGAGGCGATGACTGATAGAAACACTTGCTGAGAGAGAATCAATGAAATCCGTGCTGTCAGTGCAACCTGATAATTATGTTGATGTTTCTTACCAGGTTTTAATTTTGCACACGGTTCTATCGAATGTCTTGAAAAAGGCATATTGTTGCATATTATACAAACGAAAATAGGAATTTCTGGTTAAATTAAACAAAGAAAAGACGAAAAAAATAACAAAGGACGTTTTTCCTGGTAAAAGCGAAAAGAAGTTAAAAAACGGAAGAGAGGGTTTCCGGTCAAGGAAGCAGGGAGAGGATAAAGAAATATATAACAAAGGTCCGTTATCAGATCAAAAGATAAAATGCGTAGGCGTGTCGTCACTACAAAAGCCAGAGGGTCGAGTCGGTCGTGAGTCAGTCAGACAAGAGAGAGCGGACAGAGAACAAGTGAGTGACCGCACTCACGGTCACAGCCGATGGGCTGTGAGCCGTCACCAGCCACCCCTTTACCTCACCATTCCAGCAGTAGTAGTAGTCATCGTCAACCCTTGGGGATTCCAATTGTCACGCTCGCCACCACCAGCTACGGAGAGAAATAGAGTCAAAACTCATACTATACCCATGTGTTGTAGATTTCATTAAACGACAACTACATATATCGTTTAGGGTTGGTGACGATACCCGCTACGTATGCAGATACACGAAGTAGGGACGTGAATTTGATGCCAGTATATAACATATAGATATTTAGTGCCGGTGTAGCGTTAGTTTCGTATTTGCCTGGTGGAGTTGTCTGCCCGATTTAGTTTGCTGGTGCCCGCTAGGGGGCTATAGTATTTAAGCGCCGGGTTCAAACCCTTTCGGGCTCTTTTCCGTGCCTGATACTACGAGACACCATGGGTTAGTTAAGGTATAACCCCGTCTCGTTGGGGCTTTTGGTCCCACTTACATTACTGTAAGTTCTACACAGCATGGACTATCCCTAGTCTCATGTCTGTACTTTTATATGTTATCTTGTACCATTCATGAATGTGTATTTATCTGTCTATACGTATCTTTTTACCTATGTACTTTGTATCTCGTCATATCCATATGCTGTAAATATATTAAATGTTTTGTCTGTTAACCTTCGTCGGAGTTTTGTGTATTCAAAGTATATATAACTTTGAACCATTCTTACAACTGCTGACTACCCGAAGTGATGAACACCTTTCTTACACCGGTAAAGAAGGCGCTATGCAACAATATTATATCCATAAATAGAACCCTAACAACAACTACCTCTCTGGATCAGAGTGGATCTGTGAGTTATGGCAGTTACGTGTTACTCCATACTTCTCAGATCTCAAGGAGTGTGGTCTCCGTTGCGTGGTTGCTTACATGTTGGACTATGACATCTTAGTGAGTTCGAAATCCGAAGTTGCTTATTACTTTCATTTTCATTTTCAGGAGGCATAAAATTGGGAATGGTGTTACATAATTATTAGATAATTAATACTTATCTACAGTAGTGTAGAAACCAAAATGGCTGTTATAAGTTTGCAGCCCACGACCTTGAAGGATTGAGGGACAAGGCTTGACATTATCCTGATCCTTCCGGTGGATACCGTGAGAATTGGTGGAGATGACCCTCTTCCGGTTTAGATTAGAGAGAGTTTTAGTCAGATCGGTCAAAGCCACGACGGTGGTAAGTCGTGTTATGCAAGGTGCCGACTTAATCTGCGCAGGTAGTCTGGTGGGGATTTCAGAATAAAATATGATCTAAGTAAATCGAAGTCTTGTGTTATTATCTAAAAACTACCAATGACACAGGGCTTCTGATAAAGAGAAATCCCCAATGGAAGACCAGACACGAAGTCCCCAAGACGAAGTCCCCAAGACGAAGTCCAGACGTTAGAAGAGACGCTAGAAGAATAAAAGAAAGTAAGGAAAGAGAGTATAAAACAATGGTATAACCCTCTCACCCCAGCTGGGAGTTATATAGTACCACAACTGTTCTTTTACAAGGGTAGTTTTGGCATTAAATACCCGACGAAGTTTGATATGCCATTAAACAAAGAAACCAAACCAAACAGTTCTCCAGAACTAATGAACCGTGTAACAAATGCTCTTAAAATACAACTACACAAAAATGTAAATATGAACATGCAATGAACGCGATTCCATAACCTCCTAGCATAAAATAACCCAAGACGAACTGACGTGCATTTAAAATCAATCAATCAACAAATTGAAGCTGTATTTTAATTATTTTTATTTTTTTGTGGCTGTTATAATTAGTTATATGAAACTACATAAATGCTTTAGAAAGAAACTGACTGTTACATAATCTATGCCGTTGCATAAGATTATTTTAAATCCCCTGTAATTCTGAGGGGATGACCCCTTTCATACCATGGCCGGGTCCTTTCATGGAAAATTACAGAAGCCCGCCAAAATACGTGAAGTCACGTGGGACCTGTTCGGTCGCCAGTTTTCAGTTAGACATCAGGCAGAGAAGTCCGCCATTTTAGGTCCTGCCTAAACTGGAACTCACGCGCGCTATGTTGGTTAGAGGATTATGTATAGTTAAGGAAATAAAAGTTTGGAAAATTAATATGTTCTTGTGGTTAATGAATGTCTTGGTAACAAGACTAAGAAATGACGACCAGCCAGCTAGCAAGAACATAGTAACAGAAAACCAGACCGAAGTCCCCAAGTCAACTCCAGACGCAAGATCTTAGAAGATGCCAGACCAAGTCAAGATAAATGATAGAAATACCAAAGCCGACCAGAATAGCAAAGCCGACCAGAAGAAAATACGACCAGAAGTAAGAAGTAAGAAAGAGGTATGCAACATTATAATTATTTAGTGCCAGTGGGGAAGGCGCTATGCAGCACTGACTAGGACATTAAATAACCTAGGAAGAGTGGACATGCCGTTAAATCCAACCAAACAATCAAACAACCAACAAACAACTATTATGGAACAGATGTAGAAATGATATTATGCAAATGCGAAATAATAATATTGATTTTTTAAATTGCGCACACATTTACATACTAAAATCCGTTATCATCCGCTCGCCGGAGACACTTCAGTTCTAATTTTATGTTTTAGTATTTCCGTACACTAGTCTGTTAATATCTACCTATGTTAATTTATATCTATATAATTATATCTGTTCATATCTATATATCAGCGTTTACGTGATTGTCGAACTATGTTTAAGTTTGGAGTTTTATCTATGTTTAAGTTTTATCAGTCTGTTAATATCTATCCATCTCTCAGTCTATATTAATCTCTATCGATCTGTGCACATGTACATAGTGGTACCTTGGCTTACGAGTACCCCAACTTACGAGCTTTCAATCGCCCTGTCGCCTGGGGCCTTAGAATGCACCGACTGCACCTCTGCAGAGGGGTAAGACTCCCCCAATGGAGCCAGCCGTTGGCTTGAGGATAGAACTCGGGTGGATAAGCAGTTCATGACTTTGGCCCTATCTTGGGCTAGACGGGCGGTCGGAGAGGCCCCCTCCGATCAATCGGCTGGTCACGTCAAGCCCTAGCACCTATATGATTTTCCCAACCCTATTGCCCTTATGGCA
>CM042163.1:28522029-28524529 GCA_023376005.1 Doryteuthis pealeii | reverse complement strand
CTTCTGTATTATTATTATTATTATTATTATTATTATTATTATTATTATTATTATTATTATTATTATTCAAATCATCATGTAGTTGCTATAATGAGGCCTATAAGCTGAAGGACATTTATTTAAATCTTATGACTATAATGGTTTTTAAAGTAAAAAACAATGAGTTACAGGGGTAAAAAAGTAAAGTCGTCGGGGTGGCCTAAAGTCGGTATCAGCCAATCAGCGAGGGAGTCTATCCCCTTTTCTCTAGTGCTAGACCAAGGAGATTGTTTTTCGTCTAAGGTAGAGCGCCACACCTACCATCAGCTCGTTACTTTACCGCACAGATTCCCTGTGCTCCTCATATGCTAAGTTGGCGAGGGCCGGTACCGAACTAGGAACCTTGTGGTTTCTAACCGAACGCTGGGTACCCTGACTTAATTCTTTTCGTGAACCAACCTCGTAACTCAATTTACTCTCATATCAAATCAATCCCCCCTAAAATTTAGAATTAACTGGACTGCCATTACTACGTTTCAGGACCCCCCCCCCAATAAAAAAAAACAATTTTTTGCGATGTGTCTTTAATAAAGAATAGCATCTATTGTATAAAAACAGAATAAAATAGAATCTAAAGAAATAAATTCTTTTTCCTTAATTGCTACAATTTTTTTTACTTCACTTTCGCTTAAATCTTCTGCGCTGTTTTTTTATTTTTCATCACGCTTTCCTCCACTTTCATCTGCAGGGCGTTTTTAATAAAAATCTGTTCAATTTAAACATACATTTTTTTCTTTTATGTTGAGTAGTAGTAAAAAATATATATATTTATATAAGCTTTAAAAGATTTGTTGTAAGACATGTATTGAAAAAAATATTTATAAATATTACGTAATTACAAGAAGAAATATCGGTAAAATTGACATGAAGAAAATTCCATATATTTGATCTTCACAGAAAAGAAAATATTCATTCAATTTTTATAAAATCTTGAGGTAAAGTTCAAGTTTAGCGTCGAAATGCATCGAGAAAAAAAACACATGACAGCTCGCAATAGATAAGCTTAAAAGACAGTATGGAACATCATAAGTACATTTCTCCTCATATTTAAGTTAATTTATTTGGCATAATAAATTTGGAAACGTAAATGTTTTAGCGAACTTATTAACCCATACGTGAATTTTATGTGCTTTAATGCGTTTTAAATGTTTATTGTTTTATAAATGATATTTTCCTTTGGCGTAATGAATTTTGAAACTGAATTTTTTTAGTGAACTTATTACCAGAAGCATATCTGAAGCTCGCTCGTACCTCAAAATTTAGCTTTCAGCACGAAGCAGAAATCAATTCAGTGCTGTTCATACTCGGAAAACTCTTAAGTGGGGCACATGTGAGCCAAGTTACCACCTAATATATATATATATATATAATATATATATATATATATATAAACATGTTTACGCTCATCAGTGTGATTCGACTTTAACAGTTATTTAACTTTAACTTATATATATATATATATATATATATATATATATATATATATTCATCCACTAACACTGTTTTTCGACGTTTCATGTCTCTTCAGGCGGCTAGACTTTTATCCGTCCGATTCCTTAAGTTATCGGCCATCAGCACCTACCGGCCAAAGCAGAATTTTAACTGATAAATGTATACAAATATACATATATACGGTCACATAGAGAGATCATATTCGTAAATAACAGAGAGCCTTTCTTTCACGAAATACGGTGACCGTCAGCTAAATTCCCTTCCAAAGAGCTCTACCGGATTGGAGCTTATATTATTGTCATCCACAGACACTGTGTTCAACGTCAATGTGCAGGGTAGGGGAAAATGAACTGGTGCATTTGTAGGTTTAATAAAACCAAAATAGAAGTAATAATGAAAAAAAAACAGTAATTTTATTTTCTGAGTCCCAGATTGGATGAACTTGACGATAGAAATAATGTTTGGTTTCAACAAGATGGAACAACAGCTCACAATTCTAGACGTTCGATGGGAATTTTGAGAGAAATTTTTCCGGGTCATTTGACCTCAATGCGCGGTAATATCTGTTTGTCCGCCCGATCAGTTGATTTGAGCCCGTGTTATTTTTTTCTATGGGTATATTTAAAATCAAAATATCCACTCGACGCCCTTGGTCTATTGAACCATTAAAAGATTCCATTCGTCAAGAAATTGTTGCTATTCAACATGAAATGACCCGTAAAGTTATAGAAAACTTTCGTGAACGTCTTCGACAGTGGGTGAACAATAACTACAAACATTTGACCGGTTTAATCTTTGAAAAAAAATAAAACAAAATGGCATTATATGTACAGTTGGAAAACTAAAAACACTTTTTTTATTATTTATTCTATTTTTTTCTAGTTCATATCTACAAATATATCATATCATTCTGCTTCCCTCTTTATATAATATATATATATATATATATATATATATATATATATATAGTTGTAGAAAAAGTTATATCCCGATGCGGTTTCGTTGCTAC
>CM042163.1:28492349-28521829 GCA_023376005.1 Doryteuthis pealeii | reverse complement strand
ATATCCTTGACGACCCACCTCTGACAGGAAAACCGCTTATGACGGACATAAAAAAAATTTCCTCTTTCATCCCCATCGGGACATCTTTTTCTTTCTATTGTACCATCTATTAAAATACACCAATCTCTCAAAGTGGTTTAGCTATCCTTCGGATACTACTATACAGACACACACACACACACACACACACACCACACACACACACACACACATATATATATATATATAATATATATACACACACACATATATATATGTATATATATACATTTCTTAAGCTCAAACCCACCATACATATATACTCATCCCAGCATGCATATGCGTATATATATGCTACACATTTACAAATACACACTCATATAGAAATGCTCGCATCTACACGCATCTACATTATTGCCCCTAGACATGTGCATCCAGGGTCAGAAGATATTATAGTGTCAGATTGTAGGAAGCGCGTGGTGTAATGGTTAAAGTCATGGGAAATGGACTCGTCGCCCGAGTTAAAATCCTGAATGTGGTAATTGCATTTCACTAAGCGCTAATACCCTTGGGAAAGGTATGAATCCTATTCTCCCTCCAGCTATGGGTAAATAGTAGGGCAGACTGGGTTCTTTAACCTTGGTTAGGCAACCGGTCTAGGAGAATAAAAGCTCTGAATTCAGACCTGTTAAACCCCGCTTAATTAATTGACCTTGTGTCACATTCTGCTCGTGCGGAGGGGTTGGTAAATATATATAGTGTCATATTGTGCAAGAAAGCAAGCTTGCACAAATATAGGTCTCATGAACTGGGGAAGGAGACTCACTGACAGACCAGCAGATAATGTAACAAGTTGCCTACCATCCAAAAAAAAAATGAACTTAAAGATATAGGATGGAATAAGTCATGTAACAAAACTGTACTCTTAGAAAACACTATGATCAGTTAAATTGACTCACTCGTTATGCGCTAGCCTCATTTTAAAATCCATTCCTTTGTATTGTGTCAGCCATGTCATTTTCCAATAACGAACATAATTTGACCTAAAAATCTTACAAGCGTGTGAAAGGAGAATTTAGCATTACATTTCCCGCAGTCTACCTTTCCCTACACATCGATGGGGGCAGTCTATGTAGCGTAGTGTTTAACGTGTAGGACAACGGCAATCCTCGTTACTGTAAACATCCTGAGTCCTTTGTTTATCGAAATGGCTTGATTCGGTATTAAACGATCCGAAACAAAAAATTAAATATGCTGTTAAACAAAAAACAACCAAAACAAAAAAAAAAATGTTTTTTCTCTCTTCTTTCTTTATATCCTTTCTTTTTTCCTTTTTCTTCTCTTTCTTTTTCTCTTTTTTCTTTCTCTCCCATCTCTTTATCTCGTATTTCTCTCTCCCCCCTCTCTCTCTCTTTCTCTCTCTTCTTTTTGTCTTTTCTTTCTTTTGCTTCTCTTTCGTTTTCTTTCTTTCTTTCACCTTTCTTTTTCTTCTTTTTATTTTTTCTCTCCCATCTCTCTCTCTCTCTCTCCCTCTCTCTCTCTCTCTCTCTCTCTCTTTTTGTACTTCTTTTCCTCTCTCTTTTTCCTCTTTTCCTTCTTTCTCATTCTTCTTTCTCTAGTTTCTCTGATCTTTATAGCCAATTACGTATTTCTGGCTAGCAAATTACTTGGTTCCTACAATAGAATAGTGACATTTGTGAAGTTAATTTCTGGTTTGAGTTACAAGAGAGATGCCTCGGGTCTGAAATACTAAAAAGGATATCAAAAGGACTACGTAAATACTTGCCTTGTTGAATAATGAATATAAACAAGGTCATGTGTTACAATTTTGGAGTATAGGTTGGTTTGGTTTGGTTTCTTTGTTTAATGGCATGCCACCCTTCGTGGGTTGTTTGCTGCCCAAGACATCCTGTAGAAAAAGAGTAGTGGAACTATCTAACCCATAGTAGGGAGATGAGGGGTTCATATATTTCCCAGAGTTTTTCCTTAAAGTATAGAGGGAGACGAGAGAAGTAGATAGATAGATAGATAGATAGATAGAGAGAGAGAGAGAGAGAGAGAGAGAGAGTGGGAAAGATATATATATATATATATATATATATATATATATATATACATATATATATATATATGAGTATAGATAAAAGGATATGAAAACACCACAAAATACTGTTAAAGTGAAAACATTTTATAACATATTCATAGCTGATATTGAACAATATTTCGATTTTATAAAAATAATCTTCAGAGCTTGTTTATACTCCGTGTTGTCAAGAGCGGAGACAAAAGGCATATGAGTTCAAAACAAAAACCTTGATGTTGTAAAAAAGAAAAAAAAAGTTATACAATAGTTTCGAATGTCGTACAGAAGACCTGTTAGAGGCGATGACTGATAGAAACACTTGCTGAGAGAGAATCAATGAAATCCGTGCTGTCAGTGCAACCTGATAATTATGTTGATGTTTCTTAACAGGTTTGAATTTTGCACAAGGTTCTATCGAATTTGTTTAAAAAGACATATTATATCCATGAATAGAACCCTAACAACAACTACCCCTCTGGATCAGAGTGGATCTGTGAGTTATGGCAGTTAAGTGTTACTCCATACTTCTCAGATCTCAAGGAGTGTGGTCTCCGTTGCGTGGTTGCTTACATGCTGGACTATGACATCTTAGTGAGTTCGAAATCCGAAGTTGCTTATTACTTTCATTTTCACTTTCAGGAGGAATAAAATCGGGAATGGTGTTACATAATTATTAGATTCTTAATACTTATGTACAGTAGTGTAGAAACCAAAATGGCTGTTATAAGTTTGCAGCCCACGACCTTGAAGAATTGAGGGACAAGGCTTGACATTATCCTGATCCTTCCGGTGGATACCGTGAGAATTGGTGGAGAAGACCCTCTTCCGGTTTGGATTAGGGAGAATTTTAGTCAGATCAGCCAAAGCCACGACTGTGGTAAGTCGTGTTATGCACGGTGCCGACTCAATCTGCGCAGGTAGTCTGGTGGGGATTTCCGAATAAAATATGATCTGTTAAATCGAAGTCTTGTGTTATTATCTAAAAACTACCAATGACACAGGGCTTCTGATAAAAGAAATCCCCAATGGAAGACCAGACACGAAGTGCCCAAGACGAAGTCCAGACGCTAGAAGAGACGCTAGAAGAATAAAAGAAAGTAAGGAAAGAGAGTATACAACAATGGTATAACCCGCTCACCCCCAGCTTGGAGTTATATAGTACCACAACTGTTCTTTTACAAGGGTAGTTTTGGCATTAAATACCCGACGAAGTTTGATATGCCATTAAACAAAGAAACCAAACCAAACAGTTCTCCAGAACTAATGAACCGTGTAACAAATGCTCTTAAAATACAACTACACAAAAATGTAAATATGAACATGCAATGAACGCGATTCCATAACCTCCTAGCATAAAATAACCCAAGACGAACTGATGTGCATTTAAAATCAATCAATCAACCAATTGAAGCTGTATTTGTTTTTTTTAATTTTTTGTGGCTGTTATTATTAGTTATATGAAACTACATAAATGCTTTAGAAAGAAACTGACTGTTACATAATATATGCGGTTGCATAAGATTATTGTCAATCCCCTGTAATTCTGAGGGGATGACCCCTTTCATACCATAGCCGGGTCCTTCCATGGAAAATTACAGAAGCCCGCCAAAATACGTGAAGTCACGTGGGACCTGTTCGGTCGCCAGTTTTCAGTTAGACGTCCGGCAGAGAAGTCGGCCATTTTATGCTCTGTATAAGCTGAAACTCACGCGCGCTATGTTAGTTAGAGGATTATGTATAGTTAAGGAAATAAAAGTTTGGAAAATTAATATGTTCTTGTGGTTAATGAATGTCTGGTAACAAGACTAATAAATGACGACCAGCCAGCAAGAACATAGTAACAGAAAACCAGACCGAAGTCCCCAAGTCAACTCCAGACGCAAGATCTTAAAGATGCCAGACCAAGTCAAGATAGATGATAGAAATACCAAAGATGATCAGAATAGCAAAGCCGGCCAGAAGAAAATACGACCAGGAGTAAGAAGCAAGAAAGTGGTATGCAACATCATAATTATTTAGTGCCAGTGAGGAAGGCGCTATGCAACACTGACTTGGACATTAAATAACCCAGCAAGAGTGGACATGTCGTTAAATCCAACCAAGCAATCAAACAACCAACAAACAGCTATTATGGAACAGATGTAGAAATGATATTATGCAAATGCGAAATAATAATATTGATTTTTTAAATTGCGCACACATTTACATATTAAAATCCGTTATCATCCGCACACCGGAGACACTTCAGTTCTAATTTTATGTTTTAGTATTTCCGTACACTAGTCTGTTAATATCTACCTATGTTAATTCATATCTATATAATTATTTCTGTTCATATCTATATATCAGCGTTTACGTGATTGTCGAACTATGTTTAAGTTTGGAGTTTTATCTATGTTTAAGTTTTATCAGTCTGTTAATATCTATATATATCTCAGTCTAGATTAATCTCTATCGATCTGTGCACATGTACATAGTGGTACCTTGGCTTACGAGCTTTCCGTGTTACAATCGCCCTGTCGTCTGGGGCGTTAGAACCGACTGCACCTCTGCAGAGGGGTAAGACTCCCCCAATGGGGCCAGACAAAATGATCTAATATATTTGTATAATAATTAATTACATGCATTTAATATCTATATTATATAAAGAACATTTTTAAAATCATAGTATTTTGGTATAATGATAATTTTGAAATCATATTTGTATTATATTATTCATATTATAATTTATTTTAATTCTATCTATATGATTATTTATTCATATATATTTATAAGATATTAATAATTTACACACTGTAATATAGTTTCAAGTATTCCTATATAAAACTAGTAGTTTGTACACAGTTATATTAGGGTCTGCCAAATTTTATTTATTTATTTACCGCCCTGTCGGTGGGGCGTTAGAATGCATCAACTACACCTCTACAGAGGGGTAAGACTCCCCCAATGGGGCCACCTGTTGGTCGTGAGTGGCGACCCGTGATGCTTAAGGATAGAACTCGGGTGGACGAGCAGTTTATGACATGCAATACTCCACTTTGGCCCTATCTTGGGCTAGACGGGCGGTCAGAGAGGCCCCCTCCGATCAATCGGCTGGTCACGTCAAGCCCTAGCAGCTATATGATTTTCCCAACCCTATTGCCTTTATAGCAAGCCCCAACCCCTTTTTATCATATGAGTGCTAGAAGGTGGTGACTGAGGGTCTACATGTCCTGGGAATGACGTTAAACTCTATCTGATTGTGCGGTTCCAGTTTTGGAGGTTTGGGGAATGTGGAGCACCCCTTCATCACCATTGCTCCCTGGTCCACTCTGGCCCGGAGGGGTAGTACCTGTTAGGGTCCTATCTATTGGTTAAATAGAAAACATGAGTTGATAAACAAAATTGTATTATGCATTAAGAATGAATTTATTTCACAACTTTGTCGGCATTAAATGACCCACCGAGGTTGATATGCCGTAAAAGAAAACAAACCAAACCAAACCGAGTTACAATTGGTCTCTCGGACGAATGTTTGCTTTGTGTTGCGAGCTAAAATGTAAGGTACGAGTAAGCTTCCGATACGTTCAGTAAAAATATTTAAGTTTCTAAATTTATTACGCCATGGCAAATATTATCTATGAAATATAAAGATTAAAACGTATTACAGCACATAATTAATTTACATTCTATTGTATTCAGTTTTTATACAATATTTTATTCATTTAAAAAACATAATAAAAATTGTTATCGTTTTTAGGAGGAAGGGGCAGGAACGGATTAATGGTATTTCAGTTTATTTTAATGATTTGATATACGAGAAAATTGAGGGACGAGCGGAACGGATTACAGGTAACACTGTATACATATATATATATATATAAATATATATATATATATAATTTAGTTATACTTATATATATATACACACACACACACACACACACATATATATATATATATATATATATATATATATATATATATATATTGGAGAATATGTGCTTAATTGAAGTCGTACCTAATTTTGAAAGTTAATTAATTAATAATGAATTAATTAATCAATTAAGCGGGCATACCTATTAAATGTAAGGCTAAACAAATCGAGAAATTTTAATCAATTAGGCGGGCATACCTATTAAATGTAAGGCTAAACAAATCGAGAAATTTAATAGGTATGCCCGCCTAATTGATTAATTAATTAATTATTAATTAATTAACTTTCAAAATTAGGTACGACTTCAATTAAGCACATATTCTTCCCAAAAATTGTCGGCTAAAAAAGCCATATCATAAATACATCGCTTGTGCATCTACTTCTCATATATATATATATATATATATATATATATATATATATATATATAAGGAGCGCGTACGTGACTCTCATATAACACACGAGTGAGATGTGAACAGAGATAGATAGATAGATAGATAGACTTATAGATATTAACAGACTGATCTATAACAGACTTATAAACAAACATTGATAGTCAAGTGAACACGCGCGCGCACACACACACACATACCTATATATATATATCATTTATTTATACTTATATATATGTATATATATATATATATATATGTGTGTGTGTGTGTGTGTGTGTGTGTGTCTACTTGGCTATCAATGTTTGTTTTTATCAGTCTGTTAATATCTATCAGTCTATCTATCTATCTATCTATTTCTGTTCACATCTGACTCGTGTGTTATATGAGAGTCAGGCACGCGCTCCTCGGCGAATCACTAAATAACACAAACTGTTTGTTAACGTCTTGTTGTTCTAGCGTTTCGCAACTTTCTTTTGGCTCCTGATAAAAAAACGTTTCTTCGCAGCAGTCAACTCTGATAAGAGCGTCGAACATATAGAATTCCTTTCTTAATTGTCTGAAAGTAATTGTCTTTTTCACACAGAATGCCTTCGGCAAACCTGGTTACTTTTACCGCAGCATCTAGGACATTATTGCAATTAAATTGATGAAAACATTTATAACACTTTCCCTTTTGAAAACGTTTCTTCTATCTTACTACTTGCTGAAACCGTAGAAATTCCACGGTTTAATAAGTATATACAAATGATATATATATATATATATATATATATATATATATATATATATATATATATATATATATATAATGTGATAAAATAAATATATAAAGGTTTTACATATCTATTTATTTGGTGACAAAGGAACAGTCAAAACCATTTTGGTTTCATGCGTCAACAATCATCAGGCGAACTTGTTTCAAAGGCATTTGAAACAAGTTCACCTGATGATTGTTGATGCATGACACCAAAATGGTTGTGACTGTTCCTTTGTCACCAAATAAATAGATATGTAAAACCTTTATATATTTATTTTATTGTATTATATAACAGCTCTATTCTATATTGAGCACTCTCCCAATAATACTGCGTTTGATACATCGCTCCAGTAAAAGCTGAAACAGTGACAATCCCCCCCACACACTATAATATATATATATATATATATATATATATATATATATATACTCTTTCTTTATTGTGGCGCCAAGTTTCTTGGTACAAGTTGATTCTAGGCTGATCCTATTCTCTACCAGTAGTTTGTTGTAGCGTGCAGGTGCCGTGTGAGAGCTCAATGTTTAATTATTATAAACAGAGCAAATTTATTTGTGAATAAGAAGGCCTTAAATACCAGGGGTATCGTGA
This sequence comes from Doryteuthis pealeii, assembly GCA_023376005.1. Taxonomy (NCBI): domain Eukaryota; kingdom Metazoa; phylum Mollusca; class Cephalopoda; order Myopsida; family Loliginidae; genus Doryteuthis; species Doryteuthis pealeii. The sequence continues at coordinate 28,514,092 of CM042163.1, read as the reverse complement.
TTATGGACCATTTCCACTCGTGGGTATCTGGGGGCCACAGAGCTTCGTCAGACCACGTTTATATTTTATTTAGACATCTTGTGTCTAAATAAAAGATAAAGGTGGTCTAACGAAGCTCTGTGGGCCCCAGATACCCACGAGTGGAAATGGTCCATAATCACGATACCCCTGGTATTTAAGGCCTTCTTATTCATATATATATAATATATATATATATATATATATTATATATATATATACACGCACATATATTGTTTATTTTTAAATATATATATATGCATTGAATGTGCTGTTTTTGTTCGTAGCATGGGAAAATAAACATGAACAAAGAAGAGAATTAAACTAAGAGTAACGATATCACTTACTTTCCCTATTGTTTTTTTATGACATTAACAATACGTGTCGAAATACGAGTGTCATTCACTAGATAAGAGGAAAGATTTTGAAAAACAGCAAAATAATAACATTTTGAGAATTCTTCCCATAAATGTAAACCCTGCATTGCTTGTGTACCTAAATAATTAAAATGGAATCGTCTGTATTTCCTATAAATAATATCCGATGAAATCTCGTAAGAGAAAAACGATGAGCTCTGGCAGTACTTGTTAATTCAATCAAGGTATTTTCTCTGCTCACCTTGTATATTTGCTTGGTAAATCTTTTCTCTATACTTAATACTAGTTGTATTTCTTCCTATTATTTCTTTGTTAACTCTGATACTCGAGTTACAACAGTTTGAAATTGGCTAATAGCAACAATATTTGTTTTGGGGTACTCAAAATGAAGCCATTCAAAAAGGCTTGAATAGAGGTCTGTCATCAACTTTTTGGTGGCCAAGAAGTGAAATTCATGTGAAATTTACAGAAGAGTGTATGATGAGTATAGAGAATTAAGTTTTAGTAAAAAGACCTTTACAAATGGGCTAAACATAAATTTGCCACTATAAGTCTCAGTTGAAAAGACAGTCTATAGTGTATAGGTATTTACCAAACCGGGTCGCCCCAGATAGGATGTGACACAAGGTCATGTGTATGGGGAATCCACAACTTCTCAGATCCTGACTATCCGTCGAATCATGGAAAGGGTTTGAGCAAGAAATCTTGAGGCAACGCTGCTTTTTATAGATTTCCCCAAGACATTTGGCTCCATACACAGAGGGAAAATGGAGCAAATACTACTAGCACACGGCCTCTCCAAAGAAACAGTTACCGCTATAATGATGCTCTACAAAGACACTAAACGCTCACCTGATGGTGACACAAATTTTTGACATAGTCGCTAGAGTCATACAAGGAAATACGCTTGCACCATATATATTAATATCATGCCTAAACTACGTATTCCGAACATGATTAGATCCCATAAAAGAAAAAGACCTGACACTTTTTAGTGAGAGGCTTTTTTCTTTTATGGGATCTAATCATGTAGGCCCAGAAGCAGACGACAACCTGCACAGGCTATTACGGACACGGACTACGCAGCTGATCAAGCACTTCTTGCAAATACGTCTGCACAGACCGAATCCCTGTTACATAGCCTTGAGAAAGCAGCACGGAACATCGGTCTCTATGTGAACTCCGATAAAACCAATTCCCGTGTTTTAAAAAGAAGAAGGCATGTTTACACTCGACGGTAAACCGCTAAAATCAGTGAAACAGTTCCCGTACCTAGGTAGTAATATATCATCTACAGAAAGCGACGTTAATGCACGCATAGGGAAGGCATTAACTGCTATAAACAGATGATCAGTCATATGTAAATCCGATCTCACAAGTTAAAGCAATAATTCTTCCAGGCCCTAGTTGTATCTGTGCTTCTGATTGGCTGCACCGCCTGGACCCTAATGAAACACCTAGATAATAAACTAGATGGACGCTGCACAAAAATGCTGTGTGCGATCTTAAACAAATCCTGGAAACAATTTCCCACAAGAAAGCAGCTGCATGGCCATTTCCCCTCTATCACACAAACCATACGAGTGAGACGATCAAGACATGTTGGACACTGCTTTAGAGACAAGGACGAACTCATAAGCGACGTTCTCCTGTGGAAGCCAGCTCATGGGAATGCTAGTGCGGGTCTTCCAGAAAGACTTACATTAACCAGCTCTGGTGGATACTGGATGCTGTAGAGGACTTTGAATGATAGGGATGCTGGCGGAGATTGCCATGGATATCGCGATAACATATCTCTGAATTCAGACTAGTATTATTATTTACTGCGATGAGTAAATAGTAAACAAGTTGGGCATGAAATTAGTAGTTCAGTATTATTATTATTATTATTATTATTATTATTATTATTATTATTATTATTATTATTATTCAAATCATCATGTAGTTGTATAATGAGGCCTATAAGCGAAGGACATTTATTTAAATCTTATGACTTAATGGTTTTTAAAGTAAAAACAATGAGTTACAGGGGTAAAAAGTAAAGTCGTCGGGGTGGCCTAAAGTCGGTATCAGCCAATCAGCGAGGGAGTCTATCACCTTTTCTCTAGCACTAGACCAAGGAGATTGTTTTTTCGTCAAAGGTGGAGCGCCACACCTACCTCCAGCTTCTTACTTTACCGCACAGATTCCCTGTGCTACTCATATGCTGAGTTGGCGAGGGCCGGTACCGAACTAGGAACCTTGTGGTTTCTAGCCGAACGCTGGGTACCCTGACTTAATTCTTTTCGTGAACCAACCTCGTAACTCAATTTACTCTCATATCAAATCAATCCCCCCTAAAATTTAGAATTAACTGGACTGCCATTACTACGTTTCAGGACCCCCACCCCCCAATAAAAAAAACACAATTTTTTGCGATGTGTCTTTAAATAAAGAATAGCACTCTATTGTATAAAAACAGAATAAAATAGAATCTAAAGAAATAAATTCTTTTTCCTTAATTGCTACAATTTTTTACTTCACTTTCGCTTAAATCTTCTGCGCTGTTTTTTTTATTTTTCATCACGCTTTCCTCCACTTTCATCTGCAGGGCGTTTTAATAAAAATCTGTTCAATTTAAACATACATTTTTTTCTTTTATGTTGAGTAGTAAAAAAAATATATATATATTTATATAAGCTTTAAAAGATTTGTTGTAAGACATGTATTGAAAAAAATATTTTATAATATTACGTAATTTACAAGAAGAAATATCGGTAAAATTGACATGAAGAAAATTCCATATATTTGATCTTCCACAGAAAAGAAAATATTCATTCAATTTTTATAAAATCTTGAGGTAAAGTTCAAGTTTAGCGTCGAAAATGCATCGAAAAAAACACATGACAGCTCGCAATAGATAAGCTTAAAAGACAGTAAGGAACATCATAAGTACATTTCTCCTCATACTTAAGTTAATTTATTTGGCATAATAAATTTGGAAACGTAAATGTTTTAGTGAACTTATTAACCCATACGTGAATTTTATGTGCTTTAATGCGTTTTAATGTTTATTGTTTTATAAATGATATTTTCCTTTGGCGTAATGAATTTGGAAACTGAATTTTTTAGTGAACTTATTACCAGAAGCATATCTGAAGCTCGCTCGTACCTCAAAATTTAGCTTTCAGCACGAAGCAGAAATCAATTCAGTGCCTGTTCATAACTCGGAAAACTCTTAAGTGGGGCACATGTGAGCCAAGTTACCACCTATATATATATATATATATATATATATATATATATATATAAACATGTTTACGCCTCATCAGTGTGATTCGACTTTAACAGTTATTTAACTTTAACTATATATATATATATATATATATATATATATATATATATATATATATATATTCATCCACTAACACTGTTTTTCGACGTTTCATGTCTCTTCAGGCGGCTAGACTTTTCATCCGTCCGATTCCTTAAGTTAGCGGCCATCAGCACCTACCGGCCAGAAGCAGAATTTTAACTGATAAATGTATACAAATATACATATATTACGGTCACATAGAGAGATCATATTCGTAAATAACAGAGAGCCTTTCTTTCACGAAATACGGTGACCGTCAGCTAAATTCCCTTCCAAAGAGCTCTACCGGATTGGGAGCATATATTATTGTCATCCACAGACACTGTGTTCCAACGTCAATGTGCAGGGTAGGGGAAAATGAACTGGTGCATTTGTAGGTTTAATAAAACCAAAATAGAAGTAATAATGAAAAAAAAACAGTAATTTTTATTTTCTGAGTCCCAGATTGGATGAACTTGACAATAGAAATAATGTTTGGTTTCAACAAGATGGAACAACAGCTCACAATTCTAGACGTTCGATGGGAATTTTGAGAGAAATTTTTCCGGGTCATTTGACCTCAATGCGCGGTAATATCTGTTTGTCCGCCCGATCAGTTGATTTGAGCCCGTGTTATTTTTTTCTATGGGTATATTTAAAATCAAAATATCCACTCGACGCCCTTGGTCTATTGAACCATTAAAAGATTCCATTCGTCAAGAAATTGTTGCTATTCAACATGAAATGACCCGTAAAGTTATAGAAAACTTTCGTGAACGTCTTCGACAGTGGGTGAACAATAACTACAAACATTTGACCGGTTTAATCTTTGAAACAAAATAAAACAAAATGGCATTATATGTACAGTTGGAAACTAAAAACACTTTTTTTATTATTTATTCTATTTTTTTCTAGTTCAATCTACAATATATCATATCATTCTGCTTCCTCTTTATATATATATATATATATATATATATATATATATATATATATATAGTTGTAGAAAAAGTTATACCCCGACTGCGGTTTCGTTGCTACTATTACACCTTTATCTTCAGTCCCACAGATGTGTAATAGTAACACCGAAAATCGCGGTAGGGATATAACTTTTTCTACAACTATTAATGCTCTATATTTACAATATATTGAGCCCTATAGGATTAACTACTTAAGCTACATGTTTACATAGTAGTAACCCATCAATGAATATATATATATATATATATATATATATATTATATATATATATATATATATATATATAATATATATATATAAGTTAAAAAGAAAGGAAATGAATCCGACAGTATGAGTAGAAAAAGATGGAATGAAAACATTACACAATGCTGTTAAAGAGAAACAATTTATAACATAATCATAGCTGATATTGATCATATTTTCGATTTTACAAAAATCATCTTCAGAGCCCGTTTACTTCGTGGTGTTTGTGATCATTTTGACGTTTATGTCCGATCACAAACACCACGGAATAAACGGGCTCTGAAGATGATTTTTGTAAAATCGAAATATTGATCAATATCAGCTATGATTATGTTATAAATTGTTTTCTCTTTAACAGCATTGTGTTGTGTTTTCATTCCATCTTTTTCATACTCATATAAATATATATATATATGTATATATATATAATCCAAAAATCCGGAGAAGAAATTTTTCTTACGACATAGGATTTTTAAAAAATAACGTGTAGCAGTTTGCAGAGCTCAATGTGTACTCTTATGTGTCTAACTGTCCCAAATCATCAGATGTGCATCTGATGATTTGGGACAGTTAGACACCTTGTCTAAGCGTCCTGAAATAGACTATAATACAAAAATTCTAAGTCTTTTGTTATATTTTTACTTATGTTTTTACTTATATATATATATATATATATATATATAAGTAGTATTACTACATTATGGATGTCTTAAATCAGATAAGTTTTATTTCATAAGCTGATTTGGTTAAATTGGCGAGACATGTCCTCTAACCGATTAGATTATTATGTTCTTGGCGAAGAATTAAGTTAAATAAGTTAGGTAATTAAGAACTAAGTGAATTCATATACGACATTCAAAGTGGCTAATTGATGTCGTTATTGTTGGTCGGAAAGGATTGATGCCTATTACTAGATTATTATAAGTTATTAATTTTTTCTTATAAATGATTAGTTTCTGACGTTTTTCAGTTTCATTGTCTAAAGCAATATGAGATGGGTTTATTGCACGGTGCTTAGGAGTCCCTAAAATAAGAAATAGCAACGGAGATGTGTATTTTAATCTTTGTTTTTTAGATGGACTTGTTTTCTGTGGCTTGGTCTACATTAAACCGATCTTATTTGTAATAGTTTTTGAATGAGGCTTGATAAATTGTATTATTTTGATTTTTCGGATTGATTTCCACATCTTTATTGTTACTAGTACAAAATGAAAACACCCTCCGGGCGATGTAAAATAGATTTTTGAAACATATTGCCTGAGGCGTGGGAGTCAAAAATTCAATGTCAGCGAGTTTGTACCCTAAGTAAGTAAAATCATCAAATTCATTAAAAGATTAAAAATAAAACTATTTGAAATGTAAACTTTAAATATGTATTAAAATAAAACAAACTATATATAGATATATAATACCAGTCATGTATTTATTAAAACTTGTTTTAAAAAACAATGAGGACAGTCTAATGTTGCATGTTCAAATTATGACGATTTTGGGTAATGTGACGTAAGCAGTGACGTAATTTTTGTTACAGACAAAAACCGGAAGCGAATCTCCATTATTAATAGATATACGCAACGATTCGACTGTTGTGCTCTCATGCATTCTTTATGTGTTTCTTGTCGAACTCGGGAACTTTATTTTCGAACTCGAGTGCCTTCATATCGGGATCGATAGCTGAACTCTTGGTATATATATATGAATAGTTTGGTATATATATATTTACCCACCCCTCCGCACGACACAAGGTCATTTTCTTACGCGGAGTTTAACAGGTTTGAATTCAGAGTTTTCCTTCTCCGAGACTGGTTACCTAGCCATGGTTAAAGAGTCCAGACTGCTCTGCTATGTATCCATAGCTTCAGGGAGAATTGGATTCATAACTTTCCCAAGGGTATTAGCCATGTGAAATGCCAACGGCTTCGTCCAAGAATTGAACTCGCGTTGACGTGTCCATTTCCTACGACTCTAACTATTAGACCACGCGCCTCCATTTTTTGGTATATAAGGTGTGCTACAATACAACACTTAGATTTATAGACTCAATGAGGTCACGTGGTTTAAACCTCAGCCAATCAACATCCCAGATACGTAACTGGTTGACTACTTAATCACTGATACTGAGAGACGTCCATTTGTAATAATTGACGAGGGACTTGCAATACTGAGGAGCACCAAGGAACAACCAAAGGATTCTTTACCAAGGATTTCACTGGACAAGCGCTCCTGCTTGAAGCCTAAATGATGGCCACTAAGATCGTTCCCATTGCGTTAGACATGACTGGGTACAAGTGTTAAGCTATGTTAAGTATTCTATGTTATTATCACCCGAATTCAGGATTGAACCTGTAATCTACATATGATTGTCACTTAAAACTGTATTAACTCACGCTTCGTCAACACTCTTATATGGAACTGTTCTGCATAACTGATTTTTAGGTCATAACAACTAGTCTTGTAATATATATATATATATATATATATATATATATGTGTGTGTGTGTGTGTGTGTGTGTGTGTGTGTGTGTGAAGAAAAGGAAGTGAATCCGACGGTATGTAGTATATTAAGAAAATTGAAAAAACACAGGGTTAAATAAGTTGAGTGGTAAGTTTATTGGCCGACGCTGCAGTGTTTCGATCTATTAATTAGATCATCTTCAGGGTATTTGTTGGTATATGGAAGGTGATAAAAAAATTTTATCACAGAATATCGAGAAAATCAAGTTGATAGTCGTTGTTTATCAGTCTGTTCAAAAATTGAAGTCTGAAGAAAGGACGCTGAAAAGTGGGACGGTTTGAAATATGCGACGTCAAATATTCTCTTTATATTATATATATATATAATATAATATATATTATAATATATATATCTATATAATAAGGTGTGTCAAAACGTCTCGAGATTTTTGGTATTTTTTGACACATCTTGTATTCTGAAAAAATTAACGTTCTATTCATTATTTATTTCTATCTTGGTGAATACAGCTTTAAAATCGCCGTACTTTTTGACCACCTTGGCATTCTGAAAAAAATTAACGTTGCATTATTGTTCATATCCTGGTAAATACAGTTCAATCTCGATACTTTTTGACACACCTTATATATTATATATATATATATATATAATATATAATAGTATATATACAAGTCTTTGATTTAATGGAGAATAGGTTGGTTGGTTTTGTTTTAAGTTAAACAGTGATAAAACTGTTCAATACTTAATTGGGTGACCACTTAAGCAGCAACGGGTACTGTAATTAATCTGAGTCATTTGTTTATCAGAATGACTTCATATATATAATATATATATATATTATATATATATTATAATATATATAATATATATTATATATACGTGTGTGTGTGTGTGTCTGCGTATGTGTATGTCTTGTTTAAAATAAATGTAGCGTGTGAAAATGCTATTGATATCTAAAGACGCACATATTATCCATAATCTGTCTATAGCCATCCATGCCTTTTGTATGCGTATACTGACATCACTTTCTGTAGATAAGATATTATTACCTATGTATGTGAACTATTCAACTAATTAGAGAGGTATACCACACAGTGTGGAGGTCTCTTCATTTTATTTGTAACTCGTGAAATCCGTCTTATCTGAGTTCACAGTGAAGTCAATGCCTCTGGCTATTCAAATGATCAAGCACTTCAATTCTCGCGAATTTGATTGCACAAGCCGAACCTCTAGTGATTACAATAAATAGATTAATGGTTAATTGATTGATTGACAAGGTTGATTTTAATGGCATTTTAACCTGTCTAGGGTTATTTTATGCCTTGTATTCCTATTTGTGCTACTTTACAATATTCACTTATTTTCTGATTAATCGTTTCAACTCTGTCAAGTTTATGCAGGGATACATGGTGGTATATAGTTATTTACTAAGCTTGGCTTAGATGTGACACAAGGCCAGATTATGGGGCACCCAGTGAGAATCGAACTCACTAACAATGGTCTACGCGTCTAGCTTGCTAACCATTACACCACTGAGGTGCCCTATTCCGAGTGAATCATTGTATGATAGTATATCACCTCAAAAATTCAGATTGGAAGAAGGCCGGAGAAAGCATCAACCAAAGCGTAGTAATACAGGATGATTGAAATGTTAACACCCTTATGGGAGTACGTTTACGATATAATTTCAAACAGTTTCCACATTGTCACCACCCCTCATAATAGATTATTGGAATCTTCCACAGGTGATTAAAAATTTCAATATTTCCCTGGGAGTATCTTTATTAGAAAAGCATATTAGATTTTTCGGAGATCACCTGTGGAAGATTCCAATAATTTGTTGACAGGAAAGGTGATCATAATATCATAAAGGGACTCAGGTAGAAATGTTAATAAAAAAAAACACCTTGTAATTGATACAAACAACAGGAAACCGGTTGGTTGGTTGAAATTTACGGCATTTCAACCCTTGGAGATGTTTTTGTTTTATTCATTCTTTTTGGGTATTCAAATTTAGTTTTAAACTAATATTTTAACACATTTTAGATTCATTTTTCATCTATTTAACCAATGAATGCGAACCTCACAGGTACTACCACTCTGAGTCAGAGTGGACCTAGGGGTAATGAGAATGAAGAGATACTCCACACTCTCCATAGCTGCAGAACGTAAACCTTACCACTAGATGCAGTTTAACGTCATGCCCAGGACACTTAAACCCTTGGTCACCACCTTTTAGCACATATACGATGAAAAAGGCAATACGGTCGGGATAATCATATAGCTGTTAGGGTGTGACGTGACAAGAGGATTAATCGGATGAGGGCCTCTTCGACCGACCATATAGCCCAAATAAGGGCCAAAGTGGACTGTTAATTATCAATGACTGTCCAGCCTACAGGATTCCATCTTTAGGCATCACGGGTCGGCTTCACGACCAACAGGTGGCTCCATGGCCAACAGGTGGCTCTGTTGGGGGCTCTTATCCCTCTGCAAAGGTGCAGTCAGTGTATTATACAGCCACAGCCGACAGGGCTGTCAGGAAAATGGGTTGAATTAAGTATAGCATACTAGTCATAGGGCTCACTTAAAAAAAGCAGACGAGAATGGCGGTATAATTGGGTGATACTATTTCAATAGACATCTAAACCAATGATTCGATGAAGAAGAGTTTTGTAAAACTAGAGGTGGTGATTGCTGTTTTACAGTTTTTTTTTTCCGGTGGTGATGACCAACCACAATCCGGGAAAACTAGCAACTAATTAGACAAATTGATAAGTTTTCGAAAATAAAAGCTCAGGTTTGGCGAGGGATTGTGCCGTGTCTGCCAGCCAGCGAATTAGATTTTGCAACGAATTCCGGCATCACCCAAATTTCACACTTCTCACTTAACACCTTACTCTTCACTATTTGCTCTCCTTTTTTTATCTTCTCTTCATTTTACTTCCTCATCCATTTATCATTTTAGTCTCATTTTTTTCTTATTTTTGTTGTTGTTGTTGTTGTTGTTGTTGTTCTTCTTCTTCTTCTTCTTCTTCTTCTACATTCCATTCCTTTTTTATTTTTCTATTTATTGTTTTTTCTCTCATTTATTTTTCTTTTATTTATTTTTTTATATTTTTCAAATGAATTTTCATCTTTTACGTTTCTTCATTTTTATACTTCTTCTATTTCTACTCCTTCTTTTCTTTCTTTGCTTATTCTTCATTTTCTGTTTCTCTTCTTTCATTTCTTTTTTCAATTTCTTCTTTTCTTCTTCTTCTTCTTCTCTTCTTCTTCTTCTTTTTCTTCTTTCATTAACTTTTTCCTTTCTTTCTTCTTCTTCTTCTTCTTCTTCTTCTTCTTCTTCTTCTCTTCTTCTTCCTTTCTTCTTCTTCTTCTCTTCTTCTTCTTCTTCTTCTTCTTCTTCTCTTTCATTAACTTTTTCCATTTCTTCTTCTTCTTCTTCTTCTTCTTCTTCTTCTTCTTCTTTCATTAACTTTTTTCCATTTCTTCTTCTTCTTCTTCTTCTTCTTTCTTCTTCTCTTCTTCTTCTTCTTCTTCTTCTTCTTCTTCTTCTTCTTCTTCTTCTTCTTCTTCTCTTTTCTTCTTCTTCTTCTTCTTCTTCTTTTTTCTTTTCTTTTTTTTTTTTCTTTTTCTCTTCTTCTTCTTCTTCTTCTTCTTCTTCTTCTTCTTCTTTTTCTTCTTCTTCTTCTTCTTCTTCTTCTTTCTTCTTCTTCTTCTTCTTCTTCTTTTTCTTTTTTCCTTCTTCTTTTCTTCTCTTCTTTCTTCTTCTTCTTCATTACTTTTTTCCATTTCTTCTTCTTTCCCTCCTGTTCCTGTTCTTGTTCTTGTTCTTGTTCTTGTTCTTCTTTCATAAAAAAAAAACTTATCTTCCTAATTTTCATGATTCTATTCCTTATTTTCAAAACTTGTAAAAAATTTCTCTTTGTAATCTTCTCATCCTTCAGAAAAATGATCTTACTCTTTTTATTCTAAATCTTTTTTTAGAAAAGTTGTTTTCATATGAGATAGGCAGGATGTTTCTGCAAAATGTTATCACTTCGTAATCTAACTTGACCAATTCTTATTCAAATGTTAGCGAATTTTTACAACATGTGGAGAAAAATCTCAGATTCCAGTTTAATATTTGGTTGTTTTCTTTTCGGGTAAAGAAATGACATTCATTGGAAAAGAACACATTAAAAATAGAATTTTGAGTTATTTCTACACATGCTGTTAAACTTTGAGATCATTTAAATGAGAATTGGTCATGTTTATTAGATTATGAAATGATATCAATTTCTGAAACACCCTGTTCATCTCAAATGATAACAACCTTTTTGAAACACCCTTTATATCTAAATTGATAGTAGGAAGCGCGTGGTGTAATGGTTAAAGTCTAGGGAAATGGACTCGTCGCCCCGAGTTCAAATTCTGGACGTGGTAATTGCATTTCACTTAGCGCTAATACCATTGGGAAAGGTATGAATCCTACTCTCCCTCCAGCTATGGGTAAATAGTAGGTCAGACTGGGCTCTTTCACCTTGGTTAGGCAACCGTTCTAGGAGAAGGAAAACTCTGAATTCAAACCTGTTGAACTCCGCTTAAGAAATTGACCTGGTGTCACATCCTGCTCGTGCGGAGGGGTTGGTAAATATATATATCTAAAATGATATCAACTTTTTTTAAAAGGCTCTGTAAATCTCATATGAGAGCAATACTTTTACATCTCAAATGATATCAATTTTTCTGAAAAACCCTATTCATCTAAACTTTTTAAAAACTCTCTGTACATCTAAAATTATATCAGTTTTTATCAAACGATAATTGGTGAAGTTATTAGATGATGAAATGATATCAATATTTTTTAAACGCAAATCATCGCAAAATGATATCAACTTCTTTAAAAGCCCTGTACATCTCAAATGATATCAATTTTTCTGAAGCACTGTTTGTTTGTTTATTGATTTTAACGGCATATCAACCCGTCTGGGGTTATGTCATGCCTAACGGTTATGAAGTTATACATATTGTTTATTTATATTTATACTTTTTAATAATTGGTTTTAAAAATGTGTTAGCATTATTGGGGATTATGTTGTATGGTATTGATTTGTTTCATGTCTATATAAAAAAGTAAGTAAAGTCGTCGGGGCGGCCTAATGTCGGTATCGGCCAGACAGCGAGGGAGTCTATCCCCTTTTCAATAGCGCTAGACCAAGGAGATTATTTTTAGCACCTGAGGTGGAGCGCCACACCTACCATCAGCTCCTCACTTTACCGCACAGATCCCTGTGCTACTCATTCGCTGAGTTGGCGAGGGCCGGTATCGAACCAAGAACCTTGTGATTCCTAGCCGAACACTCTACCGACTAAGTTATGGTATAATTTTATTTCCCTCAAAAAAGAGAGAATATCCTCCATGTTGACATTTTCAAACAGATCTTTCATATTGTTTGCTTTATATAACAGTTTCTGATGTGAGCAAGAAACCTGCATTCCATGAATAAGTGTTTAACTGTCAAAGGTGTTTGACATGTTTCACATTGTGGTTGTTGTTCTTGTTTAAGTATATTGGAGTGCGTTAGTCTTGTATGACCAATGCGTAAACGAGATACAATGACTTGTTCCTTTCTAGACTTCCTTAAAGTTGGTCTCCAGCCTCCCAAAGTGGGTTTGATTAAGAAGAGTTTATTGTGGATGTTGTTATTCCAGTGTTGTTGCCATTTTGTATGAAGGAATCTATTGATTTTTGGTTTCAAATCAGTATATGGTATCTTGAAATTCTCTGAAACATTTTAAAGTTTGGTTTGTTTGGTTTTACGGCAATCAACCTCAGTGGGTCATTTAATGCCGATAAAGTTTTAAATAAATCAATTCTTAATGGATAATACAATTTTGTTATAAATACATTTTTCTATTTAACCCATAGATGGGACCCTAACAGGTACTACCACTCCGGGTCAGAGTGGACCAGGGAGCAATGGTGATGAAGGGGTGCTCCACATTCCCCAAACCTCCAGAACAGGAACCTCACCATCAGATAGAGTTTAACGTCATTCCCAGGACATGTAGACCCGCAGTCACCGCCTTCTAGCACCCATATGATAAAAAGGGGTTGGGGCTTGCCATAAGGGCAATAGGGTTGGGAATCTGAAAAGATTGTACAAGTAAAATGATAACAAATTTTTGAAACGCCGGACATTTCTCCAATCTTTCTTTTTTAAAAAGTTTCTCAGTCTGAATCCATTATCCATCTTTTGATTTCTCCCCCCCCCCTAAAACTTTTCTTGTAATTATTTGTTTCCTTATTTTCTTGTTTATAAATATTACTCAGGCGAGTCAAATGTTTTGCAATATTTTGATAACGTGAGGCACAATTCAGCAGCTCCGTGTGATTTTGCCGAAGTCGTGAAGGGAACAAATCACACTGGACTGTAAGATGCTGAGTTCGCTTCAAGCTCTCCCAGAACACGTTAAGAGACAAGCCGGAAATATGATACTAGTTTTATTTTCTGTGTTAGTCTCTCTTGATTAAAAAAATACTGTCCAGAACTCCCTGTTATCTATCTATATATCTATCTCATTTACTCTGTTAATCTATCTCTCTCTCTTCCCCTCTCTCTCTCACTCTCTCTCATTTATCATCAAGATACGCATTCCTGGATTTTCTCTTTCTATCTCTTTCCCCCTCTCTCTCTATCTCTCCCCCCCCCCTCTCTCTCTCTTCTATATATATATAATATATATATATATATATATATATATATATATATTTATCTATCAATGTGCATATAGCTCTCATTCAGTTTTACTCTGTTCCTCTATATATCTATATCTCACAGATTATCTATCTATCTATTATCTATCTATCTACCTATCTATCTCAATTTGTTCTTATATATCTTTCTATATGTAGCGATCTCTCTATCTATCCATATATCTAACTCCTTATATGAATATCTGTAGATAGCACCCCCTATGTCTCTTTCACTCTTTCTATATCTCCCGCTCTATCCCTCTATCTGTCTATCAATATATCTCTCTCCACATACCTCACTCTTTTTCTCTATTTACCTATCTATCAATCTATATCTGACACTGTTAATGTCTATCTATCTATCTATGTACTTTTCTCAGTCAATTGATATCTCACCCTAACTATAGTTGTAACTCTGCAGACGTTCCTTCATATTCTCCTTAGAAATCTACTTCTTTCTTCTTTCTTTCTTTCTTTCTTTCTTTCTTTCTTTCTCTTCTTTTATTTCATTAAATTCTTTTTTGTCTTCCAGCGATTTGAATAACTGAATGAGAATATTTTCATTATTACATGAATTATTCATTCTGATATTCTCATTTTCTTGTTTTGCCCACCACAATTTGGCCATTGTACCGTCTGTTCTTCATTGTATTGTCAAGAGTACTGGTAATACGTATCCAGGCAATAAAACAGATATTGCACATGTTCAAATACTTATGGTCAGCACTTGTATATGGTAATGCGTGTGAAGCCTATAGAAAGTCCAAGTAATAAGTATTTGAAAATGTACAAATTTCGTGTTTTTATTATTTTATTGCAAGGGCCATTAAGAATTTCCGTAAGGGTTTATCTAAATGTGATTACTAGTTGGCGCAACTATTCAAAATAGCAGTGCGTGGTTTTATCAATTTTATTGATTGATTCTGAACAGGATTTTAGAAGGATGGAAAACAAATTTCGTTTATCTTCAAGATACGCATTCCTGGATTTTTCAATCTTTTTAAAATTTTTTTAAAAGAAATGATACCTTCAAATATATAGTCAACCAGGAGGCTCGGTCTACACGAACACGCCCCGCATGTCCATGTCTCCGGTTCCTGTAGAACACACACACACACACACACGCACACACGCACGCACACACGCATAAAGAAACAAACTACTGCTCTATAATAAAACAAAAAAAGGGTAGGCCAAACTCGGAATGATAATAAGACATTGTTGGACAGACATACACACATAAACACACATAAACACATAAACGCACACACACACACACACACAGACACACACACAGACATACACACACCACACACACACACACACACACACACACAGACTTACACATACACACACGCAGAAAAGTTGGAAGATATAAGACAACCCCCCCACGAATGGATTATTCCTTGCAACAGCTCCAGACTTTCAGAAATCTTTTGATGAAGAGATCTTTATCTCGAAATATTAAGAATATATCCAAGGAAATCAACAAGATCATAGTTACCTTTTTTTTCTTTACATTTGCATTGAGATAACCTTCAAAACCAATCACCAAACCAATATAAACACAATGCTTCAAGCAAATTATAATATAATATATATATATATATATATATATATATATATATATATATATATATATATATATATATATATCATAATAAAAAGTTGTTTGATTTTTAAAAATTTCATTTCAGTAGGTATGACACGTGTTTCGGTTTCTTTAAAATTATCTCCAAGCTAATTATAATTATGTATCAAGTTGAAGACGATTTTTACTGAATCCAAAACATATGTCGGGAGTATAAAAATAAATAGAACAAAAACATTCTTAACTTCAATATTTTGATAACGTGAGGCACAATTCAGCAGCTCTTTAAGCTTAGCAGAATTTTTTATCATGAAATATTCACTTTTCTCTCCGTTGAGCTACAACAATCTTATATATATATATATATATATATATATATATATATATATAATATATAATATGCGAGTGTCTGTGTCTGTCTGTGTCTGTGTGTGCTTGCGTGTATGTAAACTACGGTTATTCGTGACAAGGAAAAATTTAAATATATAAACCTATTGATCAGAATGTACGATGTTATCATTAGAATCAAAATCGATTTTAGCCAAATTAGCAAATGATTTATTTGCTAATTGAGATAATCACTTCGATTAAGAAAACTAGAAATAATGAAACCGCCAATTTTGACGCAGTTCAGATTTTTTTTATCTCTTTGATCACGTCACTTCCAACATTCCAAAGTTCTTTCTTTCTTTCTCTCTTTCTTTCTTTTGATCTCATTTCTTTTCTTTTTTTTCATTTGCTTTCTTTCTTTCTCCTTTCTCGTTTCCTCTTTATTCTTTCTTTCTTTCTTTCTTTCCTTTCTTTCTTTTTTTTTATTTTCCTCTTTGATCTTCATTTAGGCTTTTCTTTCTTTTTCAATTTTCTTTTTCTTTCACAATTTCAAATTTTTCATTTTTCTTTATCATTTACATAATTTCTTTCTTTTCATCTCATCTTATATTATTTCTTTCTTTTGTTCTTTCTTCTCTCTTTCTCTGTTCTCTTCACTTCTTTCTATCCTTTCTGTTTGTTTGTTTGTTGTTTCTTTATTTCTTTCTATTTCTTTATAAAAAAATTTTCTTTCTTTCTATTTCTTTAAAAAAATTTCTGTCTTTCTTTCTTTCTTTCTTTATGCCATTTTTCTTTCTTTTTCCCTTTCTTGTTTTTTCACAATTTCATGTTTGTTTCTTTCCTTCTTTTTTCAATTTGATTTCTTCTTCTTTTTATCCTCTCTTGCTTTCTTCTTTTCTCTTCACTTGTTTTCCCACTTTCTTTCTTTCTTTGTTTCTTCCTTATTTATTTATTCATTTATCTATTCGCATATTTTTATATTATTTATTTTTCTATCTTTCTTTCCCATCTGCTATGTATTTTCGGTTAGGTAAACGCGTAAGAAAATATATTAGATTGTATGTGGACATACATATACTCAAATACACATGCACATACACTTACGTACACAAACACATGTACGTAGATCAATATTAACAGATGAATGAACAATTTGTAATAAGCACAGAGATTACCACCAATAAATATTTTAATAAATAGGTTTATACATTTTTTATTTAAAGAGCTCCAATCCTATGGAGTTTGGTTATACATATTTACTAATAATATCCATTCTGTTATTGCAATGGAAATAATATCACGGTATCTTTAGTTTAGACGATCATTTTACTACAGGAAATCATTGAAAATGACCTTAGTAGAGGAAGGTATTTCAAATGATTTTATCATATTAGAATTCATTGCAGATTATTTACTTAAGAAAGTATTACCGATTAATTTATTATAGGAAAGAATTGAAAATTATTTACAATAGGAAAGGATTTAGAAATAATTTTATAAAGAAGAAAGCATCGCAAATTATGTTATTGTAGGAAAGTATTTCAAATAGTTATATCATATAGGAGAGCATTGCAAATGATTTGCAATAGGAAAATATTCGAAATGATTTAATATAAGAAAGCATTGCAAATTCGTTTGCTATAGGAAAGTATTGTAAATGATTTTTCTATGGGAAAGCATTATAAATAATTTTTCTTTAGAAAACTAATGGAAATTATTTTATCATATAAGAATGCATTGCAAAGGATTTACTAGAAGAAAGCATTGCAAATAATTATACTATAGGAAAGTATTCCAAATGATTGTATCATATAAGAAAGCATTGGAAATGATTTTTCTATAGAAAAGTATTGCAAATTATTCTATCATATAAGAAAGTATTTCAGATGGTTTTACTACATAAAAGCATTGCAAATGATGTTTCTATAGAAAAGTATTGCAAATTAATGAGAAAGTATTTCAGATGGTTTTACTACATAAAAGCATTGCAAATGATGTTTCTATAGAAAAGTATTGCAAATTATTCTATCATATAAGAAAGTATTTCAAATGGTTTTACTACATAAAAGCATTGCAAATGATTTCACTATAGAAAAGTATTGCAAATTATTCTATCATATAAGAAAGTATTTCAAATGGTTTTACTACATAAAAGCATTGCAAAGGATTTTTTCTATAGAAAAAGTATTGCAAATTATTCTATCATATAAGAAAGTATTTCAGATGGTTTACTACATAAAAGCATTGCAAATGATGTTTCTATAGAAAAGTATTGCAAATTATTCTATCATATAAGAAAGTATTTCAAATGGTTTTACTACATAAAAGCATTGCAAATGATTTCACTATAGAAAAGTATTGATATAAGAAAGTATTTCAAATATATTGCAAGTCTATCATATAAAAAGCAAATGTTTTACTACATAAAAGCATTCAAAGGATTTTTCTATAGAAAAGTATTGCAAATTATTCTATCATATAAGAAAGTATTTCAAATGGTTTTACTACATAAAAGCATTGCAAAGGATTTTTCTATAGAAAAGTATTGCAAATTATTCTATCATATAAGAAAGTATTTCAGATGGTTTTACTACATAAAAGCATTGCAAATGATGTTTCTATAGAAAAGTATTGCAAATTATTCTATCATATAAGAAAGTATTTCAAATGGTTTTACTACATAAAAGCATTGCAAATGATTTCACTATAGAAAAGTATTGCAAATTATTCTATCATATAAGAAAGTATTTCAAATGGTTTTACTACATAAAAGCATTGCAAATGATTTCACTATAGAAAAGTATTGCAAATTATTCTATCATATAAGAAAGTATTTCAGATGGTTTTACTACATAAAAGCATTGCAAATGATTTCACTATAGAAAAGTATTGCAAATTATTCTATCATATAAGAAAGTATTTCAAATGGTTTTACTACATAAAAGCATTGCAAAGGATTTTTCTATAGAAAAGTATTGCAAATTATTCTATCATATAAGAAAGTATTTCAAATGGTTTTACTACATAAAAGCATTGCTGATGATTTCCCTATAGGAAATCATTGTAAAGGACTCTATAAATACATTGAACATAAGGATGCGAGAAATGGCCAGTGTGTTTGAGACTGTGTGATTATCCATCGCACTGGTCTCTGTCTTTCTTTATTCCAACCGACAGCCTCGTTTGGATGCTGACCAGTCTCGACGTTGGTTCGCCTTCAAAGCGGTCATTTGCGTTCGCACTGATCGCTCATGAATTTTAAATGCCAGAATATTTTAACGCGTCGATAAAAGAGGGGAGCTGGTGAAATGTCCAATTGAACGACAAAAGGTGCGAGGTGGCCAAACGCGTCAAACTTAATCAGCCAACCAACTTTGAACGTGTTTGTTCACTTTTAATGCATGAACCCACTTTTCCCTTGATAATGATCAAAGAGACGATGCTTAGCAGTAGCCATTTCAGCTGCGCCAAACTTTCTTTTTGCTATTGGTTCTATGCAAACCGGCACAGAACAACGAGTCGCCAGAATTATTACAGAGATTCAACTGAAAATGTTTGGTAATAAATGGCACTTAATAATATCCGTACATTGTTCCACACAGAATAATAAAATTCTGTTATCTTTGGTTTAGAATAATTTGCCAGAGAGCTGGAAAGGCTACTGTACATGAGGTATTTGCCTCATACCCCACTTGTAAGGGCTGGGCACAAGGCCTAGATTTAACGTGGGCCCACCCACAAACCGAAGCTCATGGGTGGGAAAGAACAAAAATTGCGTCGATCGCTTCGGTATTCCCCCTCAAGGTGGGCGCCTCAGGCACTGAGCAATAAACCCAGCCCTGTCCCTTTAAGTCAAGGGGGCAGGTATTGCCTGGGAGAAAAGCCCCCTGGGATCGACGCTATTAATTCAAACATCGATCCAGTGGCCGAAGCTCACCGGACCTCCGACCCGAAGAACGGGTTGGAAATGAAAAGCTACGGTACATGAGGGTGACAGTGATAGCAATCGGAGTTGGGACTCTTGGAACAATCCACAAAAACCTGAGAAAAAACTGAATGAAATGGAGATTAGAGGAAGAATTGAAACCATCCCAACCACAGCACATCTAAAATTGGCGAGGATACTTAGGAGAGTCCTGGAGACACGCTGCTGGGGAATAAAACACCAGCAGACAGGGTTGTCATTTATATACCATTAAACTAAATCTGATGGCGAGGCTTCAGTTTTGAGGATCTAGTAAGTATATATATTTACCAACCCTTCCGCACGAGCAGGATGCGACACAAGGTCAATTTCTTAAGCGGAGTTCAACAGGTTTGAATTCAGTTTTCCTTCTCCTAGACCGGTTGCCTAACCAAGGTTAAAGAGCCCAGTCTGCCGTACTATTTACCCATAGCTGGAGGGAGAGTAGGATTCACACCTTTCCCAAGGGTTTTAGCGGAAAGTGAAATGTAATTAGCACGTCTAGGATTTGAACTTGGGCCGACGAGTCCATTTCCCATGACTTTAACCATTACACCACGCGTTTCTAGTAAGTATAGGGTACTCCTTCATTGCCATTACTCCCTGGTCAATTTTGACCCGGAGTTGTAATATATTTTAGGGATCCATCTATTGTTCAAATTGATATGTTTAGACATAATTCGTAAACTATCGGATGACATGTAGTTGTAGATTATTTGTATTAAGAATTGTTACTTGAAGTTCTGCCAACTCGTAATTCCCATTAGGATGAGAGCTGTCATGGGGTGGAATTCATCAGTAAAAGGTACCCAAAGAGCTCCAGGCACCTCAAATAACTCATTGTTTAGTTTGGGTTAAAGCTGTTTTATTTTGCGACATATCAAACCATTTCGGGTCATTGAATGCTGAATCAAGTCATTTTGATAAACAAGCGGCTCAGGTTGCTTACAGTACCTGCTGTTACCAAAGTGGTCGCCCAATTTAGTATTAAACAGGCTCACCGCTGTTTAACCCCGGGGATCTAGCGGTAGCTGATGCTTTCAACACGACTGTAATACCTTTAAGTTAGGAAACCTGTCTACTCCAAGAGATTTATAGAGGACATTGTTACCAAATGAGCAACTCCATGCCCCACCTCTCCTTACAAACACTGGGACTGATTTGAAGTGATAACTAGACATAGCTGTGCATTGTTGTGTCTTATTGTTCACAGTAAATATGTTATTGAATATCTAACTGCATTTGATTAACATTAAAAAAAAGATATCAATATAATTCAATTTATTAACTTAATTAAATTTAATTCAGTACTTAATGCAATTATCAGTATGAGATTTTATTTTGTTAAGAGGAATAAGTGTTTTTCACATGCAATACACGAATAGAAGCATAAAAGGAACAGATTGTTGCTTAAGTAATAAGGCAGTTGATAATATCTGTGAAGACTTCTTCTGTACTACATGTTGGTGGGGTTTAGAATACACTGACTGTATTCCAATCAGAGGGGTAAGATCCCAAACAAAAACAAAACAAAAAACAGGGTGTTCTGTGTATGACATGGTGAGATTCAAAATCTCTGCGGAGTATGGAGCTCCCCTTAATTTCTATTACTCCAACATCCGCTCTGCTTATATTTCTTTCTTTCTTTTTTTCTTTCTTTCTTTCTATATATATATATATATATATAAAG
>CM042163.1:28482349-28487349 GCA_023376005.1 Doryteuthis pealeii | reverse complement strand
AGAAGACCAGACATGAAATCCCCAACACGTAATCCAGACGCTAGAAGAAGAACATAAGAATAAAGACGATCAGAAGAATAATAGAAGTAAAGAGAGTATACAACATATACGTTTATTAGTATACAACAAAAGTTTGTTTCTTCATTTGTTTCATATCAGGCTATACAAATATTTCTTCAATATCCCAAACATAAAGAGAAAATATTCATATTTATTATACTTTCAAAATACTATGATATAATCAAAATCAATACAATACCGTTAAAATACGTCCAATCTTGTTTTAAATTAACTGCAATCTAATGAATTAAGCAGTTTATTGTACTTTAATATAATCTCTGTGCATATTTTAGAATCAATAACTGTTCCCAATCTAGGCTAATATTTAAAAACGTATGTCATCATATCCATGACTCGCTCTAGTTTCACGTTTTGACCCAATGTGTTTTCCTATAGCCTAGCTAATGCCTTAAAAAGCTTTTAATTAAAATAATCAAGTTTTCTATTTATAATATTTGTGTATGTCATATGTACAGGTGTTGTGAATAGTAAACAATGTTAAGTAAAAACCTTATTATGTTAATTAATAGACTTTGTTTAGGTATAGGCTTTGCGGAAATATTTTGGATCGGAATTAGGCTTAGAAACAAGGTAAACTTTTGATGTTTCAAAAGCATACTTGACCCTTTGTTTTGAAGTGAAAAATTGGTATTAAAAAGCCGTTCATTGCACGAATATATAAAGTCAATTTATTAACCGTTAAGAATAGTTGTTATTTTAACACTCTTACTCCGCGCCAAAGTAAGCTGGAATAAAAATGGAAAATACTTACATTAAGTTAATTATGTTTTGTTGAATTTAGTTAAGTTGAATTCCAGTGTTTCTATGTTAAATTATGCACAGCTGATGTAATGAACGTGTTTCTTGATTAATGAAATGTGGCTCGTGAATTAATTCAGTTAGTGCGATAAAAAGAATAGTAAAGAAAAGACACATCGGGAATTAAAGTCATCATGATTATTAGTAGAAATTAGATGAGCCATGAATTGTTGGGTGTCCATTAAAAGAGTTGGACCATTCTGTTAGTTTGCAAGGAATGATTGATTCTAATTAGCATTTTATAATAATCTCTACTGTAGCAAGTGTTTGCTGAATCAAAAAGATATTTTCATAGAGAGATATATGCAGACAGATAAACAGAACGGTCAAAAGAAAGAAAAAAGATAGAAATGGGAGGAAGAAGTGATGATTTGGATTTAATTGAGTAATAAATAACAAAATTATTAGGTTGTTTTTTTTGTGTTTTTTTTGTATATCAACTCTTCTTAGTTCTGTCGGTGGGGATTAAAACACATTAACTGCATCAACTAGTTAGGGGTACCCAGCCCCAAACGGATTGAATTCGGTTCTGAGGTGTGAAATATACTTTTTATTGCCATTACTTCCAGTTCCACTCTCACATGGAGTGGTTGTACCAGTAAGGGTCCCATTAATAGATCTGTATGAAAATTATTCATATTAAATAGGTATACTTGATACCATATATGTAAATTATGGAGGCGCGTGGTGTAATGGTTACTGTCGTAGAAAATGGACACGTTGAGACGAGCTCAAATCCTGTACGAGACTGTTTGAATATCACATAGCGCTAATACCCTTGGAAAGGTATGAACCAGATAATCTACCTCCTGCTATGGGTAAATAATAGTGAAGACTGAACACTTTAACCTTCGATAGGCAACCAGGATAGGAGAAGGATAAATTCAGAATCCAAATCTGTTAAACTCCCCTTGAGAGATTGACCTTGTGCCACATTCTATCCGTGCAGAGGGGCTGGTAAATATGTATATGCGAATTATTTGTATAGAAAATAGTTACTTTAAACTCTAACTGTTTACTAAAGATTATCATCATAACTAGCTAAAATTCACACCGGAGAATTTTTAATAGAAAAATAAAATAATAAGTTATCCATTTATCGGTAATTTGAAAAAAAGAAAGACATTTAATTTAACAGCATGTGTTCACAAAAAATGTTACGAATCCATGAATAAAAAAAGTAAGGAAAAGTTATTTGTGAATCGAATTTCTTTTATGATATATAACCAATTAGTTTACACTTGATGCAAACTAACAAAAGTCTGATTAATGTTGATATTTCGGACTGTTGTCCCCATCTTTATTGTGTAGAAACAGAACGTTCAAGCCACAATATGAACCATAAGCCGTTGATTTTTGGTTCTAACAGAGCTTCTTGATAAATAGGAAATAGGAAAAACTAAAGGATTTTGTGTATTTCATTTTTATCTCGGTTATATCCAGAATTTGAAAGAATTTGATATGACATTCAGTGTGAACACAGATGCAAAAAATTATCACTTATACAATGGATTGGAAATTGTTTGATTTTCGATGCTCAAGCATTTTAAGTTGTTTATATATACATGTGAATATTAATATATAGATGACCAATTTCGTACAGAAAATAGATGTGCCGAGATTTCTTCAAACTAATCATAACTTTGTGATTGTAATAAGTCAGACATAGATAATTAGTAACTGGCTCTGTTCAGTTATAGAATCGAATTCATTGTACGTTCAAATTTACATTTTTGTGTAGTTGTTTCTTAAGAGTTTAGTTTTGTTTTTAAAAAGATCTATTTAACATATAGATGTGACCCTAACAGGTGCTACTACTTAAGGTCAATGTATACCAGAGAGTAATTATAAAAGAGGTCTAATCCACAATCCCCAGATCTCCCGAACTGGAGCCTCGCCATAAAATTCAATTTAGGACACCCTTTTATCAGGGGAGGGTCATTCCTCTCTGTAGGGGATGCAGTCAGGTTCCCCACCGACAGAGATAACTGAAATTAAGTTTAGTTCTGCAATATCTAAATTAAGTTTAGTTCTGCAATATTTAAGATTAGATAATGTAACGTAATGAAAATAATATATAAGGCAATGAATCTTGTCTAGAAATTCCACAGGAGACCTCTACACATTTGCACTCTTTGCACCCTATGCACTTCACTGACCTTTCGAAAAAGACAGAAAGTTAATTAGCAGGTAAGTCATCAAGCAGAGAAGAAAAGAAAAGGTCTGAAAAAATCAGTTTTTGGTTGTTTTTTTTAAATATCCTGTAATGACGGTAATTATATTTTTAAACGATATTTATAATCCTCGGTAATTTTTACCACAGTTTAACATAAATCTGGTAACCATTACATCTCTAGTGTCCAATACTTTTTCGTGTTACTGTAGATTTACATCATTAGCACTTACATTTCCCTCCGACGATTCATTTAAGCCTAATAACACGTTACCAAAATAACTGTCATTGACTATCTCAGTTGAATCAGCTTACTGTAAATGTATGAGGAGGCCTAGATACCCTTGATTTGAAGCTTTCATTTCTATGTTCTCGTTTAGTCTAATTGGACAATAAAGACATTTCTCTGCTTTTCATTCGAATTTCAGGAAAACGATCTTCGCCGCGAAAGAGAAGTTGCTTTGTGAAATGTACCGAACGTCTGGAAGAATGTTAAATTAGGAATTGACTTCCTTCAGGAATCTGGACATTTTTTAAATACCAAATTTGAACACTTGAAGACAAAGTACAAAAGGTAAGTTGTATTTAACTTATTGTTTTTTTTCCAGCTATGTGATACAAAGATAGTATTTAAAATTAAATTATTTTTTCAGCTATGTGATACAAAGATAGTATTTAAAATTAAATTATTTTTTCAGCTATGTGATACAAAGATAGTATTTAAAATTAAATTATTTTTTCCGCTATGTGATACAAATAGAGTATTTAAAATTAAATTATTTTTTCAGCTATGTGATACAAATATAGTATTTAAAATTAAATTATGTTTTATAGCTATGTGATACAAAGATAGTATTTAAAATTAAATTGTTTTTTCAGCTATGTGATACAAAGATAGTATTTAAAATTAAATTATTTTTTCAGCTATGTGATACAAAGATAGTATTTAAAGTTAAATTATTTTTTAAACTATGTGATACAAAGATAGTATTTAAAATTAGATTATTTTTTTCAGCTATGTGATACAAATATAGTATTTAAATTAAATTATTTTTTTCAGCTATGTGATACAAATATAGTATTTAAATTAAATTATTTTTCAGCTATGTGAAACAAAGATAGTATTTAGAATTAAATCATTTTTTCAGCTATGTGATACAAAGATAGTATTTAAAATTGAATTATTTCTTTCAGCTATGTGATACAAAGATAGTATTTAAAATTAAATTATTACATTAAACTTATTTGAAAGAGAAGGGGTTATAATCGAAAAATAGATTAAATGCTAGCCGTTCCTATCACTCCCAGCTTTTATTGATAAATTTTCTTTAATCGTCTATTTAACCTTGTTAGACAGAAAAGAATAACATTACAATTATTTCTTTTTGCTAATTGATTTCTAATAAGATTTATCGATAGGACTTTTGCTCAAATCTATTAAGATAAAACCAGAAATTACAAATCAATAATAGCAAACAAATAAGTAAAATCATTATTTAGGATCAATATACAAATTATCCATCCCGTTCACAGTGTAAATTACTATTTGGTTGTATATATAAAATATAAATACAATTACAAACAGTATGTAGACAATGCCAACAGTATAAATAATATAAAACATTTTTTTCTTCAAATTGAGATTTGAATAAAGATAAAACCATGGGGAATGTGATGCAAATGATATTACAATATTTAAGTTGTGTTTACCTCATTGATTTTCAGTCGCGTTATATAAAAAAGTGTGTGTGTGTATAGGGGTGGGGGACTCTCCCCAGGCGGTTACTACCCCTTCATCTAAAAGGGGTATGGGCTGGGTTGATTGCACGGTGTCTAAGGCAGTTCTGTAGGAGCATTCCGAAGGAACTGGGTAAGTTTTCTTCCTGCTTCCGAAGGGCTTGTTTATTATGTCCGTCCCAGAGAACCTTGTGTTACATTCTGGCCACGT
>CM042163.1:28454849-28477349 GCA_023376005.1 Doryteuthis pealeii | reverse complement strand
AAGGATGGCCCGAAGATTGGAAAGGATCAATGAAAGACTTGTCAGACAGGAATTGTCTGTTCAATTCAACAAAACCAGTATAAAAGAAAAATGCTGCCAAAATACACTTATATATATATATATATATATATATATATATATAATATATTATATATATGGAGAGAGAGAGAGAGAGAGAGAGAGAGAGAGAGGAGAAGGAAGGAGGTGGAGGAATGATTAAGAAATTCTTCAAAAGAGACGCATTATCTTCATCATCTCCCCGTCAGTTCCAAGTTCTCGGTAGCAGAGTAATGAATGGCGACGATAGGAATTGGAATTTGGTGTCAAAGATAAACGGTCAAGATTGTTCAACTTCCTGAAAGCCAACAGTTGAGATCTGGAGAGAGCGATCTATGTAGTCCATGCTTGGGGTGGGTGCTTGTGGCCTAACAGATTAGGCTGAAGGAAGTTTGTGCATATCTATCTTCTATTTAATTTACTTCATATATATCTATCTACTTATTTATCTATCTTAGTCTGTCCATATGTATCAAGCTATTTATTTTCCGTTTAAGTTTGTTTCTATCTATTTATCGTCTGTCTGTCTCTGTTTGTATCTGTCTGTCTGTCTGTCTGTTTGTCTCTTTCTCTGTCTGTCTCAGAATGTCTGTCTGTCACTGTCTGTTTATATATATATATATATATATATATATATTATATATATATATATATATATATATATATATATATATATATTAATGATTTGTTTTTTTTAAAATCAGAAACTACAGTTATCCGCCCCAATTTCATTCATAACATAAAGAAAAAAGAAAAGAAAAAAAAAGAGAGGAAGTGGAGAAAAAAGAAAGAAAAAATATAACGATACACAAAAAAAAAAGCGCATCCATTTCTGAAAACTGTCTCTGAAGATAAAGTTTACTTTGAAATCGATAAGACAAAAAAAAACATCTTTTTGGTTTATTTTTTATATGCATTGTAATTGCCTTCAAATCATTAATTATATTAACAATGCTTCAAGCAAATTACCAATTATTATATATATATATTCCATTTGTTCTGTCTATCCATCTATCTTCATAAGTTCCTTACTTCTTTACATCACTCTATATCTAGCTATTTACGTTGTTCGTATCTATCTATATATCTTACTATCTATTTTGTATTCAAGTTTGTTCATATCAATCTATCTATCTATCTATCTATCGATCTGTCTATTTTCCATCTAATTTTTTCTATCTATCTATCTATCTATCTATCTATCTCCGTATTTTTCAACGTATCTAAATCGGTCCATCTCTACCTATCTATTGAACCATACCGACACAGGTATATACATAATACTAACGCCTTTCTGATGTGCTTACTCTTGTATTTTCATTGATGTTTTCTCTTAGTGGCAATCAATTGTTAACGAACCTGACTCTAATCAATTTAAGAATAAGACGCAAATATCTTTCTAGGCAGACAATAGAAAAAAATGGAGTCGATATTAAAAGCTTCTCAAATTCACCAGACTTTATTCGTCTCTAACTAAACCGGCCTTTAACAAGTATTTTGCAATATTTTCTATGCCTTAGAATTTTTATTATTCCATCATTTTGTGTTTTGATTGAGAATAATTTCTTGAATATTTAATGAGTTAATCAGGCTATTCTATGTACATTTAAGGAAGGCAGCTACCCCATGGAGAAGATTAGATAGTAGGTCTACATAACCATAGAGACAGTAATCTGCTTTGGTCGTGGGGGTGCTACTCATGCAATGTGTCTTTAGAGGAAATAGACTGAGGTATCCCATCTTTCTACAGGTGTACAACTGGTTTGAATTCAGTGAATTAATTCTGTTGGTAAGGCTTAGAATACACTCTCTATCCTCTGCAGAAGGATAAAACCCTCCCCCCAAAAGGGGTGTTCTGGATATGACACTAAACTGCATCTGATGACGAGGCTCTAGTTCTGGAGATTTGAGAAATGTAGAGTACCCCTTCCTTGCTATCACTCCCAGGTCCACTATGACCTAGAGTATTTATTACCTGTTAGGATTTCATCTATTGATCAAATAATAATCTGTTTAAGAATTATTTGTATTTAGTAGGAATGCAATTCCTTAAACCCTGGGCATAAAATAACCTAAGATGGCTTAATATGCCATTAAAACCAATCCATCTACTAATTTCAGTAATTGATATATTTAGGTAGGTAGAATCCAAAGAATCAGTTGAAAAGAAAAAGGTTTGGTTTGGTTTTGTTTTGTTTTACGGCATATCAACTTCAGTGGGTCATTTAATGCGGATAAAGTTTTGAAATAAATCAATTTTTCAGCTCATGTTTTTCTATTTAACCCATAGATGGGACCATAACAGGTACTACCACTCCGGGTCAGAGTGGACCAGGGAGCAATGGTGATGAAGGGGTGCTCCACATTCCCCAAACCTCCAAAACTGGAACCTCACCATCAGATAGAGTTTAACGTCATTCCCTGGACATGTAGACCCGCAGCCACCGCCTTCTAGCACCCATATGATAAAAAGGGATTGGGGCTTGCCATGAGGGCAATAGGGTTGGGAAAATCATATAGATGCTAGGGCTTGACGTAACCAGCCAATTGATCGAAGGGGGCCTCTCCGACCGCCCGTCTAGCCCAAGATAGCGCCAAAGTGGAGTATTGCATGTCATGAACTGCTCATCCACCTGGGCTCTATCCTTAAGCATCACGGGTCGCCACCCACGGCCAACAGGTGGCCCCATTGGGGGAGTCTTACCCCTCTGCAGAGGTGCAGTCGGTGCATTCTAACGCCCCACCGACAGGGCGAAAAGAAAAATGATTATCTTGAATAAGGTTCATCTTTTTGTTCTGGATTTCTTTTAGATGTGATTATTGCTTCTTTTTCCTGTTGTCACATTTAGCTTAATCACTTTTAAACATTAATTTTGTTTTCATTTTTCTAATTAATTTGATTCAAAACAAGAACACAGCAATCACTACTTCTAGTAGTGCTTGTTAGATGCAGAATTTTGTTGGATTCATACTTTCCCAAAGTGAATTAGCTGTGTGAAATGCAAACAGGACTTGTCCAGGATTTGAACCCGGATAGCCGTGTCCATATCCTACGCTGGTAACTATTACGCAAAGAACAGCTCAAAAAATATAGTAACAGTAGTAACTAAGGCTTATGGATATTATGTGACGGTATATATATAATATATATATATTATTATATATATATTATATATGAGTATATATGAAAAAATGGAACGAAAACAACCTCACAATGCTGTTAAAGAGAAAACAATTTATAACATAATCATAGCTGATATTGATCAATATTTCGATTTTACAAAAAATCATCTTCAGACCCGTTTACTCCGTGGTGTTTGTGATTGGAGATAAAAGTCAAATGAGTCAAAAAACCTTTATCTCCGATCACAAACACCACGGAGAAAACGGGCTCTGAGAAGATGATTTTGTAAAAGAAATAATTGATCAATATCAGCTATGATTATGTTATCATTGTGTGGGTTTTCGTTCCATTTTTTATACTCATACTGTTGGATTCATTCCCTTTCTTTTAATATATATAATAATATATATATATATATAATATATATGTATGCTGGTGTTCTGCTGTCGTGTGTATGTGGTGTTTTGTGCTTCACATCTATTTATCTATCTATTAATCGATCTGTTCATCCGTATATGTTATTTCATATCTATCTATCCATTCATACCTAGCTATCTGCCCATTTATATATATTTATCTAGAAAATAAAGTCAGTGGTGTGGGCCTAGTCTGAGTCGATCATCACGGCATAGCAAAGGAGAGCCTATTCCTTTTTCAATAGCGCAAGACCAGCTAAACCGAGATTATCTTCCAGGCTATTTCTGCTGGAGTCACACTACATGAGTAGCTCCTCCATGAAGAAACCAGAATCCTATATGTAATCCATCGGCTAGGTAGGCCCACTGTGTACCTTATACATACCAGTTAAGCAGCGATTAGTTTGTTCACTACGGAATATCAACCTCAGTGTGTCATTTAATGCTGACAAAGTTTTGAAATAAATTAATTCTTAATGAATGGGCAATTTTTATAAACACATTTTACTATTTAACCCATAGAGGGGACCTTAACAAGTACTACCACTCCGACAGGGAAATTGATGACGATTGATATCCAGAAGGATAACATCGAAATTGCGTTACAAGAAAAGCGGGATGAAACAATTCAGAGACTCAATGAACATTAAGAAAGGCTGATTACAGGAGCCCATAACAGCAATACACACAGAAATCATCATTATCATCATAATCCACATCATCATTATCAGTCCGCGCTGCTAAGGTTCAAGGTTATAACAATGTATAACTTGTTGAAACGAAAAAACTCCGACAAGGGTGTTAAACATATAACAAGATGGACTTTAATTAAAAGCACATTGAACACGATATAACATGAAATACAGATACATAGTAGAGAATACATAAAATCTTATTATAATGGAGATTGTGTGTTTTTCTGTCTGTAACCGAAACTATATTACTACTCAAGTCACAATTTCCTTAGTTATTTACTTCACATTCTCCATGATTCTATTTCTATTTAAACTTCAATTAATAATAAAACTGTTTGACATTATTAATACTGTTGGCCTTACCTAAATACTAATAACATGCAATTTTATTTATATATACAACAAAATACCAGTTTTCAGTGTAAACGTAAAGCTAATTTGCATAGTGATATAAAAAAAACTGATTTTAATAAAAATGTGCTTGGTATTATTGATTTCTAATTGTTTGGTTTTATCTTAATGAATATGAACATAAATCTCGGGGATAAATTCTAAAAGAAATTCATTAACTAGAAGAAATAACTGTAATTTTATTCTTTACTTCCTATTTTAACTAAATAGTTAAATTAGGAAATTTTAGCATTGAAAAACGGAAGTGATGAAAGAGTAAGTTTCAGTTGTTCTATTTTCCGATTATACCCCCTCCGTTTCAAATCTTTTTATCTGAATTCTTAATTAGTTTCATTAGCCTTTCTGATTTAATCTAATATTTTATTACATTTAAACTTAAATACTTGCACCCGGAGGGTGCATATATTTGCTAGTAGAAATAATAAAAGGACACAATCAAGAATGGAAATACAATGTTTAGGTATAAAAGAGATACCTAAATGAACATATAAAATATATGAGTTAATGGATAGTCCATGCAGTATAAGTCCCTTACTAGTGATGGTTGAAGACGTTGTGAATAGTAGGCACTGTAATTTAAGGAGTGTAATCCAGGACAGGACAGGCCAGTGAACAACACCCCCCACCAAAAAAAACAAAAAACGGGGCACTGGCAAGAAAAGTCTGAGAAGCAAGGCTCTAAAACGATCGATGTTCCGGCCGCCGTGTTATTGACGGAATTTCACGAGAGGATGAAGCTATAGGAGACGAAACAGAATGAAAGATTTGCACTTAGTGAAGCAGAATGTATGAAAGAATTGAGAGAGTCGAGAGTGGCGGGCCACGATGGGCTAGTAACCGGAAACCTGGCCTTAAGTTTCCCCAAATCAAGCGTTCGCGCTGATGGCCTTTTATAGATTGTTAATGAAAAGGAAACGCTCGGCCGAGATCAATATCCTGTCATTCGGTACCAGTCTGCCTTGCTTCAGCGAAATGACGTCGGGTGAGGAGGACAGCAATGAGTGAGATGTCTAGCGGTAAGCGAGGCACACAGGTAGGGAAAGGGGTACTACCAGAGCTATTCAATCAACGGATAAAGCAAGTAAAGTCGGGCGAAAGTGTCGTACTGTCGTATCAACGGTCAGTAAGGGAGTATCCCCTAGACCAGGAGATTGTTTTTGTGTCTGAGATAGAGTGCCACACCTTCCTCCAGCTCCCCACTTTACCACAAGATCCAAATTAATTCACTAACTTAGCATATGAGTAGCACAGCATTTGTGCTACTCATTGGTTGGCGAGGGGCGATATCGGATATAGAACTTTGCGGATACTCTACCGACTGAGCATAAGGTTAATTCATAGTCCCATTAAGACATTTATCAACAAAAGGTACCGTATTTGTCGGCCTATAAGACGCACCTCCATTTTAGCAGGCACTCATAATAATAATAATAATAATAATAATAATAATAATAATAATAATTTTAACAGGCACTAATAATAATAATAATAATAATAATAATAATAATAATAATAATAATTATTATTATTATTATTATTATTATTATTATTATTATTATTATGTGAATTTTTCGTACCAGCCTAATTTGATGGTATTTCACTGGAGTGTGAGTGGCGACAAGTCTCCTCAGGAGTCCAGGACTCTTCTGAGTATTCTAGCCGTTTGCAGCAACGCAGTAGTCTGGATGTTCTCAATTTTTCCTATGATTTTCAGATCCCCCAGGCTTTTTTCCGAGCATTTTTGGACCGTTCCAAGCACCCAAATTACTATTGGTATCACTTTGACCCTCATATTCCACACCTTTTTTCAATTCTCTGCAAGGTCTATATATTTATCCATTATTATTATTATTATTATTATTATTATTATTATTATTATTATTATTATTATTATTATTTGTTCCTTTTGAGTTTTCACATGAGCATTAGCTGATGGTCTTTCACTGGAGTCTGAGTGACAGCAAGTCTCCTCAGGTATCCAGGACTCTTCTGAGTATTCTGGCAGATTGCAGCAGTGCAGTATTCTGAATGGGTTCAACCCTTCCTCTGATTTCCAAACTTTTCAGACCCTTTTCCAATCCTTTTGGGACTGTAGCCAGTCTAGGAGAGGGAAAACTCTGAATTCAAAATTCCTGAGGTCAGTCGTTGATTGGGTTTGTGGCATTCGTGCACCAATTCTTTCCTATCGACTGTGCCAAAAAGTGCGGATGGTCCAACACAAGCTTTCACCACCATAAACAAATCACTGTGTGGGTGTTCATTGTATGAACCCTCATGCATCGAAAATCGACGAGAGAGTCCATTACATATATATATATATATATATATATATATATATATAATATATATATATATATATATATGTATGAATGGGTTTCTAGCTGGCTAACTAACTAGATATAAAGATTGCTAGATAGATAGATCTGAAGGGCTAGATAACTAAAAATGTCAACATAACAATGAATGAACAAACATGGGTATTAGTGGATAGATGGATATATATGAATAGGCAGACTGCTAAGTATGAACGAATACTTAAATAGATTCTTAGATAGATAGATATGGCCAGCAGATATAGATGCATATGCTATTACTTATATACAAGAATATAGATAGACAGACTGACAGATGATATGAACATGTAGATGGATATATATGAATGGGCACATGGGTTGGTATGAACGGATAGATAGATAGATAGATAGATAGAAACATAGATATGAAAAGGTATATGTTATATTATATTATATTATATAAATGGGTTGCTAGGTAGATATGAGCTGTTGATATGAATAGGTTCATAGGTATGTAAGGTTACACACACACACACACACACATACACATACAAACACACATACATACACACACATACTTATGTATATATGGTGGCGTGTGGTGTAATGGTTATTGTCGTGGGAAATGGACACGGCAAGACGGGTTCAAATCCAGGACGAGCCTATTTGCAATTCAAATATAGCTTATACTTTAGGAAAGGTATGAATTCAACGATTCTCCCTCCAGTTATGGGGAAATAGTAGGACAGACTGGTCTCGCTTAAGGAATTGACCTTGTATCGCATCCAACTCTTGCGGAGGGGTTGGTATATATATATATATATATATATATATGTGTGTGTGTGTGTGTGTGTGTGTGTGTGTGTGTGTGAGTGTGTGTGTGAATGGGTAGATAGTTACGGATGAACGGGTAGATAGTAAATAGGTAGATATGAATGAAAATATATTTAGATATGCATGCGTAGTAGTGTAGGTCGATTTTTCACTTTTTTAAGATATCAAATTGTCAATCTATGCAAAAGTTGAGGAAATAGCATCAACGATTGTCTATTAAAATTCACTAAAAATTCTCGTTTTCGCAAAATTTAGCCTTTAGAAAACGAGGATTTTTAGTGCATTTTAACAGACGATCTTTGATGCGATTTCTTCATAAAATGGTGTAATTTTTGGTGTCGGTATTCGGTATATAAACACACAACTTACGCATAGATGGACAATTTGATATTTTTTTAAAAGTGAAAAATCGACCTGCCCTAATGCATAGGCCAGTGTAATACTTTTGTATTACACTGGCCTATGCATTAGGGCAGGTCAATTTTTCACTTTTTAAAAATATCAAATTGTCCATCTATGCGTAAGTTGTGTGTTAACCGTTTTCAAGCTTGATAACATTCATGCAAACGTCTTTTTGGCTTGACATTCAATTTCGATCTCTGCGCATGTTTCAAGTAATCGTCCATCAAGATGATACTGTGAATTGGTGGTAATAAGATAGAGGAAGGTCTAGAGAAAAGGAGGGTGAGTGGGAAGCCCCTTTTTTTTCCCAAGCCGTGGTTTTCAATCACTTTAGATGTTTATCTTAAACTGTATAAGGGTTGTGCCTTACCATGATGGAACACCGTTGCCATTGATCAACTTTGGCGCATCTCCCATCAAATCAGAGTTTAAAACGTTCGAACCGCTGTTGCTGGAAGATTTGTATCGTAACATTGACTGGTAACATCTCAAAGCGAAAGAAATACACACCAAACATTTATCAAAACTTTTCCTTGGATGGAGTCCATTTTCACTTCCGCTTCAACCTGTTCGCCTCCGCTAAGACATTGATCAAGCTCAATCAGGGAGAATCAAAATACGAGGGGTGTATTAAAAGTAAGTAAACTGCATATCAAATGGAACAGATACTCCACTCTCATCCAAGCTGAACTTATCAACTGATGAAAAAATAATTTCCGAATTAGAAGCATTGATATTTCAACGGTTATCTATCATGTTTATCCTCAGAAAATGTCTAGCCTCAGTAAGCATCTCCCCTCACCAAATGATGTCTCTCGGCAAGTTTCGTCTCTCGTCAAATATCTCGCCATGGCAAATATCTCCCCCCTTCGGCAAAAGTCTTTCCTCAGCAAATGTCAAACCTCGGTAAGCATCTCCCCTCACCAAACGATGTCCCCCTGCATCCAATGGTGACGCTCCAGTTCTTGAGATCTGAGGCGTGTGTAGCAATCTTTCATTGCCATTATTCTCGAGTCCACCCTTAGCAAGAGTGGTAGTACCTGTTGGGGTTCCATGTATTAGTCAAATAGATCTGTTTTACAATCCTTCGAATTTGATTGCACCATGAGAATAAAGAAAACATAAGAAAGTATTCCAAAAATTGAAAATATGAACTTACATTGAATGTTCATTATCATCTAGGCATACATAATCCTAGACCTACTGACATGCCGTTAAAATAAGAAATCAATGATGACACAATTTTGATATCGGACAGAGACCTGCCTTATGGTAAATTGTCGGTCTACTATAACACCGTGGTTTAGTTGATAGCTGCGTTCTTTCTTCACAAGATGCGTGAAAGATAGACCAGTTCCGAGACATAAAGTAGGGCAAATTACATTCAATCTCGTAGCACTAATCTAAAGCAGACCATTTTAAATAAAACCAACCAGACTAATGAGTAACTTATGTCTTTAATTAAAGCCAATCCCTGCGATTGTTGGTCTAGGTTCTTTTGTTCTATTGTCAATAACCATGTAAATGTGTTTATACACGTGTTATTGTCGTTAATGCTCAGATTACGATTTGTTTATGGAAGTTAACAATTCACTATTAGTTTTGAATATGTAATATACGTTTCACCTAGTCAGAATGTGTCATCGTGATATACCAAGATGGTACACTGTGATTAGTAGAGAAGTATATTACATATTCGAAACTAATATTAGATTGTTAACTTTCCTAAACACATTGTAATCTGAGTATTAACCACAGACACTATAGTAAGCAATGACAATGAAAGGCGTTAAGCAAGCTAATCTCACAGATTGTCCTATTGCTGACCTCAAAAGCACATTGCTTTGGAGGATTGTTCCAAGTGCATCTACAATTGGTATCAACGTCAAGCCTTTTTTTAGACCGTCTTCTTCTTCTTCTTCTTCTTCTTCTTCTTCTTCTTCTTCTTATTATTATTATTATTATTATTATTATTATTATTATTATTATTATTATTATTATTATTATTATTATTATTATTTCACTCTTTCCGATTGTTTAACATTTTCTTTAGAGTCTGAGTGAGAGCAACAATTCTCAGGTGTCCAGGACTTCTCTGGGTATTTTAGACAATCTTAAAAATGCTGTTATTTGAATGGTTCGCATTATTATTATCATCCTAGGAGCATTTAGCTCGGCACTTCAAAACCTTTTTTTTATATATTCTCCTGATATAAAGATTTTTGAAAACAAGCAAACAATTTAGCAAAGATACTGCTCACTGCATCTGACTACCTCCAACTCCTCCCCATTTCCTGCCCTCATCCCATACGTACATACACAAAATTTCATATTGTCCCCGTCTCCTGTTTCGACACAT
This sequence comes from Doryteuthis pealeii, assembly GCA_023376005.1. Lineage (NCBI taxonomy): Eukaryota > Metazoa > Mollusca > Cephalopoda > Myopsida > Loliginidae > Doryteuthis > Doryteuthis pealeii. Next base: position 28,466,757 of record CM042163.1, on the reverse strand, counting down.
TTATTCTTTATTCATTTCGTGGTATTTTTTTCTATTAGATATTGCTTTGAGTTTTGTTTTATCTTTAGTATGTGATCCAACTGGAATTGCAAAATACATTACATGACACGTTCTGTTCTTTTGGTTAACTTTAGGTCTAGTCTTTTAACCGAGAATGGATGATCTATTTGTATTTTAGATGTCCCATTTTCTTGGACAGAGTCTGTTTTGTGCGTATACCATTTGTTAGTATTGTAACATTTCAATTTCTTGCACAATTCCCGATGGATCATCTTTCCTAATCTAATCTTATATTCTTTCGTGGCAGTTTGTTGCATTATGTTATCATGTAATTAATCGTTCCATCTCTGTCATCTACACTTGCTATTCTTCTGTGTATTATCAATTTTCGCTTCGATATAATTGGTCCTTCTGGTATTATCTTGTGCTGCTATTAAAAGAGATTCAGTTTCTTTATTGAGGTTTTTCATGCTTCGCCATGTCCAAGTTATCTTGTGTGTAATTTCCTTCTTCTTCTTCTTCTTCTTCTTCTTCTTCTTCTTCTTCTTCTTCTTCTTCTTCTTCTTCTTCTTCTTCTTCTTCTTCTTCTTCTTCCTATTATTATTATTATTATTATTATTATTATTATTATTATTATTATTATTATTATTTAATCCTTTTGAGTTTTTCACATCAGCGTTAGTTGATGGTCTTTAACTAAAGTCTGAGTGACAGCAAGTCCCCTCAGGTCTCCAGAACACTTCTGAGTATTCTGGCAGATTGCAGCAGTGCAGTGTTCTGGATGGTATCAATCCTTCCTCTGATTTCTAGATTTTCCAAACCCTTTTCCAATCCTTTTGGGACCGTTCCAAGTGCACCAACTACAATTGGTATCACTTTGACTTTCATATTCCATAACTTTTTCAGTTCTCTAGCAAGGTCCAGATATTTGTCCATTTTTTCATTTTCCTTTAGCTTCACCCTGGAACTGCAAAATCTACCAGTTGATAAGTTATTTCTTTTTTGTTAATCAACACTAGGTCTGGTCTTCTTGCTGGGATGAAGTGATCCGTTTTTATTTCAAAGTCCCAGAGAATTTTATGCGTTTCGTTCTCAAGAACAGATTCTGGTTTATGCATATACCATTTTGTTGTATGGTCAAAATTTAATTTTTTGCATAATTCTCACCTTCCCAACCCAGTCGTGTACTCCTGTTGTGCTAGTTTCTTCTTCTTCTTCTTCTTCTTCTTCTTCTTATTATTATTATTATTATTATTATTATTATTATTATTATTATTATTACTTGACCCTTTGCGAGTGTTTCTACACCTGCGTTAAATGGTGGTCTTTCACTGAAATGACAGAAAGTTTCCTTAGATCTTCAGTATCTTTCTGAGTATTCTGGCCAATCTTAACAATAGTGTTGTTTAGTTGATCTTTATTCTTCCTCTGATTTCCAATTCCTCCAGTCTTTTTTCCAAGGTTTTGAGGATTTGTGCCACACCTAAGCTAAGGTTAGTAAATAACTATACACATTTGACCTTTACAGGCACTGTCCTCTTAAGCTCAAGCCACACTGAAAGTAAGTTAAGCAGCAACAGACCTGTTTAATATTATTTTGGGAGACCACTTAACCAACAGCAGGTATTGTATGAAACATGTGTCCTTTGTTTATGTAAATGACTTGATTCAGCATTAAATGACCCGAAAAAACAGTTCTGAAAGACACAATTATGCCAGCAACATTTCCCGGGGACAATTTCTTCATCGCCAGAATAATTCTGAGAGAATCAAACTTGCCATCTAGAATTAAAAGCTTCCATTCTCCACCTTAAGATCAACAATATCAAGGATTTTATATTTCCCAATTCAGATTGTCAACATTTCATCATAATCAACTTTAAAACTTTGACAAAAAAAGAACAAACAAACAAAACAAACAAACAAACAAAAAACAAAGAAAAACAAGTACGAGGATAGGCTCAGTCCTAATTAGTGATCATCCTCCACATATTAATAAAACAACCAACATTACGATTTCTGTTTTGTGTGACATTGTTTATATTATGTAATATATGAAAAGAAACCTTCTTCTTCTTCTTCTTCTTCTTCTTCTTCTTCTTCTTCTTCTTCTTCTTCTACCCAGCTTTAATCATCACATTTCATGGCAGAAAGCTTTTGAACTCAATCTCACAGACCCTTGTTTTTTCACATGGTCAGCTTTATGTTGGCTGATGAGGAGTTGTAAATCCAGATTATCTCCTCGTTCTAAAACCAGAATGTCTTCCCTCCAAAAATCTCTCATTTCAGCAAATATATTCACCTTCAGCAAATGCAAAGTATCTCTTCAGCAAATGCAACCCCTCGATAAATATCTCCCTTTGGCAAATGTTCCTCTCAGCAAGTATCCCCAATTGGTAATGTGATCCTCTTGACAGATGTCTCCCCTCACCAAATAATCCCACTCACCATATATTTTCCACTGCAATTGTCTCCTCTCAGCATATATCTGCCCTCAATAAATCTCTCCCCTCAGTAAATATCTCATTTCGCTTAATGTATTTCTTCATCAAATGTCTAGCCTCAACATGTATCTCCCCTCGACAAATTCTCCCTTCAGCAAATGCCTCCCCTCAGCACATATCTCCCCTCAACAACATTCTCCCCTCAGCAAATATCCCCCTTCGGCAAATTCATTTCCTAACAAAATGTCTCCACGAAACAAATATCGCTCCTTGCCACATAGCCTCAGCAAATGTCTCCCCTGGGCAACTATCACTTCTCGAGAAATGTCTCCCCTCAGCAAATATTGCTCCTCAGCAAATGCCTCCCCTCTGTAAAAGTCTTTCCTCGGCAAATGTCTAGCTTCAGTAAGTATCTCCCCTCGCCGACTGACTTCCCTCGTCAAATATCTCCCCTTAGAAAATATCTCCCGTCGGCAAAAGTCTTTTCTCAGCAAATGTCAAACCTCGGTAAGCATCTCCCCTCACCAAATGATGTCTCCCGGCAAGTTTCGTCTCTCGTCAAATATCTCCCCATGGCAAATATTTCCCCTCGGCAAAAGTCTTTCCCCAGCAAATGTCTAGCTTCAGTAAGTATCTCCCCTCGCCAAATGACTTCCCTCGTCAAATACCTCCCCTCGTCAAATATCTCTCCTCGGAAAATGTCTCCCCTTGGCAATTAGTCTAGTTCAAATGTCAAACATTCGGTAAGCATCTCCACTCACCAAATAATGTCCCCCAGCAAATTTCGTCTCTCGTCAAATATCTCCCCAATGGCAAATATCTCCACTCGGCAAAAGTCTTTCCTCAGCAAATGTCAAGCCTCGGTAAGCATCTCCCCTCACCAAATGATGTCCCTCGGCAAGTTTTGTCTCTCGTCAAATATCTCCCCTCGGCAAAAGTCTTTCCTCGGCAAATGTCTAGCCTCAGTAAGTATCTCCCCTCGCCAAATGACTTCCCTCGTCAAATATCTCCCCTTAGAAAATATCTCCCCTCGGCAAAAGTCTTTCCTCAGCAAATGTCAAGCCTCGGTAAGCATCTCTCCTCACCAAGTGATGTCCCCCGGCAAGTTTCGTCTCTCGTCAAATATCTCCCCTCGACAAATATCTCCCCTCGGCAAAAGTCTTTTCTCAGCAAATGTCAAGCTTCAGTAAGTATCTTCCCTCGCCAAATGATAAGCTTCAGTAAGTATCTTCCCTCGCCAAATGACTTCCCTCGTCAAATATCTCCCCTCGGCAAAAGTCTTTCCTCAGCAAATGTCTAGCTTCAGTAAGTATCTCCCTTCGCCAAATGACTTCCCTCGTCAAATATCTCCCCTTAGAAAATATCTCCCCTCGGCAAAAGTCTTTCCTCAGCAAATGTCAAGCCTCGGTAAGCATCTCTCCTCACCAAGTGATATCCCTCGGCAAGTTTCGTCTCTCGTCAAATATCTCCCCTCGACAAATATCTCCCCTCGGCAAAAGTCTTTTCTCAGCAAATGTCAAGCTTCAGTAAGTATCTCCCCTCGCCAAATGACTTCCCTCGTCAAATATCTCCCCTCGTCAAATATCCCCCCTCGGAAAATGTCTCCCCTTGGCAATTAGTCTAGTTCAAATGTCAAACCTCGGTAAGCATCTCCCCTCACCAAATGATGTCCCCCGGCAAGTTTCGTCTCTCGTCAAATATCTCCCCTCGGCAAAAGTCTTTCCTCAGCAAATGTCTAACTTCAGTAAGTATCTCCCCTCGCCAAATGACTCCCCTCGGAAAATGTCTCCCCTTTGCAATTAGTCTAGTTCAGTTTCCGTGCCGATAAACTGCTACGTCACCTCTCCTATTCCAAAGGTCGAAGTAATTTCCTTTAATTCAAGCAGAAGTTAGCAGCTGTAAAAGCCGATTCAGGTGTAAACAACTGCTGATTATTGAACCGAGAAGCTGTCTTTGATGAAAATCGAATCTTGTTCTATTTTCAGCCATATGAACTTTTGTGTGCGTACGTGTGGGTTGAGGGCAAGGGATGAGGGGAGGATTGTGTGTGGGTGGGTGAAGATGTATTGGTCAGGGTTGTTGCTTAATTGTTTGCTTATTTTCAAAAATGTTTATATAAAGAGCAGATATCTAAAAAAGGTTTTGCTGTTCCGAGCTAAATGCTACCACTACTACTACTACTACTACTACTACAATAATAATAATTGGGGATTGAGCATGAGGCGCCTAGTGTGGATCAAACTCACTAACATTGGTTTGCGAGTCTAGCTTGCTACCCATTACACCACATGAGGTGCTCAGTGTCAAATGTTTAAAAGTAAAGTCAACGAGGCGGCTTAAAGTCGGTATCAGCCAGTCAGCGAGGGAGTCTATCCCCTTTTCAATAGCACAAGACCAAGGAGATTATTTCTAGCATCTGAGGTGGAACGCCACACCTACCATCAGCTCCTTACTTTACCGCACAGATCAGTGTGCTACTCATACGCTGAGTTGGCGGGGACCGGTATCGAACTAGGAACCTTGTGGTTTCTAGCCGAACGCTCTACCGACTGAGCTAACCCGGCCCTAATGTGTATACTATGTAAATTGAAACAAACCACTCATTGCTAACTTGTTATTATGCCTCTTTAGGTAATTACTTCATCCAGTGTTGATGTTTGGGCATCTCATGATGTCTGTGGCAGATAAAACAAAAAGGGTTAATGGTCTCAGTATATCTATCGGCCTGTCTTGATATACTCTTTATTTTAGATGATTTGTTGGTTGTTGTGTTACACAGGATATCAAAACTATATGTTATTTAATGCTGAATCACGTTGTTGCTAAACTTTGGTGATCTAGCGAGATCCGGTGCTTTCAACGTGACTTAACCGTATTAAGACATATCTTCTATTCTATATATAAAGGAATTTGCATTAATATTTGTCCGGAGGAAACTTCGAAAATAAAACAATTAACGAGAAAGTAAATAGATATACGCATTAAATATCACCAGGTCTGGGTTTTAAAGCAAAAATAATGAAGATTTGATTTATATTTTCGTATACATTTAAAAATTAAACAACATCATATAATAACATAAGATAATACTTGCCAGAACATTGCGTTACTTTTTTGTAAACAAATAGTCGTAGTAGTATTAATATTTGCTATTATATTTCACTGTAATTATTACGGTGAAATATAAAATTCATTCTAAGATTAGTTTAGATTTTTAGATTCTTTTTTTTTATTACATTAATGTCTCTTATTTAAAATATTAAATATTTTTCAGGGTCGTCTGACCACTTTTTAATTTTACAAATAATATACAATTATATAATTATTTTGATCGTCTCTGTACTAATTTCTACATAATACAAAAAAGAAAAAATGTATAATGAATAAATAGTAATAAATACGGTCGTTTTATTCTTTCAATAATATATATATATATATATATATATATATATATATATATATATATATATATATATATATATATATTGAACTTTTTTAGATAGATAGATAGATATAGAAAAAATGTATAACAAATAAATAGAAATAAATTCGGTCGTTTAATTCTTTCAATATATATATATATATATATATATATATATATATATATATATATATAGTTCAATGAAAAATCAAAACAAATAAAAGTTTTTGCTTTTATTTATTTAATTTCGGAACGGTATTACAACCAGCGGTTTCTTGCTGAAAGCATTCATCAGGTAAAACGAAACGGTTCCTTTGAAAATGACAGAAATTACACAATTTCTGTCATTTTCAAAGGAACCGTTTCGTTTTACCTGATGAATGCTTTCAGCAAGAAACCGCTGGTTGTAATACCGTTCCGAAATTAATAAATAAAAGCAAAAACTTTTATTTTTTTTGATTTTTCATTGAACTATCAACGCTCTATCACAGATATTGAGCACTCTTCTAATAACACTGTACGTTGGATTACTATTACTTTTTCTAGTATACTAGTGCCAACCATACACATTAATATATATATATATATATATATATATATATATATATATTGAACTTTTTTTGCACTTTGAATTATGATATTTATTGAATAAATTCTACTTTTAAATGTTTGCCGTATGCCGTGTGGCAATCTAAGCAATGTTAGTTGACGTGTTCCACGGAAATATCCGAAGATTTTGAGACGCTCGGTAACGGTACTTCGGGTGTTTCCGTAATTTACGGCTATCTCAAAATTTGATTCTAATGATTTTTCTTGCGTGATATTCTGCATTTATACCAACATTTATAAAAAAATTCAAAATTCCTTTTAATAAAATAAGTTTCGATTTTTTTTCCATTCAATATCTATCTATCTATCTATTCATATATAAAGGGCAGTTGTGTGTATATGTATGTCCGGAGGAAACTCCGAAAATAAACAATTAAGAACAAAGTAAATATATATACACATTAGATATCACCAGGGCTAGGTTTTTGAGCAAAAATAATAGAGATTTGATTTATATTCGTGATGTTGATTAAAAAAATAAAATTTAAATGATAACAGCATGGAACTTTTTTCATTTAATATTTTAGATAGTAGACATTAACATCTATTTTCAGAGTAGCTGGATCAATGCAAGGTCTATTTTTTTTACATAGGGATTTAAATGGGGAATTCCACGAGGATTCAACTCAGGATTCAGTAATAATGGATCTGAGGGACTAACTTTAACAAATCCTCTTCTACCCAGGCGACACCGGGTAGCCGCTGCTAGTACATATATAAATGGCAGTTGTGTGTATATGTATGTCCGGGGGAAACCTAAAAAATAAAACAATTAACGAGAAAGTAAATATCTTTACACATTAAATATTACCAGGGCTTGGTTTCTGAGCAAAAATGATAAAGATTTGATTTATATTCGTGATGATAATTAAAAAATAATATTTAAATGGAATACTTTTTTTTTTCATTTAATATTTTAGATAGTAGACATTTCTTTTCAGTGTAGCTGGATCAATGCAAGGTCTATTTTTTTACATAGGGATTTAAATGGGGAATCCCACGAGGATTCAACTCAGGATTCAGTAATAATGGATTTGAGGGACTAACTTTAAAAAATTCCCCTCTACCCAGGCGATGCCGGATAGCTACTGCCAGTTATATAGTAAATCTTGTGCTATTGAAAAGTTTTGAAGGATTTACGTTATCCCTTAGCATTGTCAATGCCACCACTTTCAGTAATATATAAAGTTGAGCAGTACTCGTTGGGCCAATGCCATTGATAAACTCAATTCGATAATTAACAACCGGAAAATTGGGAACTGATCGACACTGAAAAAGAGACATGTCTGTTGTAGATTGTCGAGTATATCCGTTGTCTATTTTTGCTCTGATCGGTCTATTATATTATCTAATATTTTATTGTATGTCTCAACTGTCTACATATCTTCATTAAGATCTTAATCTTTAAATTCTAAGATTAAAAACAAACACAAAAGAAAACTAGAATGATTCATCACGATATGTTTTTGTTTATAACACATTGTTCAATAAGCTAAATTCAAATAAACTAAGCTAATGAAAATATTCATTGATTGTATAGATTTCCAATTATTACTAATAATTTTTAAACAGTTATATGGTTTCAACTGTTCCCAATACAATTAATTTGCACATGGTTATATGCCTTCAAGTATTCTTATTTAATATTTGTTGTAAAGGGAAGTAACCGGATAATCCCTCACGTATGCAAATGAGTACGTATAAAAGAACAACAGGAGATTAGCTCAGTATGTGATGTGAGGTGATCTCCAACCATGAACGTTGTTTCGTATTCTCGGATGTAAACCCACGTGCTACAACTCTTTCAGAAGATAAGTAATCTTTACCAATCCTTCTTTTACGCGCAGAGACTTTTTACCTTGCCGGCCGGAAGCCATTTTTGTTATTTGTATTTATTGTAATAATAAACTATTATTACAACCACTCGCAATCTTCTCGTTAATATATTTCTAATGCATAACAATATTAATAATTTTCATACAGTTATAAGAAGAAACACAATAAATAAACACGACAAAGTGTGAAAATATAAATGGAAAAGGCAGATAGACCAACATAGCTACTCAATACAATTTATGAGTAAAAGGTAAATTTTCGTCTTTATTTCATCAAAGACTTCGTCAGAATACAGTTCTATGTTTCAAGTGTTCTGATCTAATAATAACAATTTGTACACAGTTATATGTTTTCAAGAATTCCTAACTAATACTAATAATTTCCGAAAATATATATTTGTTTCATTGATGGTATGCTAACCTGTGCTACCACTCAGGGTCAGAGTGAACCTGGAAGTAATGGCAACAAATTGGTACTCTACATTAAATAGGCCTTCAGAACTGGACTCTCATTATCAGATTCAGTCTAATGTCATACGTAGGATAACCATTTTCGGGCTGGGGATATCATTTCATCATATGAAATGTCCTCAACCGATCTTTATATGACAGCAGCTGTCAGAACACCTAGTAATGAACTCTTCATTTGGGAGGTATATGTTAAGCTTACGCTTCTTTCTACACCTTATCGGATTAAATGTATTTCATTGTTTAAAAAAAAACTAGAATAAAAAAGATAATTGTGTAACCAGTAGGTTTCTTTCTTCTTTTTATTGTATGTGCGTGTCTGCATATTATAGGTGTGTGTAAGTCTCTGTGTGTGTGTATGTGTGCGTGTATGTGCATGAACGTGTGTGTGCATGCTTGCTCGAATGTATGTGTGTGTGTGTGTGCATAAATATGTGTGTATGTGTGTACGTAAATAAGTGTGTGAGAGTCTGTGCACGTATGTGAGTGTATGCGTGTACGTGTGTGTGCATAAATGTGTGTATATGTGTGTGTGCATAAATGTGTGTGTGCATGTGCGTGCATAAATGTATGAGTGTGTGAGTGCGCACATGAATGTGTGTGTGTGTGTTTGTCTATGCGTGTGTGTGTGTGTGTGTGCTGTTTTGTAAATTGATTGAAGATTATGGATAAATATGGCAGATAGAGGACGCCATTTTGAAATTCCGGAGCAACATTTTTTTCTTCGATGTTCGTTTCTGCGAACTAAGTCAATCTTCTTCGACGACAAGGTATATCAAGCTGCCTGTTCTTAATTGCTTATTTGGCATTCACATTTACCTTGATTATCCGTATCATAAAATAAACTTCAACGATTTAACGACAAATGAAAATCAATTCCTGACTGTATTTTGCTAGACGGGTCTTTTTATTCAGTTCTTTCTTCTTTGAATTGAACATTTCCTTGCTCTCTCACTCCCCACTTTGCCTGTCTGTCTGCCAGTCAGTCTGTCTGTCTGTCTGTCTGTCTCTTTATTTTTTATTGTATTTACGACTTTCCTGCGGTGTACCTCGGGTGTTTTACTTGTGTCTGGTTTGTATAAACGTCTAGACGAGGCATGGGCAATTTTCTTTAAGAAGCGAGCCGCCTGAGATAGCACATCATCGGGTGGGCCGCCCTACTATAAACATTCAATGTAATTTTCATTGAAGCTACTTCAGCCATTTTCCCTAAAGACCATAGGCATAAGCCTTTGCCTTAAAAAATACGGGAAAGTTGATTTCTTTTTACTTTCTCTATTGAAGTCTTTAGGGGTCGATTCAGAAAGCACAGCGGGTCGCATGTGGACGCGAGCCACATTTTGCCGTTGACTGCTCTAGATAGTAGTTTCGAAATTCTTATTAAATACACAAACACAATATGTTAAATTCTAAAAAAATGTTAATATTCTTTTCAGTGGCTCGTCTTTGTATATTCCACTTGAGACCGTTTCTTCAGACAGACACCAAGGAAGATGTCAGCAAGATTAATTGTAAGAAATAATGATATCCGACAATTGTGGTTAAGAAATATAACAGCAAAAATAAATAAGATAAAAACCAAATAATTTATTCATACGCGTGTTTATCCACCAAGGCTGCACTTGATATGATAAAATTAATCCTAAAAATTAATAGGTTTTATTTCTTTGTTAATCAAATAATGTTGTTTATATATAAAAGTGTTGTATCATGAGGTGGGAAGATACACATAAACGGATACATACAAACACAGAACAAATAAGTACAAACAATACAAAACTAACACTAAAATAGGAGGGTCAGTTCAGTATAGCCAACACAACAAAGACTATTTTATGGCTATGAGCCAGTCCATTTGGTAGAGTGCTGGAGGGGTGTTAGTTACTCTACAACAAAAAGTCAATTTTCTTGGGTTGTTTTTATTGTCAGTGAGGCTTAGAATATCTTGATTGTATCCCTTGTAGAGGTTTGAGACTCCCACCTCCGAAAGGGGGTTTCCTGGGTATGTCAATAAATACTATCTGAGAGTAAAGCTCTATTTCTGAAGAATTGGAGAGTGTGGGGACACATTTATAGCCATTACTACCAGGTCCACTCTGAACCGTAGTGGTAAAATTAAATTTTACATATGAGTCAAACAGATGTTTAAAATGTATGCATATACAATTTGACAGTGTGTAAAAAAATATTAAGTTATAACTTCAAGGAAATTTAAATATGAACACGCAATGAACGGGATTCCTTAACGTCTAGGCATAAAATGATTCTAGACTTGCCGTTGAATTAAATCCATCAGACAGCTTTGCTTCAAATTACGTTCTGCACTTGAATTATATTCCCCCGGCTCCATTGTAAAACAATATTTTCTGCATCTTTTAAATTTTTAATTCATTGTAATTTTTTTACTTTGTTTTACGTTCTCTCCCACTTTTCTTACATTAACTTATATATATATATATATATATATATATATATATATATATATTATATAATATATATATATAATGTGTGTGTGTGAAACTAAGTACAGATACATAAAACTCGATGAAACCTAAAGGAACGGAAAATATAATTTGGATATTTCAGATTTTGGAACCGCTCTGTCATCATAGCATTGAGTCCTTTTTCATGTACTTTTCTCTATTGCATTATATATATATACTAGCAAATATATGCACCCTCCGGGTGCAAGTATTTAAGTTTTAATGTAATAAAATATTGTATTAAATTAGAAAGGCTAATGAAACTAAATAAGAATACAGATAAAAAGATTTGAAACAGAGGGAGTATAATAAAAGATTTGAAACAGAGGGAGTATGATAAAAAATGGAACAACTGAAACTTACTCTTCCATCACTCTCGTCTTTCATTGTTATTTTTTCTAATTTAAGTATTTAGTTAAAAGAGGAAGTAAAGAATAAAATGACAGTTATTTTATCTTGTTAATGGATTTCATTTAAGATTCATTGAAGAGATTTTTTACTTATATTCATTAAAATAAAACCAAACAGTTAGAAATCAATAATACTAAGCACATATTTATTAAATTCGATTTTTTAATATTAATATGCAAATTAGCCTTCCCGTTCATACAGTAAACCACTATTTTGTTTTATATATAAATATAATTG
>CM042163.1:28442349-28449849 GCA_023376005.1 Doryteuthis pealeii | reverse complement strand
AGGAAGAGAGAGAGAGAGAGAGAGAGAGAGAGAGAGAGAGAGAGAGAGAGAAAGATAGAAAAATTGCGCTCAATTTAGAAACATCAGATATACTACAATTTCGCCAGAATTAGTAATTTTCCTAATTAAACGTAATTTAACATAGATATACATATTCGAATAATATAATTTATCTTCTTTGTTTCCATTACATTTATATCTCGAGCCACGTCCAAAATAATACATGATATATGGAAACACATGATACGCTATAAAAATCCTTATTAAATGTAATAGCAAAATTAAAGGACGTCACTATCTTGCATAATGTAATAGATGCACTAGTCAGGCTAGTGAGGCAATTCAGAAGGATTGTAGTGAAAACTATTATCCCTTTCATGACGGCCTGTTAAGAAGATCAGTTTTAAGTAAAGTGTTTCATATCTAATCTAATAATGGCGAGATATCCTTTGTAAAAAAAAATCCACTTTAAAGAAAAATAGAAGGTACCATGGAAAAATTTGTTGATTACTTAAAAACAACTTCTTGATATTTTTCTTTGCATTGTTGAGTCAGAAAGAGATCGATTATTGGAAACAAAATGATACAAAACAATTTGTCTGCAATAAGAATAACTGAATTTATTAAATTTTGTTATGTCAAAACATCACGTTTAAATGTTGACTTTGAATAATTCTTCGGATGTTTATGAATATTTTTATTTATTTCTCTCCCCCATCCCCCTCTCTCTCTGTCTCATATATATATATATATATATATATATATATTCTTAAGACATGTGTTATTGAACAACACGGAGCATTCTTTTTTCATTTTTTGTATGGATATTTTTTCCAGTCTTCTAGCTATCCTTTTTGAATCTGGATCGAGTTGATTCATGATATTTTTCATACTGATTTCCCGAGCGCTTTCGACTGTTGCTCCAGTCGTATTCATGGGGTTATGTAATTTGGTTTTTAGTTAATTTTTAGTTTTGTTATCTATGCTTTCATCAAATTCAGAGAGACTATTATTAAAAAAAAAATATATATATATATGTCATTTAAAAAAAAAACTATTTCGTTTACCTGACGAATGGTTTAGCTGGAAACCATTGGTTGTAATATTGTTCCCAAATAAATGAATAAAAAGCTAAACCTTTTTTTGTCCATTCATTCATATCTCTCTCTCTCTCTCTCTTCTCTCTCATTTCTCTCTCTTTCTCTCTCTCTCTCTCTCTTCTCTCTCTTCTCTCCCTCTCTCTCTCTCTCTCTCTCTCTCTATATTATATATATATATTTATATATATATGAAAAGAAAATATTTTAAAAATATAACAAACACAGGATGTTACGATCAGGAAACAATTTTTAGTATCAATACTTAAGTATTTCGGTATTTTATAACATCTTCAGGACACTGTTAGGCGAGGAACAAAATGAAAGATGTTAAGTGTATAGTGGCTGTGAATCTGATTCACACAACCACTATGTCCTGAAGATGGTATAAAATACCGAAATACTTAAGTATTGACACTAAAAATTGTTTCCTGATCGTAACATCCTGTGTTTGTTATATTTTAAAAATATTTTCTTTTCATATTGTCGTATTAATTTCCTCATCGTATTTCCATATATATATATATTATATATATATATATATATATATGTGTGTGGTGGTGTGTGTGTGTGTGGTATGTTCGTTTCATCCTACTTGTAAAGTGTATTTTTGAAGGAGTTTCATTACATCGCTACTTCACACTGATTATGGTTAATATATCAAATATACAGCTGGGCCAATTTGGCTCAGGACCGCCCTCGGTCACGACAGGCTCTCCGTAGCGGACTGTTTACGTCTGAAGCCACCCGGCGCAACACCATGAAACCAAGAGGTCCAGAAGAAAGCAGCAGCAACAAAGCACTGGCACATCAAGATCTTCAGGGACAGCCTTCACATGCGACATCTGGGGTCGAGAATGGTTTTCGAACATTGGACTTCACAGTCACAGGCGGCGCTGTTACTTCGGGGGCACAAAAATCGACATAACCCCGCCAATGCGTGAACCCAGAGTCATGATCTGATGAAGGCTATGCAGCTGTGCAAACAAAAGTCATTACATGTAATATCGTAAATCTGTTGGTATCATGAGGTATTGCTGGGGCGCTCTGGGCTACTGGTAATGCAATCAGCCATTAAATGAACTTATTATGTGCATACACTCAAAATTCGAGACTATTCAGTATATCTGACAATAAAAAATGTAAATTATTTATCTATTTATATATAAAGGGTGGTTGGTGTGTATGTATGTCCGAATAAGACTAAGAAAATTAAACAATTAACGACAAAGTAGATATATATACACATTAAATATCATCGGTTCTTGCTTTTTGTTAAAAAACGATGAATACTTGATTTATATTTGAAGATATTTAAGAATTAAATTATTCAAAAGAATTAGTATACTCATCCGAGACTGAAATGCCAATGAATACTGTTATATGTGATATACCCTATAGATCAATGGAATTCGCCGACTGTTACTATAAGTAACAGGGACAATTATGGCTTGAAGAGTAAGCCAATGCGAGTCAGCTCATAACTCTATTGTCGGACGTAATTCCCACTTCTCTGTACTGTAATTTTCTACTCTTTTGTTAATACATTTTTCTACATTTGTTACCCGTCGTTTTGTTCTTATTTGACCCCTTAAAACCCCACAACAAATACAATATATATTAAATTTGAACGGAGGTTAAACTATTTATCGATTCCCAAATAAACATATCATCTGAATCTTTTTTTAGTATTTCTATACTTACACACACACGCTCTGAATCCAAACCAATTGTAGACCTCTAGAGAGATGGGCTCCACATGGTTATGACCAAACCATATTACAGGACCAGAGTGAGAGTGAAAGAGGTGATAATCTTTTTTTTTTTATACAGATACATTTTTAAACTCCGCTTTAAAAATAATCTTTTGTGACATTCTGCTTGTGACGGAGGGTTTGGGTAAACATGTACCCTTGTTTAGAGTAGAGGCGATAGCAGTCAGTGTGATTGTACTGCACCAGTCATCTAAGTGAGTAGAAAATGCTTGCCTAGAAAATCAGAATTCGAGATCCTGCACAGGCTCTCGAACAATAGACGGGCTTTCTTTTCATTTTTTTTCAGTCACGAGGCAAGAAAAACACACACATACACACAAACACAGACACATATACGCACACACACACACACACACGCACTCACGCACATTATATCTGAGTCATTTGCAGCGTTTTTACGTCATCAGTATTTCTATTTCCATTTCAATTCTTTATATTTTGGTGGTAAGGGAGGAATTCACATACCATACGCACCAAAGGTCGACTGAACCTTTGTGTTTGACAGGAGAGGGCGAAGAAACCACAGATTAATAAGTGGAAAAAATACAAAACAATAAAAACAACTCAAGATTATTCGTTGAGTTACTCCCTTTTATTCATATCCAAGGCATCATCATGGTTATATATATATATATAGATATATATATATATATAATATATAATACATTTTCTCATGTACCATTTATAATAGAGTTCAGAATATATCAAGAAAAAATTGAAAAGGGCCACTTCAAAGAATATATATATTTATATATTATATATATGGAGAGATAGAGAGAGAGAAGAGAGAGAGAGAGAGAGAGAGAGAGAGGAGAGAGAGAGGAGAGAGAGATAGATATCTAGGATTCCCTTGGTAATAATATGCATGTATGTGTGTATGCATCTATAACCCTCTCTTTCACACACACAATCATTCAATCTATCTATCTATCTATCTATCTATCTATCTATCTATCTCTGTGTATGTATGTGTGTACCTCAGATTGTTTCTGTATCAGCCTGTTTATATCTATCCATCTGTCTCAGTTTGTTCTTGGTCTTGGTAAATATTGTTCATGGCAGTGTATACAAACACACACACACACACACACATATATTATATATATGTGTGTGTGTGTGTCTGGTGTGTATGTATGTGTATGTATGCATCTATAACCCTCTCTTTCACACACAATCATTCTATCTTCTATCTATCTATCTATCTATCTATCTATGTGATGTATTTGTGTAATCTCAGATTCTTTCTTGTATCAGCCTGGTTTATATCTATCCATCTGTCTCAGTTTGTTCTTGTCTTGGCAAATATTGTTCATGGCAGAGTATACAAACACACGCGCACGCACACACACACTCACACACACACACACACACACACACACACACACACACACATATATATATATATATATGTGTGTGTGTGTATGTGTGTGTGTGTGTGTGTCAGGTAGCCATCACATAACAGATAAATGTTTTTGCTCAATTGTGTGATGGCTATCGGACAAAATTGTGCTATTTTATAGAGTTACCAACTGAAATAGATTTATAATAGCCAAATTACGGCCAGTTTAGTTTTCCCTCTTATTAGAATTATATATATATATATATATTATATTATATATATATATATATAATTATTAAAATCCCATATTGCATCCTTTAAACCACTGATAAAAAACAACACACGCACTCTTTGCGAATTGAAGGAGGTGTCCCTCGACAATAAAGCGAGTGTTAATACACACGCACACACACATACACACACAAACACAGCACTATATATATATATATATATATATATATATAATTATGTGCGTGTATGTGTGTGTGTAAACAAAATCAAAGAAGCTTTTGAAGTAACCTGAAACAAAAAAAAAACAAAATGAATGAGTATCATTACACACACGCGCGCGCGGACACACAACACACACACACAACACAACACACACATACACACACACACCACACACACACATATATATATATATATATATACTATATATATAGTATATATATATTAATTTGAATGTGTGTGTCGTGTGTGTAGTATACACTATCAAAAACTTTTGAGTAACCTGCAACAAAAAATCCTGAGAGGTAACATTAACTGAAGAAGAGAATGATATCATATATAAGTAATCATGTTTCCTATTTTACAACTTAGCCAATAAATATTTATGCATCTAACCACAATAAGTTTTTCTAATATAGCGTGGAATTACAGCATCTTTTTTTAACGCAGTCAACCCCAATGCGTTAATTTTATGAAATATATAAAATATCATTTGGATGCCGAAAAAATTTTTGTTTTGTTTTTCTATAAAGATAATCTCCGAGAAAATTAAACTAGTTGAATTTTTATACGAAACTTTCGACAGCTTTGGAAAAATTGCTAGAATCAAAAAAATAAAAACGCAATAGAATTACAACCTTGCTTACTTTTGAATGTTTGTTATTGAGTTCGTTTTTTTCTTTTTCAAATTTCTGAATTGAGACTTTGAGACAGTAAAAAATATTCACTCAAAAATCGAATTTAAAATTATTTGCTTTCAGAAAACGCACTTTACGAAAATAAGGTTCTATAATATATTTTCAATGTAATATATATTATATATATATATATATATATATATATATATTATACTAGTAAGTGAATATATGCACCCTCCGGGTGCAAGTATTTAAGTTTTAATGTAATAAAATATTGTATTAAATTAGAAAGGCTAATGAAAACTAATAAGAATACAGATAAAAAGATTTGAAACAGAGGGAGTATAATAAAAGATTTGAAACAGAGGGAGTATAATAAAAGATTTGAAACAGAGGGAGTATAATCGAAAAAATAGAACAACTGAAACTTACTCTTCCATCACTCTCGTCTTTCATTGTTATTTTTTCTAATTTAAGTATTTAGTTATAAGAGGAAGTAAAGAATAAAATGACAGTTATTTTATCTTGTTAATGGATTTCATTTAAGATTCATTGAAGAGATTTTTGCTTATATTCATTAAAATAAAACCAAACCGTTAGAAATCAATAATACTAAGCACATATTTATTAAATTCGATTTTTTAATATTAATATGCAAATTAATACTGTATTACACTGTAAACCGCTATTTTGTTGTATATATAAATATAATTGCATGTTGTCAGTATGTAGACATAGTTAACAGTATTAATAATGTAAGATAATTTTATTAATAATTGAGGTTAAATAAAAATAAAATCACGGAGAATGTGATGTCAATAACTAAGAGAATTGTGACTTGAGTAGGAATATAGTTTCGGTTACAGACAGAAAAACACACAATCTCCATTATAATAAGATATATATATATATATATATATATATATATATATATATATATATATATATTGGTGAGTTAGTGGTGGGCCAATATTTGCAGTATTAAGATGGTGCACAATATCTGTGATAGAGCTATTATATGATAATAAATAAATAAATATATATATATATATATATATATATATATATATAATATAAATAAAATAAATATATAAAGGTTTTACATATCTATTTATTTGATGACAAAGGAACAGTCACAACCATTTTGGTTTCATGCATGCTTACGCATGTCATCAAATAAATAGATATGTAAAACCTTTATATATTTATTTCATTATATCATATAAACAGCTCTATTATCTATATATATATATATATATATATATATATATATATATATATATATCATATTATATCATCATATATATATATATATATATATATGTATATATATATATATATATATATTTGGGAATAAAAGGCCTTAAATACCATGGGTATCGTGGTTATGCACCATTTCCACTCGCGAGTATGCTCACGAGCTTCTTCAGACCACTGATATCTTTTATTTAGACAGGCACATGACCAAACTCATTTTATATTCATACATTTCACCTCCCTCATTCAGGGGTGATCATATGAGGGAGGTGAAATGTATGAATATAAAATGAGTTCGGCCATGTGCCTGTCTAAATAAAAAGATATCAGTGGTCTGATATCTAGCATTGAGCTCTCATGCGGAACCTGAACTCTACAACAAACTACTGTAGAGAATTAAGACCCGCCTAGAATCATCTTGTATCAAGAACTTGGTACCGCACCAAAAGTATATATATATATATATATATATATATATATTATATATATGTATATATAATAATTCGTTTGTGTTAATATATTTAATTATGGATGGTTAACTGTGACATTAGGTTTTCATGCTCGTCTTTTTAGGCAATCGTCAGGCAGAAAATGAAAGATTTGGGGGAAAAAAGGTTTTACGTTGGTGTGGTTGAAATTGTGTATCGGCAGGCATAGGTTTTTCAGAATTTTTTTTCATATGTAAATATATGCAGGCAGTTACGGCACCTGCGTGGTATATGTATGAATATCCACACGTACTCATATGTATATAAATAGATATATATTCAAACCTAATATATATATACATATATATTATATATATATATATATATATATTTGTGTGTGTGTGTATATATTTAGAGAGAGAGAGAGAGAGAGAGAGAGAGAGAGAGAGAGAGAGAGAGAGAGGAGAGAGAGAGAGAGAGAGTGGGGGGGGGTTAAGGTTGTCAGAAAGTAATTAA
>CM042163.1:28436318-28442249 GCA_023376005.1 Doryteuthis pealeii | reverse complement strand
AATTAAATTCTCTTTTTTTCAAATTAACCGATAAATGGAACACTTATTATTTTATTTTTCTATTTAAAAATCTCCGCTATGAATTTTTTGCTAGTTTTTGATAATTATCTGTAGAAAACCAGTTAAAGTTTCAAGTAGAACTATGTTTGTATTACAAATAATTCGCTTATACATATTGACCCAGCCCCTCTGCAACGGGTAGAATGTGGCACAAGGTCAATTTCTCAAGGGGAGTTTGACATATTATGGATTCTGAATTTATCCTTCTCCTAGGACTGGTTGCCTATTGAAGATTAAATGTTCAGTCTTCACTACTATAAACCCATAGCGGAGGTAGATTATCTTGCGTTCATACTTTCCAAGCGTATTAGGCGCTATGTGGATATTTAAACAGTCTCTTACAGGATTTGAAGCTCGTCTCAACGTGGTCCATTTTCTACGACGGTAACCATTACACCACGCGCCTCCATAATTTACATATATGGTATCAAGTATACCTATTAATTATGAATAATTTTCATACAGATCTATTAATGGCGACCCTTACTGGTACAAACCACTCCATGTGAGATGGAACTGGAAAGTAATGGCAATAAAGCAGTATACTTTCACACCTCATAACCGAATTCAATCCGTTGGGCTGGTACCCTAACAGTTGATGCCAGTTAATGCTGTTTTAATCCCACCGACAGAACCTGAAGAAAGAGTTTTGAATACCAAAAAAACACAAAAAAAACAAACCTAATAATTTGTTATTTATTACTCAATTAAAATCCAAATCATCACTTCTTCCTCCCAATTTCTATCTTTTTTCGTTTCTTTTGACCGTTGTTTATCTGTCTGCATATATCTCTCTAGGAAAATATCTTTTTTGATTTCAGCAAACACTTGCTACAGTAGAATTATTATAAAATTGCTAATAGAATCAATCATTCCTGTGCAACTAACGGAATGGCTCCAACTCTTTTAATTGGACACCAACAATTCATGGCTCATCTAATCTTCTACTAATAATCATGATGACTTTAATTCCGATGTGTTCTTTTTTCTTTACTATTCTTTTATCGCACTAACTGAATTAATTCACGAAGCCACATTTCAATTAATCCAAGAAAACAACATTCATTACATCAGCTGTGCATAATTTAACATAGAAACACTGGAATTCAACTTAACTAAAATTCAACAAAACATAATTAACTTAATTTGTAAGTATTTTCATTTTTATTCCAGCTTTACTTTGGCGCCGGAGTAAGAGTGTTAAAAATAACAGACTATTTCTAATGGTTGATAATTGACTTTATAATATCGTGCAATGAACGACTTTTTAATACCAATCTAGGCTAATATTTAAAAACGTATGTTCATCATATCCATGACTCGGCTCTAGTTTTCACGGTTTGACCAATGGTGTTTTCCTATAGCCTAGCTAATGCCTTTAAAAAGCCTTTTAATTAAAATAATCAAGTTTTCTATTTTGTGATATTGTGTATGTTCATATGTACAGCGTGTTTGTGAATAGTAAACAATGTATAAGTAAAAACCTTATTATGTAATTAATAGATCTTTGTTTAGAGTATTAGGCTTTGCCCGGAAAAATATTTTTGGATCGGAATTAGCTTTAGAAACAAGGTACTTATTGTTTCAAAAGCATACTTGGCCCTTTGTTTGAAGTGAAAAATTGGTATTAAAAAAGTCGTTCATTTGCCGAATATATAAAGTCAATTTATCAACCATTAAGAATAGTCTGTTATTTTAACACTCTTACTCCGCGCCAAAAGTAAGCTGGAATAAAAATGGAAAATACTTACAATTAAGTTAATTATGTTTTGTTTGTTGAATTTAGTTAAGTTGAATTCCAGTGTTTCTATGTTAAATTATGCACAGCTGATGTAATGAATGTGTTTCTTGATTAATGAAATGTGGCTCGTGAATTAATTCAGTTAGTGCGATAAAAAGAATAGTAAAGAAAAGACACATCGGGAATTAAAGTCATCATGATTATTAGTAGAAATTAGATGAGCCATGAATTGTTGGGTGTCCATTAAAAGAGTTGGACCATTCTGTTAGTTTGCAAGGAATGATTGATTCTAATTAGCATTTTATAATAATCTCTACTGTAGCAAGTGTTTGCTGAATCAAAAAGATATTTTCCTAGAGAGATATATGCAGACAGATAAACAGAACGGTCAAAAGAAAGAAAAAAGATAGAAATGGGAGGAAGAAGTGATGATTTGGATTTAATTGAGTAATAAATAACAAAATTATTAGGTTGTTTTTTTTGTGTTTTTTTTGGTATATCAACTCTTCTTCAGTTCTGTCGGTGGGGATTAAAACACATTAACTGCATCAACTAGTTAGGGGTACCCAGCCCCAAACGGATTGAATTCGGTTATGAGGTGTGAAGTATACTCTTTATTGCCATTACTTCCAGTTCCACTCTCACATGGAGTGGTTGTACCAGTAAGGGTCCCATTAATAGATCTGTATGAAAATTATTCATATTAAATAGGTATACTTGATACCATATATGTAAATTATGGAGGCGCGTGGTGTAATGGTTACCGTCGTAGAAAATGGACACGTTGAGACGAGCTCAAATCCTGTAAGAGACTGTTTAAATATCACATAGCGCTAATACCCTTGGAAAGGTATGAACCAGATAATCTACCTCCTGCTATGGGTAAATAGTAGTGAAGACTGAACACTTTAATCTTCGATAGGCAACCAGTCTAGGAGAAGGATAAATTCAGAATCCAAATATGTCAAACTCCCCTTGAGAAATTGACCTTGTGCCACATTCTA
The DNA here is from genome assembly GCA_023376005.1 of Doryteuthis pealeii. Lineage (NCBI taxonomy): Eukaryota > Metazoa > Mollusca > Cephalopoda > Myopsida > Loliginidae > Doryteuthis > Doryteuthis pealeii. The sequence continues at coordinate 28,439,444 of CM042163.1, read as the reverse complement.
CCCGTGCAGAGGGGCTGGTAAATATGTATATGCGAATTATTTGTATACAACATAGTTACTTGAAACTTTAACTGTTTACTACAGATAATTATCAAAACTAGCAAAAATTCATAGCGGAGAATTTTTAATAGAAAAATAAAATAATAAGTGTTCCATTTATCGGTAATTTGAAAAAAAAAGAAAGAAATTTAATTTAACAGCATGTTCACAAAAAATGTAACGAATCCATGAATAAAAAAGTAAGGAAAAGTTATTTGTGAATCGAATTTATTTTATGATACATAACCAATTAGTTTACACTTGATGCAAACTAACAAAAGTCTGATTAATGTTGATATTTCGGACTGTTGTCCCCATCTTTATTGTGTAGAAACAGAACGTTCAAGCCACAATATGAACCATAAGCCGTTGATTTTTGGTTCTAACAGAGCTTCTTGATAAATAGGAAATAGGAAAAACTAAAGGATTTTGTGTATTTCATTATCTTGGTTATATCTAGAATTTGAAAGAATTTGATATGACATTCAGTGTAAACACAGATGCCAAAAATTATCACTTATACAATGTAATGGAAATTGTTTTATTTTCGATGCTCAAGCATTTTAAGTTGTTTATATATACATGTGAATATTAATATATAAATGACCAATTTCGTCCAGAAAATAGATGTGCCGAGATTTCTTAAAACTAATCATAACTTTGTGATTGTAATAAGTCAGACATAGATAATTAGTAACTGGCTCTGTTCAGTTATAGAATCGAATTCATTGTACGTTCAAATTTACATTTTTGTGTAGTTGTTTCTTAAGAGTTTTGTTTTGTTTTTAAAAAGATCTATCTAACAGGATTTGAACTCGGGGCGACGAGTCCATTTCCCATGACTTTAACCATTACACCACGCGCTTCCTTTTATTTAACATATAGATGCGACCCTAACAGGTGCTACTACTTAAGGTCAAAGTGTACCTGAGAGTAATGACAAAAGAGGTCTAATCCACAATCCCCGGATCTCCCGAACTGGAGCCTCACCATAAAATTCAATTTAGGACACCCTTTTATCAGGGGAGGGTCATTCCTCTCTGTAGGGGATGCAGTCAGGTTTCCCCCGCCCACCGACAGATATAACTGAAATTAAGTTTAGTTCTGCAATATTTAAATTAAGTTTAGTTCTGCAATATTTAAGATTAGATAATGTAACGTAATGAAAATAATATATAAGGCAATGAATCTTGTCTAGAAATTCCACAAGAGACCACTACACATTTGCACTCTTTGCACCCTATGCACTTCACTGACCTTTCGAAAAAGACAGAAAGTTAATTAGCAGGTAAGTCATCAAGCAAAGAAGAAAAGAAAAGGTCTGAAAAAATCAGTTTTTGGTTGTTTTTTTAAAATATCCTGTAATGACGGTAATTATATTTTTAAACGATATGTATAATCCTCGGTAATTTTTACCGCGGTTTAACATAAATCTGCTAACCATTACATCTCTAGTGTCCAATACTTTTTCGTGTTACTGTAGATTTACATCATTAGCACTTACATTTCCCTCCGACGATTCATTTAAGCCTAATAACACGTTACCAAAATAACTGTCATTGACTATCTCAGTTGAATCAGCTTACTGTAAATGTATGAGGAGGCCTAGATACCCTTGATTTGAAGCTTTCATTTCTATGTTCTCGTTTAGTCTAATTGGACAATAAAGACATTTCTCTGCTTTTCATTCGAATTTCAGGAAAACGATCTTCGCCGTGAAAGAGAAGTTGCTTTGTGAAATGTACCGAACGTCTGGAAGAATGTTAAGTTAGGAATTGACTTCCTTCAGGAATCTGGACATTTTTTAAATACCAAATTTGAACACTTGAAGACAAAGTACAAAAGGTAAGTTGTATTTAACTTATTGTTTTTTTTTTCAGCTATGTGATACAAAGATAGTATTTAAAATTAAATTATTTTTTCAGCTATGTGATACAAAGATAGTATTTAAAATTAAATTATTTTTTCAGCTATGTGATACAAAGATAGTATTTAAAATTAAATTATTTTTTCCGCTATGTGATACAAATACAGTATTTAAAATTAAATTATTTTTTCAGCTATGTGATACAAATATAGTATTTAAAATTAAATTGTTTTATAGCTATGTGATACAAAGATAGTATTTTAAAATTAAAATTGTTTTTCAGCTATGTGATACAAAGATAGTATTTAAATTAAATTATTTTTTCAGCTATGTGATACTATGTGATACAAAGATAGTATTTAAAATTAGATTATTTTTTCAGCTATGTGATACAAATATAGTATTTAAATTAAATTATTTTTTCAGCTATGTGAAACAAAGATAGTATTTAAAATTAAATCATTTTTTCAGCTATGTGATACAAAGATAGTATTTAAAATTGAATTATTTCTTTCAGCTATGTGATACAAAGATAGTATTTAAAATTAAATTATTACATTAAACTTATTTGAAAGAGAAGGGGTTATAATCGAAAAATAGATTAAATGCTAGCCGTTCCTATCACTCCCAGCTTTTATTGATAAATTTTCTTTAATCGTCTATTTAACCTTGTTAGACAGAAAAGAATAACATTACAATTATTTCTTTTTGCTAATTGATTTCTAATAAGATTTATCGATAGTACTTTTGCTCAAATCTATTAAGATAAAACCAGAAATTACAAATCAATAATAGCAAACAAATAAGTAGAATCATTATTTAGGATCAATATACAAATTATCCATCCCGTTCACAGTGTAAATTACTATTTGGTTGTATATATAAAATATAAATACAATTACAAATAGTATGTAGACAAGTCCAACAATATCAATAACATAAAACAATTTTTTCTTCAAATTGAGATTTGAATAAAAATAAAACCATGGGGAATGTGATGCAAATGATATTACAATATTTAAGTTGTGTTTACCTCATTGATTTTCAGTCGCGTTATATAAAAAGTTTGTGTGTGTGTGTGTGTGTGTGTATGTGTGTGTGTGTGTGTGTGTATAGGGGTGGGTGGCTCTCTCCAGGTGGTTACTACCCCTTCATCTAAAAGGGGTATGAGCTGGGTTGATTGCACGGTGTCTAAGGCAGTTCTGTAGGAGCATTCCGAA
>CM042163.1:28411318-28431318 GCA_023376005.1 Doryteuthis pealeii | reverse complement strand
TAATTTGTTTTTTTTAAATCAGAAACTACAGTTATCCGCCCCAATTTCATTCATAACATAAAGAAAAAAGAAAAGAAAAAAAAAAGAGAGGAAGTGGAGAAAAAAGAAAGAAAAAAAATATAACGACACACACAAAAAAAGAAGCGCATCCATTTCTGAAAACTGTCTCTGAAGATAAAGTTTACTTTGAAATCGATAAGACAAAAAAAACATCTTTTTGGTTTTATTTTTTTATATGCATTGTAATTGCCTTCAAATCATTAATATATATTAACAATGCTTCAAGCAAATTACCAATTATTATATATATATATTCCATTTGTTCTGTCTATCCATCTATCTTCATAAGTTCCTTACTTCTTTACATCACTCTATATCTAGCTATTTACGTTTGTTCGTATCTATCTATATATCTTACTATCTATTTTGTATTCAAGTTTGTTCATATCAATCTATCTATCTATCTATCTATCGATCTGTCTATTTTCCATCTAATTTTTTTCTATCTATCTATCTATCTATCTATCTATCTATCTATCTCCGTATTTTTCAACGTATCTAAATCGGTCCATCTCTACCTATCTATTGAACCATACCGACACAGGTATATACATAATACTAACGCCTTTCTGATGTGCTTACTCTTGTATTTTCATTGATGTTTTCTCTTAGTGGCAATCAATTGTTAACGAACCTGACTCTAATCAATTTAAGAATAAGACGCAAATATCTTTCTAGGCAGACAATAGAAAAAAATGGAGTCGATATTAAAAGCTTCTCAAATTCACCAGACTTTATTCGTCTCTAACTAAACCGGCCTTTAACAAGTTTAGTGGTGCAATATTTTCTATGCCTTAGAATTTTTATTATCCTCATCTTTGTTGTTTTGATTGAATAATTTCTTGAATATTTAATGAGTTAATCAGGCTATTCTATGTACATTTAAGGAAGGCAGCTACCCCATGGAGAAGATTAGATAGTAGGTCTACATAACCCATAGAGACAGTAATCTGCTTTGGTCGTGGGGGTGCTACTCATGCAATGTGTCTTTAGAGGAAATAGACTGAGGTATCCCATCTTTCTACAGGTGTACGACTGGTTTGGACTTCAGTGAATTAATCCTGTTGGTAAGGCTTAGAATACACTCTCTATCCTCTGCAGAAGGATAAAACCCTCCCCCCCAAAAAAAGGGGTGTTCTGGATATGACACTAAACTGCATCTGATGATGAGGCTCTAGTTCTGGAGATTTGAGAAATGTAGAGTACCCCTTCCTTGCTATCACTCCCAGGTCCACTATGACCTAGAGTATTTATTACCTGTTAGGATTTCATCTATTGATCAAATAAGTCTGTTTAAGAATTATTTGTATTTAGTAGGAATGCAATTCCTTAAACCCTGGGCATAAAATAACCTAAGATGGCTTAATATGCCATTAAAACCAATCCATCTACTAATTTCAGTAATTAATATATTTAGGTAGGTAGAATCCAAAGAATCAGTTGAAAAGAAAAAGGTTTGGTTTGGTTTGGTTTGTTTTGTTTTACGGCATATCAACTTCAGTGGGTCATTTAATGCGGATAAAGTTTTGAAATAAATCAATTTTTCAGCTCATGTTTTTCTATTTAACCCATAGATGGGACCCTAACAGGTACTACCACTCCGGGTCAGAGTGGACCAGGGAGCAATGGTGATGAAGGGGTGCTCCACATTCCCCAAACCTCCAAAACTGGAACCTCACCATCAGATAGAGTTTAACGTCATTCCCTGGACATGTAGACCCGCAGACACCGCCTTCTAGCACCCATATGATAAAAAGGGATTGGGGCTTGCCATGAGGGCAATAGGGTTGGGAAAATCATATAGATGCTAGGGCTTGACGTAACCAGCCAATTGATCGAAAGGGGCCTCTCCGACCGCCCTTCTAGCCCAAGATAGGGCCAAAGTGGAGTATTGCATGTCATGAACTGCTCATCCATCTGGGCTCTATCCTTAAGCATCACGGGTCGCCACCCACGGCCAACAGGTGGCCCCATTGGGGGAGTCTTACCCCTCTGCAGAGGTGCAGTCGGTGCATTCTAACGCCCCACCGACAGGGCGAAAAGAAAAATGATTATCTTGAATAAGGTTCATCTTTTTGTTCTGGATTTCTTTTAGATGTGATTATTGCTTCTTTTTCCTGTTGTCCCATTTAGCTTAATCACTTTTAAACATTAATTTTGTTTTTATTTTTCTAATTAATTTGATTTAAAACAAGAACACAGCAAGCACTACTTCTAGTAGTGCTTGTTAGATGCAGAATTTTGTTGGATTCATAATTTCCCAAAGTGAATTAGCTGTGTGAAATGCAAACAGGACTTGTCCAGGATTTGAACCCGGATAGCCGTGTCCATATCCTACGATGGTAACAATTACGCAAAGAACAACTTAAAAAGTATAGTAACAGTAGTAACTAAGGCTTATGGATATGTATGGACGGATATATAATAAATATATATATAATATATATATAATATATATATATATATATATGAGTAGAAAAATGGAATTAAAACACCACACAATGCTGTTAAAGAGAAAACAATTTATAACATAATCATAGCTGATATTGATCAATATTTCGATTTTACAAAAATCATCTTCAGAGCCCGTTTACTCCGTGGTGTTTGTGATCGGAGATAAAAGTCAAATGAGTTCAAAAAACTTTATCTCCGATCACAAACACCACGGAGTAAACGGGCTCTGAAGATGATTTTTGTAAAATCGAAATATTGATCAATATCAGCTATGATTATGTTATAAATTGTTTTCTCTTTAACAGCATTGTGTGGTGTTTTCGTTCCATTTTTTATACTCATACTGTCGGATTCATTTCCTTTCTTTTAACTTATATATATATATATATATATATATATATATATATATATATATATATATATATGTGTGTGTCTGTGTGTATGTCTGTGTGTATGTGTGTGTATCACATCTATTTATCTATCTATTAATCTATCTGTTCCTTCGTATATATTTATTCATATCTATCTATCCATTCATACCTAGCTATCTTCCCATTTATATATATTTATCTAGAAAATAAAGTCAGCGGTGTGGCCTATTGTCGATATCAGCCGGATAGCAAAGGAGCCTATTCCTTTTTAAATAGCGCAAGACCAGCTAAACCGATTATCTTCCAGGCTATTTCTGCCGGAGTCACACGACATGAATAGTGCCTCCATGAAGAAACCAGGATCCTATATGTAGTCCATCGGCTAGGTAGGCCTACTGTGTACCTTATACATACCAGTTAAGCAGCGATTAGTTTGTTCACTACGGAATATCAACCTCAGTGTGTCATTTAATGCTGACAAAGTTTTGAAATAAATTAATTCTTAATGAATGGGCAATTTTTATAAACACATTTTACTATTTAACCCATAGATGGGAACCTTAACAAGTGCTACCACTCCGACAGGGAAATTGATGACGATTGATATCCAGAAGGATAACATAGAAATATTGCGTTACAAGAAAAGCGGATGAAACAATTCAGAGACTCAATGAACATTAAGAAAGGCTGATTACAGCAGCCCGTAACAGAAATAACAACAGAAATCATCATTATCATCATAATCCTCATCATCATTATCAGTCCGCGCTGTAAGGTTCAAGGTTATAACAATGTTATAACTTGTTGAAACGAAACAAACTCCGACAAGGGTGTTAAACATATAACAAGATGGACTTTAATTAAAAGCACATTGAACACGATATAACATGAAATACAGATATATAGTAGAGAATACATAAAATCTTATTATAACGGAGATTGTGTGTTTTTCTGTCTGTAACCGAAACTATATTACTACTCAAGTCACAATTTCCTTAGTTATTTACTTCACATTCTCCATGATTCTATTTCTATTTAAACCCTCAATTAATAATAAAACTGTTTGACATTATTAATACTGTTGGCCTTACCTAAATACTAATAACATGCAATTTTATTTATATATACAACAAAATACCAGTTTTCAGTGTAAACGTAAAGCTAATTTGCATAGTGATATTAAAAAAACTGATTTTAATAAAAATATGCTTGGTATTATTGATTTCTAATTGTTTGGTTTTTTATCTTAATGAATATGAACATAAATCTCGGGGATAAATTCTAAAGAAAATTCATTAACTAGAAGAAATAACTGTAATTTTATTCTTTACTTCCTTATTTTAACTAAATTCTTAAATTAGCAAAATTTAGCATTGAAAAACGGAAGTGATGAAAGAGTAAGTTTCAGTTGTTCTATTTTCCGATTATACCCCCTCCGTTTCAAATCTTTTTATCTGAATTCTTAATTAGTTTCATTAGCCTTTCTGATTAAATCTAATATTTTATTACATTTAAACTTAAATACTTGCACCCGGAGAAATAATAAAAGGACACAATCAAGAATGGAAATACAATGTTTAGGTATAAAAGAGATACCTAAATGAACATATAAAATATAGGAGTTAATGGATAGTCCATGCAGTATAAGTCCCTTACTAGTGATGGTTGAAGACGTTGTGAATAGTAGGCACTGTAATTTAAGGAGTGTGATCCAGGACAGGACAGGCCAGTGAACAACACCCCCCAAAAAAAACCCCCCAAAAAACGGGGCACTGGCAAGGAAAGTCTGAGAAGCAAGGCTCTAAAACGATCGATGTTCCGGCCGCCGTGTTATTGACGGAATTTCACAAGAGGATGAAGCTATAGGAGACGAACAGAATGAAAGATTTGCACTTAGTGAAGCAGAATGTATGAAAGAATTGAGAGAGTCCGAGAGTGGCGGGCCACGATGGGCTAGTAACGGAAACCTGGCCTTAAGTTTCCCCCAAATCAAGCGTTCGCGCTGATGGCCTTTTATAGATTGTTAATGAAAAGGAAACGCTCGGCCGAGATCAATATCCTGTCATTCGGTACCAGTCTGCCTTGCTTCAGCGAAATGACGTCGGGTGAGGAGGACAGCAATGAGTGAAATGTCTAGCGGTAAGCGAGGCACACAGGTAGGGAAAGGGGTACTACCAGAGCTATTCAATCAACGGATAAAGCAAGTAAAGTCGGCGAAGTGGTCTACTGTCGTATCAACCGGTCAGTAAGGGAGTATCCCCTAGACCAGGAGATTGTTTTTGTGTCTGAGATAGAGTGCCACACCTTCCTCCAGCTCCCCACTTTACCACATAGATCAAATTAATTCACTAACTTAGCATATGAGTAGCACAGCATTGTGCTACTCATTGGTTGGCGAGGGCCGATATCGGATATAGAACTTTGCGGATACTCTACCGACTGAGCATAGGGTAATTCATAGTCCCATTAAGACATTTATCAACAAAAGGTACCGTATTTGTCGGCCTATAAGACGCACCTCCATTTTAGCAGGCACTCAAAATAATAATAATAATAATAATAATAATAATAATAATAATAATTTTAGCAGGCACTCAAAATAATAATAATAATAATAATAATAATAATAATAATAACAAAAATGGGAAGAAAAACAATTATATGGACGCTTCAAACGACAAATAGATGAGGTTGCACATGGAAAGACTTGGACATGGTTAAGAAAGGGAAACCTCAAAAGAGAAACAGAATCACTTATAATTGCTGCACAAAATAATGCCATAAGGATAAACTACATCAAAGCAAAAATTGATAAGACTCAACAGAATAGTAAATGTAGACTTTTGGGTAATAGAGATGAGACTGTTAACCATATACTCTGCGAATGTAGCAAACTAGCACAACGAGAATACAAAACTAGACACGACTGGGTTGGGAAGGTGATCCACTGGGAATTATGCAAGAAATTAAATTTTGACCACACAACAAAATGGTATATGTATAAACCAGAATCTGTTCTTGAGAACGAAACGCACAAAATTCTCTGGGACTTTGAAATTAAAACGGATCACCTTATCCCAGCAAGAAGACCAGACCTAGTGTTGATTAACAAAAAAGAAAGAACTTGTCAACTGGTGGATTTTGCAGTGCCAGCAGATCACAGGGTGAAGTTAAAGGAAAATGAAAAAATGGACAAATACCTGGACCTTGCCAGAGAACTGAAAAAGTTATGGAATATGAAAGTCAAAGTTATACCAATTGTAGTTGGTGCACTTGGAACAGTCCCAAAAGGATTAGAAAAGGGTTTGGAAAGTTTGGATATCAGAGGAAGGATTGAAACCATTCAGAACACTGCACTGCTGCAATCTGCCAGAATACTCAGAAGAGTCCTGGAGACCTGAGGAGACTTGCTGTCACTCAGACTCCAGTGAAAGACCATCAGCTAACACTGATGTGAAAACTCAAAAGGAATAATAATAATAATAATAATAATAATAATAATAATAATAATAATTATTATTATTATTATTATTATTATTATTATTATTATTATTATTATTATTATTATTATGTGAATTTTTCGTACCAGCCTAAGCTGATGGTATTTCACTGGAGTCTGAGTGACGACAAGTCTCCTCAGGAGTCCAGGACTCTTCTGAGTATTCTAGCCGATTGCAGCAATGCAGTAGTCTGGATGTTCTCAATTTTTCCTCTGATTTTCGGATCCTCCAGGCTTTTTTCCGAGCATTTCTGGACCGTTCCAAGTGCCCAAATTACTATTGGTATCACTTTGACCCTCATATTCCACACATTTTTTTCAATTCTCTGCAAGGTCCATGTATTTATCCATTATTATTATTATTATTATTATTATTATTATTATTATTATTATTATTATCTCCTTTTGCGTTTTCACATCAGTGTTAGCTGATGGTCTTTCACTGGACTCTGAGTGACAGCAAGTCTCCTCAGGACTCCAGGACTCTTCTGAGTATTCTGGCAGATTGCAGCAGTGCAGTTTTCTGAATTTTCCTCTGATTTCCAAACTTTCCAGACCCTTTTCCCATCCTTTTGGGACTGTTCCAAGTGCACCAACTACAATTGGTATCACTTTCACTTTTATTTATACCAGTTTTAACTGGGGGTCTCTAACTGGTTTCTGAGTCATACCAAATCTACTCAGATCTCCCCGACTCTTCAGAGTATTCTAGCAGATTTTTTATCAATGCTGAGATCTGTATGCTTTTGATTCTTTCTCTGATTTCCAATTCTAGTTTCCTTTCCAGATATTTTGAGAAAGTTTCAAATACCTAAAATTGGTATTCCTGTAACTTTCATGTTCCACAGCTTTTTTTGTTCTCTAGCAGGGTCAAGAAATTTGTCCAACTTTTCACTGTCACTCGGTGGTCTGCTGGCACAACATAATCCACTATATGACAAGTTATTTTTATTTGTTATTTAAACCTAGGTCTACTCTTTCGGCATAGATTGGGTGATCAATCTTAATGTCTGGGATAAATTTATGCGTTTTGATATGAATGAGTAGAACAGGATGAAGAGAAAGATATGTGAAAATGGATGGATTTAGAGATTACTATGAATATTTATATATATATATATATATATATTCGGGGGAAATGGACTTGTCGACCCGAGTTCAAATCCCAGACAAGGCTGTTTGCATTTCACATAGCGCTAATACCCTTGGGAAAGGTATGAATCCATATATTCTCCCTCCAGCTATGGGTAAAATAGTAGGGCAGACTGGGCTCTTTAACCTTGGGTAGTTAGCCAGTCTAGGTGAGGGAAAACTCTGAATTCAAAATTCCTGAGGTCAGTCATTAATTGGGTTTGTGGCATTCGTGCACCAATTCTTTCCTATCGACTGTGCTAAAAAGTGCGGATGGTCCAACACAAGCTTTCACCACTATAAACAAATCACTGTGTGGATGTTCATTGTATGAACCCTCATGCGTCGAAAATCGACGATAGAGTCCATTATATATATATATATATATATATATATATATATATATATATATAATATATATATATAGTGTATGAATGGGTTTCTAGCTGGCTAACTAACTAGATAGAAAGATTGCTAGACAGATAGATCTGAAGGGCTAGATAACTAAAAATGTCAACATAACAATGAATGAACACACATGGGTATTAGTGGGTAGATGGATATATATGAATAGGTAGACTGCTAAGTATGAACCAATGCATAGATAGATAGATAGATAGATAGATAGATATGGCCAGCAGATATAGATGCATATGCTATTACTTATATACAAGAATATATATAGACAGACTGACAGGTGATATGAACATGTAGATGGATATATATGAATGGGTACATGGGTTGGTATGAACGGATAGGTAGATAGATAAATAGATAGAAACATAGATATGAAAAGGTATATATTATATTATATTATATAAATGGGTTGCTAGCTATGTAGATATGAGCCGTAGATATGAATAGGTTCATAGGTATGTACGGTTACACACACACGCATACACACACAAACACATATACATACACACACATAAATATGTATATATGGTGGCGTGTGGTGTAATGGTTATTGTCGTAGGAAATGGACACGACAAGCCGGGTTCAAACCCAGGACGAGCCTATTTGCAATTCAAATATAGCTTATACCTTGGGAAAGGTATGAATTCAACGATTCTCCCTCCAGCTATGAGGAAATAGTAGGCCAAACTGGTCTCGCTTAAGGAATTCACCTTGTATCGCAATCCAACTCTTGCGGAGGGGTTGGTATATATATATATATATATATATATATATATATATATTATATATATATATATGTGTGTGTGTGTGTGTGTGTGTGTGTGTGTGAATGGGTAGATAGCTACAGATTAACGGGTAGATAGTAAATAGATAGATATGAATGAAAATATATTTAGATATGCATGCATAGTAGTGTAGGTCTTTTTAGGTGTTCACTTTTAAAAAATATCAAATTGTCAATCTATTCAAAAGTTGAGGAAATAGCATCAACGATCGTCTAGTAAAATACACTAAAAATTCTCGTTTTCGCAAAATTTAGCCTTTTGAAAACGAGGATTTTTAGTGCATTTTAACAGACGATCTTTGATGCCATTTCTTCATGAAATGGTGTAATTTTTGGTGTCGGTATTCGGTATATAAACACACAACTTACGCATAGATGGACAATTTGATATTTTTTTTAAAGTGAAAAATCGACCTGCCCTAATGCATAGGCTAGTGTAATACTTTTGTATTACACTGGCCTATGCATTAGGGCAGGTCGATTTTTCACTTTTAAAAAATATCAAATTCTCCATCTATGTGTAAGTTGTGTGTTAACCGTTTTCAAACTTGATAACGTTCTTGCAAACGTCTTTTTGGCTTGACATTCAGTTTCGATCTCTGCGCATGTTTCAAGTAATCGTCCATCAAGATGATACTGTGAATTGGTGGTAATAAGATAGAGGAAGGTCTAGAGAAAAGGAGGGTGAGTGGGAAGCCCCTTTTTTCCCAAGCCGTGGTTTTCAATCACTTTAGATGTTTATCTTTAACTGTATAGGGGTTGTGCCTTACCATGATGGAACACCGTTGCCATTGATCAACTTTGGCGCATCTCCCATCAAATCAGAGTTTAAAACGTTCGAACCGCTGTTGCTGGAAGATTTGTATCGTAACATTGACTGGTAACATCTCAAAGCGAAAGAAATACACACCAAACATTTATCAAAACTTTTCCTTGGATGGAGTCCATTTTCAGTTCCGCTTCAACCTGTTCGCCTCCGCTAAGACATTGATCAAACTCAATCGGGGGGGGGGGGATCAAAATACGAGGGGTGTATTAAAAGTAAGTAAACTGCTTATCAAATGGAACAGATACTCCACTCTCATCCAAGCTGAACTTATCGACTGATGAAAAAATAATTTCCGAATTAGAAGCGTTGATATTTCAACGGTTATCTATCATGTTTATCCTCAGATAGCCTCGGTAAGCATCTCCCCTCACCAAATGATGTCTCTCGGCAAGTTTCGTCTCTCATCAAATATCTCGCCATGGCAAATATCTCCCCACTCGACAAAAGTCTTTCCTCAGCAAATGCCAAACCTCGGTAAGCATCTCCCCTCACCAAATGATGTCCCCCTGCATCCAATGGTGACGCTCCAGTTCTTGAGATCTGAGGCGTGTGTAGCAATATTCAATTGTCATTACTCTCGAGTCTACCCTTAGCAAGAGTGGTTGTACCTGTTGGGGTTCCATTTATTGGTCAAATAGATCTGTTTTACAATCCTTCGAATTCGATTGCACCATGAGAATAAAGAAAACTCATAAGAAAGTACTCCAAAATTTGAAAATATGAACTTACATTGAATGTTCCTTATCATCTAGGCATACATAATCCTAGACCTACTGACATGCCGTTAAAATAAGAAATCAATGATGACACAATTTTGATATCAGACAGAGACCTGCCTTATGGAAAATTGTCAGTCTACTATAAAACCGTGGTCTAGTTGATAGCTGCGTTCTTTCTTCACGAGATGCGTGAAAGATAGACCAGTTCCGAGACATAAAGTAGGGCAAATTACATTCAATTTCGTAGAACTAATCTAAAGCAGACCATGTTAAATAAAACCAACCAGACTAATGACTAACTTATGTCTTTAATTAAAGCCAATCCCTGCGATTGTTAGTCTAGGTTCTTTTGTTCTATTGTCAATAACCACGTAAATGTGTTTATACACGTGTTATTGTCGTTAATGTTCAGATTACGATTTGTTTATGGAAGTTAACAATTCACTATTAGTTTTGAATAAGTAATATACGTTTCCCCTAGTCAGAATGTGTCATCGTGATATACCAAGATGGTACACTGTGATTAGTAGAAAAGTATATTACATATTCGAAACTAATATTAGATTGTTGACTTTCATAAACACATTGTAATCTGAGTATTAACCACAATAACTATAGTAAGCAACGACGATGAAAGGCGTTAAGCAAGCTAATCTCACAGATCCATTACTAATGAATAGCAAGTTGGATTCTCGCAGAATGCACCCAGATTTGTGACATTGTGTCACATCCAAATCATGGTGGACGGGTTGGGTAAATACCTACTATTCACCTAGACAACAGAATGTAAATTTATCTGCTTTGCATTTAGGACTTCCTCATATCGCTGATCTTCTTCGTACTGTCAGTTTGAAACTCCGCTGCATTGTATTTACCTCGTACCCCACTTGTGCGGGTTAGGCACAAGGCCCTATTAACGTGGGACCACCCACAAACCGAAGCTCATGGGTGGCAGGATAAAAATTGCGTCGATCCCGTCGGCATTCCCCCGCCAGGGGAGGCGCCTCAGACGTTGGGCAATAAACCCAGCCCTGCCGCTTTAAATCAAGGGGGCAGGTGTTGCCTGGGAGGATGGCCCCCTGGGATCGACGCCGTTAATTATAGCAATCCCCACCCGTTGGGCGGGGCTGCATACTGTGATGTTCTTGGATAATTCGATAGTGAGGCTACTGTTCCGGAAATCTAGGGATTGTCCTATTGCTGACCTCAAAAGCACATTGCTTTGGAGGATTGTTCCAAGTGCATCTACAATTGGTATCAACGTCAAGCCTTTTTTTAGACCTTTTTTCTTCTTCTTCTTCTTCTTCTTCTTCTTCTTCTTCTTCTTATTATTATTATTATTATTATTATTATTATTATTATTATTATTATTATTTCACTATTTCCGATTGTTTAAGACTTTCTTTAGAGTCTGAGTGAGAGCAACAATTCTCAGGTGTCCAGGACTCCTCTGGGTATGTTAGTCAATCTTAAAAATGCTGTTGTTTGAATGGTTCGCATTATTATTATCATCCTAGGAGCATTTAGCTCGGCACTTCAAAACCTTTTTTTTTAATATATTTTCCTGATATAAAGATTTTTGAAAACAAGCAAACAATTTAGCAAAGATACTGCTCACTGCATCTGACTACCTCCTCCCCATTTCCTGCCCTCATCCCATACGTACATACACAAAATTTCATATTGTCCCCGTCTCCTGTTTCGACACATTTATTCTTTATTCATTTCGTGGTATTTTTTTCTATTAGATATTGCTTTGAGTTTTGTTTTATCTTTAGTATGTGATCCAACTGGAATTGCAAAATACATTACATGACACGTTCTGTTCTTTTGGTTAACTTTAGGTCTGGTCTTTTAACCGAGAATGGATGATCTGTTTGTATTTTAGATGTCCCATTTTCTTGGACAGAGTCTGTTTTGTGCGTATACCATTTGTTAGTATTGTAAAATTCAATTTCTTGCACAATTCCCGATGGATCATCTTTCCTAATCTAATCTTTATATCTTTCGTGGCAGTTTGTTGCATTATGTTATCATGTAATTAATCGTTCCATCTCTGTCATCTACACTTGCTATTCTTCTGTGTATTATCAATTTTCGCTTCGATATAATTGGTCCTTCTGGTATTATCTTGTGCTGCTATTAAAAGAGATTCAGTTTCTTTATTGAGGTTTTTTCATGCTTCGCCATGTCCAAGTTATCTTGTGTGTAATTTCCTTTGTCTGTCGCTTCTTCTTCTTCTTCTTCTTCTTCTTCTTCTTCTTCTTCTTCTTCTTCTTCTTCTTCTTATTATTATTATTATTATTATTATTATTATTATTATCTGAGTGACAGCAAGTCTCCTCAGGTCTCCAGGACTCTTCTGAGTATTCTGGCAGTACAGTGTTCAGGATGGTATCAATCATTCCTCTGATTTCCAGATTTTCCAAACACTTTTCCAATCCTTTTGGGACCGTTCCAAGTGCACCAACTAGAATTGGTATCACTTTCACTTTCATATTCCATAACTTTTTCAGTTCTCTAGCAAGGTCCAGATATTTGTTCATTTTTTCATTTTCCTTTAGCTTCACCCTGTGATCTGCTGGTACTGCAAAATCCACCAGTTGACAAGTTCTTTCTTTTTTTATTAATCAACACTAGGTTTGGTCTTTTTGCTGGGATAAGGTGATCCGTTTTAATTTCAAAGTCCCAGAGAATTTTGTGCGTTTCGTTCTCAAGAATAGATTCTGGTTTATGCATATACCATTTTGTTGTGTGGTCAAAATTTAATTTCTTGCATAATTCCCAGTGGATCACCTTCCCAACCCAGTCGTGTCTAGTTTTGTATTCTCGTTGTGCTAGTTTGCTACATTCGCAGAGTATATGGATTTTATATTTCTCAATTCAGATTGTCAACATTTCATCATAATCAACTTTAAAACTATGACAAAAAAAGAAAATAAAAAACAAAAAAAACAAAGAACAAAGAAAAACAAGTACGAGAATAGGCTCAGTCCTAATTAGTGATCATGCTCTACATATTAATAAAACAACCAACATTACGATTTCTGTTTTGTGTGAAATATCTCCCCGTAAAAAATGATGTCCCCCGGTAAGTTTCGTCTCTCGTCAAATATCTCCCCATGGCAAATATCTCCCCTCGGCAAAAGTCTTTCCTCAGCAAATGTCAAACCTCGGTAAGCATCTCCCCTCACCAAATGATGTCCCTCGGTAAGTTTTGGCTCTCGTCAAATATCTTCCCTCGACAAATATCTCCCCTCGACAAATATCTCCCCTCGGCAAAAGTCTTTCCTCAGCAAATGTCAAACCTCGATAAGCATCTCCCCTCACCAAATGATATCCCTCGTTAAGTTTTGTCTCTCGTCAAATATCTCCTCTCGACAAATATCTCCCCTCGGCAAAAGTCTTTCCTCAGCAAATGTCAAACCTCGGTAAGCATCTCCCCTCACCAAATGATGTCCGTCGGCAAGTTTTGTCTCTCGTCAAATATCTCCCCTCGACAAATATCTCCCCTCGGCAAAAGTCTTCCCTCAGCAAATGTCAAGCCTCGGTAAGCTTCTCCCCTCACTAAATGATGTCCCTCGACAAATTTTGTCTCTCGTCAATTATTTCCCCTCGACAAATATCTCCCCTCGGCAAAAGTCTTTCCTCAGCAAATGTCTAGCTTCAGTAAGTATCTCCCCTCACCAAATGACTTCCCTCGTCAAATATCTCCCCTCGTCAAATATCTCCCCTCGGAAAATGTCTCCCCTTGGCAATTAGTCTAGTTCAAATGTCTAACCTCGGTAAGCATCTCCCCTCACCAAATGATGTCCCCCGGAAAGTTTCGTCTCTCGTCAAATATCTCCCCATGGCAAATATCTCCCCTGGGCAAAAGTCTTTCCTCAGCAAATGTCTAGCTTCAGTAAGTATCTCCTCTCGCCAAATGACTTACCGCGTCAAATATCTCCCCTTAGAAAATATCTCCCCTAGGCAAAAGTCTTTCCTCGGCAAATGTCAAGCCTCGGTAAGCGTCTCCCCTCACCAAATGATGTCCGTCGGCAAGTTTGGGCTCTCGTCAAATATCTCCTCTCGGCAAAAGTCTTTCCTCAGCAAATATCTAGCTTCAATAAGTATCTCCCCTCACCAAATATCCCTCGTCAAATATCTCCCCTCGAAAAATGTCTCCCCTTGGCAATTAGTCTAGTTCAAATGTCAAGCCTCGGTAAGCATATCCCCTCACCAAATGACGTCCCCCGGCAAGTTTCGTCTCTCGTCAAATATCTCCCCATGGCAAATATCTCCCCTCGGCAAAAGTCTTTCCTCAGCAAATGTCAAACCTCGGTAAGCATCTCCCCTCGCCAAATGATGTCCCTCAGCAAGTTTTGTCTCTCGTCTTTCCTCAGCAAATGTCTAACTTCAGTAAGTATCTCCCCTCGCCAAATGACTCCCCTCGAGAAAATGTCTCCCCTTTGCAATTAGTCTAGTTCAGTTTCCGTGCCGATAAACTGCTACGTCACCTCTCCTATTCCAAAGGTCGAAGTAATTTCCTTTAATTCAAGCAGAAGTTAGCAGCTGTAAAAGCCGATTCAGGTGTAAACAACTGCTGATTATTGAACCGAGAAGCTGTCTTTGATGAAAATCGAATCTTGTTCTATTTTCAGCCATATGAACTTTTGTGTGCGTACGTGTGGGTTGAGGGCAAGGGATGAGGGGAGGATTGTGTGTGTGTGTGTGGGGGGGTGAAGATGTATTGGTCAGGGTTGTTGCTTAATTGTTTGCTTATTTTCAAAAATGTTTATATAAAGAGCAGATATCTAAAAAAGGTTTTGCTGTTCCGAGCTAAATGCTACTACTACTACTACTACTACTACTACTAAGTAGTAAGTAAAGTCGTCGGGGCAGCCTAATGTCGGTATCAGCCAATCAGCGAGGGAGTCTATCCCCTTTTCACTTGCGCTAGACCAAGGAGATTGTCTTTGCATCTGAGGTGGAACGCCACACCTACCATCAGCTCCTTACTTTACCGCACAGATCCCTGTGCTACTCATAACGCTGAGTTGGCGAGGGCCGGAATCGAACTAGGAACCTTGTGATTTCTAGCCGAACGCTCTACTTGAGGATTGAGCATGGGGTGCCTAGTGAGGATCAAACTCACTAACATTGGTTTGCGAGTCTAGCTTGCTACCCATTACACCACATGGGGTGCTCAGTGTCAAATGTGTATACTATGTAAATTGAAGCAAACCACTCATTGCTAACTTGTTGTTATGCCTCCTTAGGCAATTACTTCATCCAGTGTTGATGTTGGGCATCCCATGATGTCTGTGGTAGATAAAACAAAAAGGGTTAATGGTCTCAATATATCTATCGGTCTGTCTTGATATACTCTTTATTTTAGATGGTTTGTTGGTTGTTGTGTCTTACAGCATATCAAAACTATATGTCATTTAATGTTGAATCAAGTTGTTTCTAAACTTTGGTGATCTAGCGAGAACCGGTGCTTTCAACGTGACTTAACCGTAATAAGACATATCTTTTATTCTATATATAAAGGAATTTGCATTAATTTCTGTCCGGAGGAAACTTCGAAAATAAAACAATTAACGAGAAAGTAAATAGATATACGCATTAAATATCACCAGGTCTGGGTTTTAAAGCAAAAATAATGAAGATTTGATTTATATTTTCGAATACATTTAAGAATTAAACAACATTAGATAATAACATTATGATAATACTTGCCAGAAAATGGCGTTACTTTTTTGTAAACAAATAGTAGTAGTAGTATTAGTACTTGCTATTATATTTCACTGTAATTATTTTCTTACATAGGGATTTAAATGGAGCATCCCACAAGGATTCAACTCACGATTCAGCAATAATGGATCTGCAGGACTAACTTTAAAAAATCCTCCCCTACCCAGGCGATGCCGGGTAGCCGCTGCTAGTACATACATAAAGGGCAGTTGTATGTATATGTATGTCCGGGGGAAACCTAAAAAATAAAACAATTAACGACAAAGTAAATATATATACACATTAAATATCACCAGGGCTTGG
Organism: Doryteuthis pealeii; assembly: GCA_023376005.1. NCBI lineage: Eukaryota > Metazoa > Mollusca > Cephalopoda > Myopsida > Loliginidae > Doryteuthis > Doryteuthis pealeii. Next base: position 28,415,012 of record CM042163.1, on the reverse strand, counting down.
TTTCTGAGCAAAAATGATAAAGATTTGATTTATATTCGTGATGATAATTGAAAAATTAAATTTAAGTGGAATTCTTTTTTTTTCATTTGATATTTTAGATAGTAGACATTAACATTTCTTTTCAGAGTAGCTGGATCAATGCAAGGTCTATTTTTTTACATAGGGATTTAAATGGGGCATCCCACGAGGATTCAACTCAGGATTCAGTAATAATGGATTTGAGGGACTAACTTTAAAAAATTCCCCTCTACCCAGGCGATGCCGGATAGCTACTGCCAGTTATATAGTAAATCTTGTGCTATTGAAAAGTTTTGAAGGATTTACGTTATCCCTTAGCATTGTCAATGCCACCACTTTCAGTAATATATAAAGTTGAGCAGTACTCGTTGGGCCAATGCCATTGATAAACTCAATTCGATAATTAACAACCGGAAAATTGGGAACTGATCGACACTGAAAAAGAGACATGTCTGTTGTAGATTGTCGAGTATATCCGTTGTCTATTTTTGCTCTGATCGGTCTATTATATTATCTAATATTTTATTGTATGTCTCAACTGTCTACATATCTTCATTAAGATCTTAATCTTTAAATTCTAAGATTAAAAACAAACACAAAAGAAAACTAGAATGATTCATCACGATATGTTTTTGTTTATAATACATTGTTTAATAAATAAGCTAAATTCAAATAAACTAAGCTAATGAAAATATTCATTGATTGTATAGATTTTCAATTATTCCTATAAATTACTAATAATTTTTAAACAGTTATATGGTTTCAACTGTTCCCAATACAATTAATTTGCACATGGTTATATGCCTTCAAGTATTCTTATTTAATATTTGTTGTAACCGGATAATCCCTCACGTATGCAAATGAGTACGTATAACATAACAACAGGAGATAAGCTCAGTATGTGATGTGAGGTGATCTCCAACCACGAACGTTGTTTCGTATTCTCGGATGTAAACACACGTGCTACAACTCTCCAGAAGATAAGTAATCTTTACCAATCCTTCTTTTACGCGCAGAGACTTTTTACCTTGCCAGCCGGGAGCCATTTTTGTTATTTGTATTTATTGTAATAATAAACTATTATTACAACCACTCGCAATCTTCTCGTTTATGTATTTCTAATACATAACAATATTAATAATTTTCATACAGTTATAAGAAGAAACACAATTTGGAAATAAACACGACAAAGTGTGAAGATATAAATGGAAAAGGCAGATAGACCAACATAGCTACTCAATACAATTTATGAGTAAAAGGTAAATGTTTGTCTTTATTTCATCAAAGACTTCGTCAGAATACAGTTCTATGTTTCAAGTGTTCTGATCTAATAATAACAATTTGTACACAGTTATGTTTTCAAGAATTCCTAACTAATACTAATAATTTCCGAAAATATCTATTTGTTTCATTGATGGTATGCTAACCTGTGCTACCACTCCGGGTCAGAGTGAACCTGGAAGTAATGGCAACAAATTGGTACTGTTGGATATTGTACAAACGGAAATAGGAATTTCCGGTTGAATTTGTCGTACAAAGATAACAAATGACTTTTTCCTGGGGGTAGCGAACAAACAAAATGCGTAGGCGTCTGAGAGATACAAAAATATAGTTAACGGTCAGTAGGGACAGTCAGATAGGAGACGGCGAACAGAGCACAAGGAGTCTGACCGTCGACACGGTCGAGCGCTGCTAGCGGGCAGTGGGGTTCAGCACCCCCTTACCTCACCAAACCAGCAGCAGTAGGAGTGGAAGTCATTGTCAACCCTCGGTCATTTCATTGTCGACTCACACGCACCCCGACAGAATGTAAAGAAATAAACTAAAGTTTGTTACAATGCCATGTGTTGAGTCTCTACGCCGACTACTAACATACCCGCAGTATACCAGCAACGTATACGATTTAGTGCCGAACAGAGAAGGCGCTATGCAACAGTACTCTACATTAAATAGGCCTTCAGAACTGGACTCTCATTATCAGATTCAGTTTAATGTCATATGTAGGATAACCATTTTCGGGCTGGGGATATCATTTCATAATATGAAATGTCCTCAACCGATCTTTATATAGCTGCTGTCAGGACACCTAGTAATGAACTCTTCATTTGGGAGGTATATGTTAAGCTTATGCTTCTTTCTACGCCTTATCGGATTAAATGTATTTCATTGTTTAAAAAAAACTAGAATAAAAAAGATAATTGTGTAACCAGTAGGTTTCTTTCTTCTTTTTATTGTATGCGCGTGTCTGCATATGTATAGGTGTGTGTGAGTCTCTGTGTGTACGTGAATGTGTGTGTATGTGTGTATGTGTGCGTGTATATGCATGAACGTGTGTGTGCATGCTTGCTCGAATGTATGTGTGTGTGTGTGTGCATAAATATGTGTGTATGTGTGTACGTAAATATGTGTGTGAGAGTCTGTGCACGTATGTGAGTGTATGCGTGTACGTGTGTGTGCATAAATGTGTGTATGTGTGTGTGCATAAATGTGTGTGTGCATGTGCGTGCATAAATGTATGTGTGTGTGAGTGCGTACATGAATGTGTGTGTGTCTATGTGTGTGTGTGTGTGTGTGTGTGTGTCTATGTGTGTGTTGTGTGTGTGCTGTTTTGTAAATTGATTGAAGATTATGGATAAATATGGCAGATAAAGGACGCCATTTTGAAATTCCGGAGCAAAATTTTTTTCTTCGATGTTCGTTTCTGCGAACGTAATAATCTTCTTCGACGACAAGGTATATCAAGCTGCCTGTTTATTGCTTATTTGGCATTCACATTTTAGCCTGATTATCCGTATCATAAAATAAACTTCAACGATTTAACGACAAATGAAAATCAATTCCTGACTGTATTTGCTAGACGGGTCTTTTTATTCAGTTCTTTTTATTCTTTGAATTGAACATTTATTGCTCTCTCACTCCCCACTTTGCCTGTCTGTCTGCCAGTCAGTCTGTCTGTCTGTCTGTCACTGTCTCTTTATTTTTTAATCTATTTACAACTTTCCTGCGGTGTACTCGGGTGTTTTACTTGTGTCTGGTTTTGTATAAACGTCTAGACGAGGCATGGGGCAATTTTCTTTAAGAAGCGAGCCGCCTGAAGATAGCAACATCATCGGGTGGGCGCCCTACTATAAACATTCAATGTAATTTTCATTGAAGCTACTTCAGCCATTTTCCCTAAAGACCATAGGCATAAAGCCTTTGCCTTAAAAAATCGGGAAAGTTGATTTCTTCTTTCTTTCTCTATTGAAGTCTTTAGGGGTCGATTTCAGAAAGCACAGCGGGTCGAATGTGGACACGCGAGCCACATTTGCCCATGATGTTCTAGTTTTGAAATTCTTATTAAATACACAACACAAATATGTTAAATTCTAAAAAAAATGTTAATATTCTTTTCAGTGCTCGTCTTTGTATATTCCACTTGAGACCGTTTCTTTCCAGACAGACACCAAGGAAGATGTCAGCAAGATTAATTGTAGAAATAATGATGATCCGACAATTGTGGTTAAGACAATTAAACAGCAAAAATAACATAAGATAAAAACCAAAATAATTTATTCATACGCGTGTTTTCCACCAAGGCATCACTTTGATATGATAAAATAAATAGGTTTTATTTCTTTGTTAATCAAATAATGTTGTTTATATATAAAAGTGTTGTATCATGAGGTGGAAAGAT
>CM042163.1:28371318-28396318 GCA_023376005.1 Doryteuthis pealeii | reverse complement strand
TACTATTTATAAGGCTGAGAGTGCAAACTATGTGAAATTTATAGAAAAAGTCTGCTGTGTACAGAGGAGAATATTTTAATCAGAAATGTTTACACATTGGCTAAACATGGGTTTGCTACAACAAGCTTCAGTGCAGCGCTTCATAAAGGTCATGCTGACTGTCATCTGCAACATAAACTGACACTTCACGATCGATTTCCTATAAAACAGTGCAACTGTAAACAGTTCTGCCCATTATCAATTCACATTATTTAGTGAATGACCCCCGTATATATATATATATATATATATATATATATATATATATATATATATTTACATGTATATATATAATCAATAGTAATGGTATTATGGATGATTTAAACTCATAAATTTAAGTTTCATGCTTATGCAATCTTCAGATGAGTCAAATGGTTGAGATTTGACTCATCTGAAGGTTGTATAAGCATGAAACTTAAAGTTATGAGTTTAAATCATCCATAATACCATTACTATTGATTATATATATACATGTAAATATATATATATATAATATATATATATATATATATATATATATAAGTAAAGAAATAACAAAAGACTTAGAGATTTAGCATTTTAATGCGAAATCTCTAAGTTTTTTGTTATTTCTTTACTTATATACTTGCTCTGTGACTCTAACATTAAGAGCACACATTGAGCTCTCAAACTGCGACTTGCTTTTTTTAAAAATAAACTCTTGTGTCTTAAGGAAGATTTCTTCTCCGGACTTTTGGATTATATATATATATATATATATAATATATATATATATATATATATATATATTGAAGAGGTTGGAAATTCATTTAAATATGATAATGCCAAATGTAAACACCTTCATTTTCGGTGACAGCAAACTGGAAGGCAAATTATAATTCAATCTTTAAAAAAAATCTAGGTTTTTGCGGAAAGGTAATTTGAAATACTTCATGTTCTTCCTTGTTTTTGAATGTTTTGCCACTTCTAAAATGCTCCAGATATATTAGTTTTCCTTCTCCTAGACCGGTTGCCTAACCAAGGTTAAAGAGCCCAGTCTGTCCTACTATTTACCCATAGCTGGAATATGAGAATCTGTAAGTGCTATATCCGGTGAGAATGTAGGATCTAGAATAATCTCCACAGCCTAACGATCATTTCTTTTCATGTGTTTTTTTCGGGTTGCAATCGTTGTAAAATAAGAACCCTTTTAAAATTTCAAGTCTTTTACGAGGGAGAGTAAAAAAGTATTCACACTTTTGTTTCATGGAAGCCGAACTCATCGAAGCCAATTTGTTTGGTAGAACCATGACTAATCTGTTGAGAAAAAGCTACACCATCGATAATAACTCGCCGGTTCGCTTTTACCATCTCTCAAGCTTTCAGAATCTTCTTATCAGTGGTGGGGGTTGACGGACGTCCCTCTTCATGCTTAATGCTTGTCCGACCACTTCTAAACTTCTCTATCCACGCATTCACACTTTTACGCGGTAGTGCACTGGCTTCGCATTGTGCTAAAAGACACCAATGAATTTCAGCCCCTGACACTCCTTCCGAACTGAGAAATTGGGTATTTTCCTTAGTGCATACTACTAGGCTAGGTTTACACTGTAAAGACAGCAAGCAAAATGGCACGATCAGGCTCAGACTTCGATCTCGTAATCAGAACAGTGCCAACTATAAAGACGCATGTGCAGAATACAGTTTGACAATGATAGATGTTATGGCAACACATGGCCTAGTGGATAAGGTAGTTAGGTTAAGACCGTTCTAAGTGACAGTTATCTCTGGATTCCGGGTTTCAATCCTGCGTAGAGGCAGTAACATAGAAAAATAATTAATACAATTCCTACCCCAGCTATGGTTAGCGGAATGAGAACAGGATATTCCGTGGACTAAATAAAGGGTTAAGTTCGAAGTTCGTGATGGCTCCCGATTACGACAAGAAAGTTCCCGAGTTCGAAAAGAGGTTTCCGAGTCCGAGAAGGTTCCCGAGTCCGACAAGAAATACCTGAAGAAGGCCGGAGGGCATATCGGCTGAAACGTTGTACAAATAACAATGAAGATGGGGACAATAGTCCGAATAATGCAGATAATACTGTTTTCAACTAGTTTTTACCTTAGGTTATAGTTAATAGAAACTTTTGTGAAAAAAGTTTCTTTCAGAAAGTTTATTGTTTCCAAAATAAGGGGTGTGTCAACAGTAATGAGATCACACCCACATTCTGTACCCAGGTAAAATCCACATTGCCCTCCGTGGTGTTTTAGTGTTCTTATACATCAGTGTACTTATAAGCACCGCTGTGCCTATTTACGTTGTGTGGGAGGACTACAAAATAGTGTTTATTCCATTAAAACTCGGTCGAATGTAAACACCTCTTGTTTCTCCTGAATACAGACCAAAAGAAACAACAGATAAGAAGACAGTAAGTAACTTAGGAACCTAAAATGCCCGGTCCGCTCAATCTAAAAAACACCGACGTGAAAAGTTGACTATGGCTTCCCTTTGAGGCACCGTTCGGAAGCCATTTGAGTTTAAATGTGATCCCCCTTGATGAGCGGCGAAAAACCTCCTCAAAACCCACAACAGACAGATGGTGAACTCTCCACTTAAGTATGATCAGCTTTAGTCTATGGCTAGGCTAAGCCAGCCATTGAACGTAATCCCGTTATTTTCCATTGCGGTCTGTCAGAGTGTGTTATCACAGAACAAACGCTTTTAAATACTTTGATTATAGTCCGTGTGCGAAGAAGTATGGCCGACAGTTTTCGTCTGGGTAGGACAAGAGAATAACATAGTATTATCGATGGTGGTGGGGGGATAAATCTCCCATTTATAGACTTCCTACACACAAAAAATATTCAAAATAAAAGAATGAATGAAGGAATAATAAAGAGAAATGAGAGACTGATTACATCAGTCAGTGACAGCAATAAATAAAAATAAGAAAAAATCTCGAAAACAAAAACAGAAAAAAAAAAACAAAAAAAACAATATAGTTTGTTAGGGTTTCTTCGAATTTTACGGCACAGCAACCCTTGTTGGGTTATTTTATACCAAAGACGTTTTTTTTCCTATTCATGCTTGTTGGGTATTTAATTTTTTAAACTCAGTTTTTAAACACCTTTTTTTAAACTCAATTTTTCTATTTAACCCATAGATGGGACCCTAACAGGTAGTACCAATCTGGCAGAGAGAACATGGGAGTAATGACGATAAAGGGGTACTCCACACTCTCCAGAGATCCAAAATTGGAAATTCACCATTAGATGAAATTTATCATCATACTCAGGATACTTAAAAACCCTCAGCCACCACCTTCTAGCACATAAATGATAAAAAGGGCTGGCGCTCTCCATAAGGGCAATAGGGTTGGGTTAATAATATAGGTGCTGGGGCTTGACGTGGCCAGCTCGATTGATCGGAGGGGGTGTCTCCGACCGCGCGTCTAGTCTGAGATTGGCCAAGTATATGGATACTTCAAACAAGAATAACTAAGAACATTGCACATGTGATGAACTGGACATGGTCTCGAAGAGGAAACTTAATCTCAATCTCTAATAATAGCAACAAAAAATAATGCCATCAAAACATTGATAGTACACAGAATAGCAAATGTAGGCTATGTGGTCATAGAGCTGAAACAGTTAATCACACAATGAAATACAAAAATAAGCACGACGAGGCGGGAAAGAGAATCATAGGGAATTGTCCGAGAAACTGAAATCTATAATAACAAACGGTGTATACACAAACCAGAAACTATCTTTGACAAAGAAATGCATAAAATTTGCAAGTACTTTGAGATACAAACGGATCACCCTATACAGCCAGAATACCAGACGTAGTTTTAATTAACAAGAAGAAAAGAACCTGTCATCCAGTGAATTTTGCTGTGATAGCAGAGCACAGAGTAAAAGTGAAAGAATGCGAAAAGTTGGACAAATACATGGACCTTGCCAGAGAGCTGAAAAAAACTGTGGAACATAAATGACGGTCATACTAAACAAAGTTGGGACTCTTGGAACGATCACAAGAATGTAGAAAAGAGACTCAATGAACCGGAGATTAGAAAAGGAATTGAAACCAAACAGACGACAGCACAAGTAATATTAGTCAGAATCCTTAGAAGACTCATAGAGACCTACTAGATTTGCTGTCATTCCAACTCTCGTCAAAGACCATTAGAGCTGATGTAAAAAGTATTCCAAGAAGAAAACTAATAAGTATTTGTTTATTTGACTTTAAAGTGATTTCTTCAATAATAGTTTTGGTTTGGTTTGTTTTACGGCATATCAACCTCAGTGGGTTATTTAATGCCGATAAAGTTTTGAAATAAATCAATTCTTAATGGATAATACAATTTTGTTTATCAACTCATGTTTTTCTATTTAACCCATAGATGGGACCCTAACAGGTACTATCACTCCGGGTCAGAGTGGACCAGGGAGCAATGGTGATGAAGGGGTGCTCCACATTCCCCAAACCTCCAAAACTGGAACCTCACCATCAGATAGAGTTTAAGGTCATTCCCAGGACATGTAGACCCTCAGTCACCGCCTTCTAGCACCCATCTGATAAAAAGGGTTGGGGCTTGCTATAAGGGCAATAGGGTTGGGGCAATCATTCCATAATAGTGCTTTTACATCTTTGTTTTTCGGTCTGTGTCTAGTCTGTTGGGTTTTGTTCATTTTATTTGTTTTAACGGCATATCAACCCCTTATGGATATTATGCCGTGATTAACTTATAAATGTTTGATTACAATCATAACTATGTTACATTGCATCATTTTTAATATAATTTTTTATTTCTCATTATATTTCTTTGATATGATTATCATAATATTGCTGTTGTGGAAATGGGAGCTGAACTCTAAGTCTCTTCACTATCAACTGTATAATTTTTTGGTACAGGCAAATCTATATAGTATATTGAGGGTTATCATAGTGATCACCACGATATAAATAGATGGAAGACTAAGGAGGAATAAAAATAGAGAAAAAAATGTTTATTGATAAAACAAAACAAGGGCCTTTCGTCCGGTGCTTTCAAGTTTTACACCGGAATCGATATAAACGTATATATATATATGTGTGTGTGTGTGTATTGCATTTCACATAGCGCTAATACTCTTGGGAAAGGTATGAATCCAATTCTCCCTCAAGCTATGGATAAATAGCAGGACTGACTGGACTCTTTAACCATGGTTAGCTAACCAGTCTAGGAGAAGAAACTCTGAATTCAAACCTGTTAAACGCGGCGTAAAAATTGATCTTGTGTCGCATCCTGCTTGCGGAGGGGTTGATATATTATATATATATATATATATATATATATATATATATATATATATACATAAAAGAATCCAACTGACTGATATGTAGGGGATGAATCTATCTGGGATCATCAGTATCTCCAGTACATTTACAATGTATGTTCGTGGTGATGCAAACATAGATTTATAGGGTTTTTACAAATCCCTAAGAGAGCTCAATGTATGATAACTGATAAGTTGATTATATACAGAGTAATATTAAACAAAACAAAAAACTTAAAAAACCGTCACTTCCTTTTTATAAATTTATTTCCACCAGAACTCAATAAAAGCCGAGTTTTAGTCAAATGATGGTTTATGTTTTTCTTCCCTTGTAAGTATATATATATATATATATATATATATATATACATACATGGGAGAAATATGAGGAGGTTAATCCGACAATATGTGGAGAAAAGTAGACAAACACGGGATGTTATGAAACTGGATGTTTATTGTCGACGATGCAACGTTTTGGTCATTTAGACCTCTTCAGGACGAATGTAATTCTTGCTTAATGAAGGACATTTTCAAAATGGTGAGAACTGTAGGTTGTCAGTAGGGGCAGGGGTGGTTGGGGGTGCGTAGTGGATTTTCTTCTCTCTAGATGGGGAGTGTTTATATGGTGATGCAGGTGTGGACCAGAATGTTGGACCCATCCCCATCATCCAACATTATGGACCCACACCTGCATTACTATATAAACACTCCCCATAGAGAGAAGAAAATCCAGTACCCACCCCAACCACCCCTGTCCCTACTGAAAACCTACTATTCTCGCCATTTTGAAAATGTCCTTCATGGAAGCAAGAATTATATTCGTCCTGAAGAAGGTCTAAATGACCGAAACGTTGCATCGTCGGCAATAAACATCCAGTTTCATAACATCCCGTGTTTGTCTACTTTTCTCCACACACACACACACACACACACACACACACATATATAATATATATATATATATATATATATATATGGACATGTAAACAACTTAATAGCTGGATTATATTTTGAACATTTTTGATAATCTCTTACACTTTTTTATATATTTACACCAAACTCTTTTTGAGTTTATTTTTGGATTAAAAATGCTTCTGATTTTTAAAAATAAAATTTATTTTATTTTTGAAACAGTATGCGCATTTAAAAAAATTCAAGCATTCCAGCGTGTGTTTGTACCCCCTATTCTCTTCCAACGGTTTTTTATCCCTTCTTTCTTTCATATATTTTGCTCGTTGATGATGACCCTTCTACTAAGGTGTCGAAACAGATTCTGTCAGCAGATAATAATTACTAATTGTTTTTTCAAAATGTTAAATTCATTCTGTCGGATTAATTTCCATTTATTTACATATATATTATATAATATATATATATATATATATATATATATACCGCCAATAGCCAACCAACATAATGACCTTCACATCGATGATTTATCGAGAAACTAGAAACGTTTCTTTTTTTTCTCTTTATTCTCTCTTTTTTCCTTCTTAATGCAAATTTCGATACAGCAATAATTTTGCTGCCGCTCCTGTTGACCTTCGTAAAATCCTGAGATTTGTTTCGACGCCTACAGAGATAGAGTGGAAACGGCAAAAACACGAGAACAATAAACTAGTACGACGCATAATAGCCGTGGCGCCGAATACCGACTGAGAACAGCTGCGTGCAGACGCATCTTCCGCACAGCAAAGTAGTTCCTCTCCATTCGTATATATACGATTCGATTCGTTTCGATAGAAAAAAAACGCCGGCAACATATTTTTCACAATGTCAGAGAAATCTTAGAAGTTTATTAAGCTCTTTACTATCATTTTGATTTTTAGGACTGTTGTCCTCATCTTTATTGTAAAAGATGCAAACACAACGTTTCGGCCGCCCTGTCGGCTGGGGCGTTAGAATGCACCGAACTGCACCTCTGCAGAGGGGTAAGACTCCCAATGCGGCCACCTGTTGGCCGTGACTGATGCTTAAGGATAGAGCCCAGGTGGATGAGCAGTTCATGACATGCAATATTCCACTTTGGCCCTATCTTGGGCTAGACGGGCGGTCGGAGAGGCCCTCCGATCAATCGGCTGGTCACGTCAAGCCCTAGCACCATATGATTTTCCCAACCCTATTGCCCTTATGGCAAGCCCCAACCCCTTTTTATCATATGGGTGCTTGAAGGCGGTGGCTGCGAGTCTACATGTCCTGGGAATGACGTTAAACTCTATCTGATGGTTAGGTTCCAGTTTTGGGGGTTGGGGGGAATGTGGAGCACCCCTTGATCACCATTGCTCCCTGGTCCACTCTGGTCCGGAGTGGTAGTACCTGTTAGGGTCCATCTATGGGTTAAATAGAAAAAATGATTTGATAAAAAAAATTGTATTATCCATTAAGAATTGATTTATTTCAAAACTTTATCGGTATTAAATGACTCACTGAGGTTGATATGCCGTAAAACAAAACAAACAAACAAACAAACAACGTTTTGGCCGTTGTAAACTCCGGTCTTCTTCAGCTGTTCCTTGTAATCTATTGAGTTAGACTGTTCTCACTCTGCTATAAGTGTACACTTGTAGGAGAATCAGAACAGTCTACGTCATTAAAGGGTTAGGAAGTAACGAAAGAGTCTTACGAAAGCAAAAATCCAAGCTTATGCACATCTGTGTACTTATTAACCCTGGGGTAAATAAGTCCGTGGTTGTAGCTGGAAGAAAACAGTCACAAAGTAATCTGATACACGTTCAAGAAATTGAGCTGTTGTAATGGAATATGCATCTTGTGTTGTGAGGCTTTAAAAAGAGAAGATCTTGCTTGCTAGAGACAACAAAATGAATTCTTACTTGAAATTCTTATATATTTAGAACCAATAAATGCAGGTCATTGTAACATCTTTGATAACAATATTGATAGCAGAGGGACAAACTGACTACATTTCAGTGATAGGAAATTGGTTAATGTGTTACATAATTATTAGAATCCTAATAATTTTGTACAGTAGTGTAGAAACCAAAATGGCTGTTATAAGTTCAGTCGGCGGCCTTGAAGGATTGAATGACAAGGCTTGACCTCAGTCCTGATCCTTCTTCCGGTGGATACCGTGAGAATCGGTGGAGAAGACCCTCTTTCGGTTTAGATTAGAAACAGAGTTTTAGTCAGATCGGCCAAAGACCACGACGGTGGTAAGTTGTACTATGCCCGGTGCCGACTCAATCTGCGCAGGTAGTCTGGTGGGGATTTCAGAATAAAATATGATCTAAGTTAAATCGAAGTCTTGTGTTATTATCTAAAAACTACCAATGACACAGGGCTTCTGATAAAGAGAAATCCCCAATGGAAGACCAGACGATGAAGTCCAGACGCTAGAAGAGACGCTGGAAGAAGAAGAATAGAAGTAAGAAAGTAAGGAAAGAGAGTATACAACAAATGTTACAAGAAGTGATCCTTTCCCACAAGAAGACACAACCAATTCTGTAGCCTATCCAAAGTAGACAAAATAAGCTGAGATGAATCTAACCAGATATGGGAACTGTATTTCACCCTAGAGTGAATCTGGCTTTTGTATAGATATAACAAATTATCTGGTGTTAGATACTTTCTTGAGTGATATAGTTATACCATTTTCGCTGTGCTCTTTGCAATGTAATATAGGTGTCCCACTTCAAAGTTGGAGTAAAATGGAGTATACCCAATTAGGGGGGTAAAATAGAGCTTGTGAATTTAAGAATAAAAATGTAGTTTGTCAAGTTTTAGAAGAAAAACTATTACACTATGCGTGCCTCTATATAATCATGTATATATATATATATATATATATATATATATATATGCACACACATATATATATATGCACACACATACACACACACACACACACACATATATATATATATTTAGTAGAAAGGTATAGATATATAACCTACTTCCGTTTTACCCACAAAGAGATCATCAGGGTTAATTGTAATGAATTAATCAAGAAATTGATTAAAGAAAATTGCGGAAGAGAATAATACAATTATAGCCGTGAAAAACAGTTTCGCAATGACGATACACGATATGATATATATATATATATATATATATATATATATATATATTATATTTTGCTTGAAGGCAACTACAATGCGAATATCGCATAAATTCGATAATTATAGAAGATAATAATAATGACAAGTGAATTTCGCAAAGAATCACTCGGTGTGTAGAATATCGTACAGACTGTTTCAACTTTATTAAGTCTCATCAGCGATATATACTAACGACTCCCCTCCGACAGGAATCGAAACCGCGACCTCAGCAGGATAGTTAAACACTATACTGTTTCAGCCATGATACATCACCGAGAAACTCCTGCGAAATTAACCTTGACATTGATACTGGGGCGTCTACTGCCATATAAGGCAAGTGAGGCGCTGAGTGATATTCGCATTGTAGTTGCCTTTGCATTGTAGTTGCCTTCAAGCAATATATATAATATATATATATATATATATATATATAGAGAGAGAGAGAGAGAAAGAGACAGAGAGAGATAGATAGATAGATAGATAGATAGATAGATAGATAGAAATGAACTAAAAGACAACCTAAACAAGACCAGTTAGATAAAATATTACAAGACATGTGAATGGCAAGGATGTCACTAAACTAAGACCGGATAAGAAACTTGAAGGCAGCACTTAAAAAAGTCCAAGTGTGTATTTGTCTTACCTGGAATAAAAAAATATTCGTGGTGGTGGTAGATTGATCCACAATACAGATATTGTCGTAATGAAACCGTTTTTCTACCAAGAATGATATAATCTATCTGCCAATATAAAGTACAAAAACAGTGAGCCCTGATAGAGCTCGAATTCCATCATCCTGTTTTCACTTGATTCTCTTGGATTGTCCCTTAGTTCAAAGCAAGATCTAATCACTTAATGCTGAGTTCAGTAGTCTTGCGTTCCATTTTTGTGACACACTTAACCAAAGACACTTGTAGTAATAATAATCTCAGATTACTAAGCTGAATGAGATTTCTGTGAGAAGCAAGCCTGAACTGAATATTTTAACGTGTTCAAGGCCGACATTGCTACATTGGTTTTCAATCAAGATTGCCAAACGGAAAAGACAAAAAATCGGTAACGTTACAGACCTCGTATAATTGAGGAAACCTCTTATTTAGGCCAAATTGCTCTATATCTATATACCCAATTAACCGCAATTTATCTATTCCCCTCTCTCTCTCTCTCTCTCTCTGTGTGTGTCTCTCTCTCTTTCTCTGTCTTTCTATCTCTGTCTTTCTATTTCTTTGTCTTTCTGCCTCTCTTTCTTCTCTGTCTCCTTTTCTTTTCTCTCTCTCTCTTTCTTCCTCTCTCTTCTCTCTCTCTCTCTCTCTTCTCTTCTTTCCTCTCTCTCTAATACTCCCTTTATAAGAAACTGTGTACAATTATTCATTAAAACAGCCCAAAGCAATAATACTAACTCTAGATTTTGATTTGTCATTCTTGATTTTATTTCTAGCACCGTAGGCGTCATAAAAAACGAAAGAAAGGGAGTAGGCAATGTGTAATCTAAATGACGTGTTCATTTCTGATTGGCTGTTTTCAGGAAGGTGACAACTTTCCTGAACAAGCCCTATCATCCAACCAGATAACACTTCGATGTAGCGGCCTCCGGCAAAACTCCGTTTGAACCCGCATAAATGATTTAACGAGACAATTTCTTTCTTTCTTTATACAAAAAGAAAGGTTGTTAATGAGATGGAGCTTTTAACAATAAGAAATAATTAAGAAGAAGCCATGTTGCAGCAGGATATAACTAATCACATATAAATATATTTTTTAAAACTTAAAAAGACAATGAATTAATAAACGAATATTAATATCATTAAAATAATCATTGAAATTGACTTAAGCATTACTAATTATGTATATAGATAGTTCTTCAAACTGGAAGTGTAAAATAATTACATTGCATTATTACTTAGTTACGATTAACAATTTGGAAAAGATGTTGAAGTCAATAAATCTCTTTATTGTCACTCACTTATATGGAAGCGCGTGGTGTAATGGTTAAAGTCATGGGAAATGGACTCGTCACCCCGAGTTCAAATCCTGGACGTGGAAATAGCATGTTCACTTAGCGCTAATACCCTTGGGAAAGGTATGAATCCTACTCTCCCCCAGCTATGGGTAAATAGTAGGGCAGACTGGGCTCTTTAGCCTGAAAACTCTGAATTCAAACCTGTTAAACTTCGCTTAATAAATTGACTTTGTGTCCCATTCTGCTCGTGCGGAGGAGTTGGTAAATATATATATGGAAAAAAAATCATGCGTGTTTTAATGATTATCGTCGTAGTAAATAAACCCGGCGAGACGAGTTCAAATCCTGGACGAAACAGTTTGCATTTCACTTAACTAACAAAGCTGAGGAACAAATGTTCTTGGTATTGTTAAGTATTTGGCCGCCATCTTTGGCCAGTTGCAAAGAACTTAAGGTAAATAAATAAGTAACGAGTTATAGAATCCTTTGGTAAGTGAATGAGTCCTGTGACATAGAATCCTTTTGGTAAGTGAATACGTCCTAGTACTACGTTCCGACGTCCAAGAAGATCCAAGTGTCAATGAGCTAAGATTAGAATCAGGCCAGTATAAATACAACAGCAGCAGCAGCAGCACTGCCAGTGATTGGATAAGAGGTTGCCTTCCCTGGTCACATGGTAGTCAGCGAGTCTATATTTAGAAGTGACCATTTACTACACACCTTATATCCACAAAATCCCAACAGGTATCCCTGGAACGGTACCCAGAGGTTTGGAAAAAGGCTGGAGGAATTGGAAATCGGAGGAAGAATATTGGCCATCATTATTAAGATCATTGTTAAGATCGGCTAGAATACTCAAAAGAATCTTGGAGAAATGAGGATATTTGCTGTCACTCAAACTACACTGAAACGCCAACAACTAACGCTGGTGTGAAAAACTCATTAGACGTGAAATAATAATAATAATAATAATAATAATAATAATAATAATAATAATAATAAAATTAATTATTAAAATCTACGTGGTAATCATAATATGATGTCTAATTTCACTAATAGCTTTTGAGGACCCTTGGGCTGACCTCGTGCTTTTTCCTTTCTCTTTCTCGTAATTAAGTATCAGTAATTGATACGTTGCCATATTTTCCGTTTGTTCGGCCAGACAAGGTTTTCACCTCATGAAGGTTGATCATATTAAAGAGTTTCGAATGTGTACCAACAGTGATATAAGTAACACAATTGTAGTAGCATTCATCGAGCTTGCAAGCCTTAATATCGGCAATGGCGTGAGACAGATTCTATATATACACCTTTCATAGGGCTTATTGAGAAAATCCCCAACAGAGGATTGACGGTGATTAATGTTAATAACTGGAGTTAACTAGTGCCTCAATTTATTATTCAGGTGGTTTTGTAAGTGAAATTATCAAAAACCTACGATTCCACCCCCACGTTTCGAGCAAGTGGTTTGGTAGACTGATTCGATATAATAATGTAATCATTTTAAGATTTTTATTTGATTTAGTTAAATTAATTAATTAATTGTTAATAAAACAATAGTAAAAGTAACTTTCTCACGAGAGGAAATGCAATTTGAAAAAAGAAAAAAAAGAGAAAACTAAATAAATAGAAAATCCTAATTTGATTAGACTCAAAATCTACTGAGGTTCAGAAAAACCTGTCTGGGTATTAGTGTCAAGATTGACCCATGACACGGTTTATTTACATATATTGTGCACACTTCATTCATAAAAAGCAATCCTTAAACACAGTAACTAACTAACTAACTAACTAACTAACTATATATATATATATATATATATATATATATATATATATAGCGATATGGTCTCTGACTATGCCTGCTGAAGTCCCGGTTTCGATTTCTGTCGGAGGGAAGTCGTTAGTATACATCGCTGATGAGACTTAATAAAGTCGAAACAGTCTGTACAGTGTTCTGCATAGCGAGCCATCCTTTGCCGGTGTTCATTTGTCAAGATTATTTTTATAATTATCGAATTTTATGCGATACATGCATTATGATTGCCTTCAAGCAATATATAAATAATATATATATATATATATATATATATATATATATACTAAAAAACCAAGGAGATGCTGTCGTTGGGTTTTTGTCTGTATTTGGAGGGCTCATCCCTAAACAGACAAGAAATCCTCAAATACAGACAAAAACACAACGACCGCTTCCCCATGGTCGCCCCTGGCCAGCACAGGCATAAACTAATCCACACACTAACAAAAGAGTTCAGAAACCAACAAGCAGACACAAAATAAAACCCGCCTTCCACAATCCTGCCAAACAACAACCAACTAACTACGTAATATCCTAACCTCATAGATGCATACACAAAAGCAAATATATACGCAACAACCATAGATGTCTAGTATGTAAACATTTAATAACAGACTCCCCATTCACAGTACACACACCTACATCAAGATACAACACCCAGCTTACCTGCGACAACACTAACATCATCTACTATATCTTTTGCACCAAATGTAATAACAGCAGATATATATTAGCGACCAAAATATCTTTCAGACGTAGATTTAACAACCATAAACTTACTATTCGATAAGGCTCTCAATATGGACCTATAGCGAAGCATTTCAACAAAACAGGTGCATCCAAATAGATCCCACTTTCCATCAACTCAAAATCGCAAACCAAAAGAAACAAAATGGATAATACACGTTAGTTCACACACATAAGGTTTCAACTCAAATTCAAATATATATATATATATATATATATAAATTTTATATATATATATAATGCAGATAATATGGGTACTATATTTATAAGTTAACAGTGCCCAATATCATTGTTTCAGCATTTATTTCTAGTTAAGGTAGCGCGGACATGGAGTCAACGGCGCCTGGTTTCTGACAGTTTCTAGCCTATGCGATATTCAGACCAAATAGGGATATTGACTCAGCGGTTGGTTTATATAAGCTGTGGTTTGGTCCTTTAAGGAAGGTAGGGGACTGGATTTTGATTAGTCGGTTGCTATGCGTAGCACAAAGTTTACCCGGATATACAGTTATTTAATTAGGTTAAGCGTTCTGTTGTCTGCTCTATCTGATGGTGATAGATTGCCTTAACTCGTTATTTTAATTGTCGGTTGCTATATGTAACACGAACTTCACTCGAATCTATAGTTATTTATTTGTATTGTTCAGTAGATATACTAGTGAAATTAACGCAATGTAATATGTAAAACTGGCGTGGACCGGAAAGCAAAAGAGAGTTTACGAAAAGAAGAAATGTTGTCACTTGTTCCCCGGTGACGAAAAAAGTCGACAAACGCACTCCCACCCACCCAAAAAAAAGAAAGATAAAAACAACGCTTACATTTATTTCAGACGCTACATGTTCTTTGGATAGGACCCACATAAAAGGAGAAACGGAACCTGTTTTGTTCAGTCAATTGCGGAAAGTGATTGACCTGTCACTGTAAAATCGCGCCCCTTCGCAAATGCCCTGCATGTCCACTATAGTCGAGTGCCGAGAGTGTATGTAGGGTAGGAACTTTAAACAGGTTCAAAACAAGGGATTTAACGTCCAAAAACAGCATTGCCTTAGCCAATTAAATACTTCTGTGGGCTCCCAAGTATATTAGTTTTTTTTACGGCATATCAACCTCAATGGGTCATTTAATGTCGACAAAGTTGTGAAATAAATTCATTCTTAATGCATAATGCAATTTTGTTTATCAACTCATGTTTTTCTATTTAACCCATAGATGAGACCCTAACGTACTACCACTCCGGGTCAGAGTGGACTAGGGAGCAATGGTGATGAAGAGGTGCTCCACATTCCCCAAACCTCAAAAACTAGAACCTCACCATCAGATAGAGTTTAAGGTCATTCCCAGGAAATGTAGACCTCAGTCACCGCCTTCAAGCACCATATGATAAAAAGGGGTTGGCTTGCCATAAGGGCAATAGGGTTGGGAAAATCATATAGGTGCTAGGGCTTGACGTGACCAGCCGATTGATCGGAGGGGGCTCTCTGACCGCCCGTCTAGCCCAAGATAAAGTATATTAGTGTTTCCAGAAAGGTGGAGAGGGTCATGTGATCCCTCCACCCTCTTGAGAACGTACAAACTTATTGATTCATCATATTCATAGATATGATCTTCTATAATTGCTGAAAACCGGAACCGGAATATTTCCTTGGGAAACCATTATTTTCAGCGGCATATTTGAAAGCATCAAAGGTCATCTCGTGCACCAACCTTGCAGACATCAATGCATTAACTTAGTAATATTTGTATCTTCAGATGCACTTTTCTGTGTTAGCTTCATCTGAAATAATAGGAAAGAAAAACGGATTCTCTATTTAAATGGAGGAAGCATTAAATTTACTTTATACACGAATGTTTAAATTTGGTTTATATAGACTGCAGCAAAATACACTTACCATTTAAAAAAGAAAAAAAACGAATATTTACGTGGCTCAATCCGTCGGCAAATTAGAAATTAAAATTTACCTTCATAGCCACACACACACACACACACACACACACACATATATATATATATATATATATATATATATATATATATATATCCATACATATATATAAATCTAGATAGATATCTTCTGCTTTTATTCGTTTCCTAAACTATCTCAACCAATATATTGAGCACTTTTTATATTCAATCACATTTCCGAATTATTTGGTTAATTCTTTTTTTTTCGGCTGTCAAAATTGTGACTTGCTATTTTTTTCATCCTCTCTACAAACACCCCCATATATATATATATATATATATATATATATATATATATATATATATATATAACTTACCACTCATTTTATTTAAACTGTGTTTTTTCAAATGTCTCACTGTACACTATATATATATATATATATATATGATATAGATAGATAGTCATCCACATGCAGTCCTATTTTGACGTTTTACGTCTCTTCAGTATAGCTAGACTTGGCAAGATGCCCCCAGACAGTATCGAAACTCGACCAATTTATCATGGCTGGGCCTTATCAACACGACCCACTAGAGGAGGATAATTTTATTGATAAATACATACTTATGTAAGTAAAAAGTGCCAAAGAGTGGTCTATCAGTTTTAAGGAGGGCCTTGCAATTTAAGCTTAAACACATGATCGCATAGACGGAAAACTGACAGTCATCAAGTGCCGTATCTACGCTATACTAACTTAAATGCCCTATAACTGATATTTAGCACTCGTTATCTATAGATATAGCAAACTATACCATTAATAGTATATATATATATATATATATATATATATATATATATATATCCTTTCTAATTTTCTGGCCATCTTTTTAATATCAGGGTGGAACTGGTGTAGTAATCCACCGAAGGTATCATTACTACGAGCGCTTTCGGCATGTCAATCTGCCATCTTCAGGTATGAAACTGATGTGATATTTCAGGTGTCTTGTTTTTTTAAAAAAATAACGCGCAGTAACGTAGGAATTGGTAGTGGGAGGTAGTAAGAATCGGTAGTGGGAGGTAGAAGGAATTGGTAGTAGGTTGGTAATGATTGCAGTAGAGATTTTTGTAGGAGGAGGTCACAAGTTTGTGAGAATGGAAGGGGAAAATTGGAAGGAGAATAGGCGGGAAACTATAGGTATTTGTGAAAATGTTGACTTGTTTCAAAGTTTATTTGGTTTGAGGTAGGTCTACCGTAAAATTTTAAAAGAAAATACACTCACACTACACAAAGAAAAAACAAACAAAAACTTCAAATAATCGAAGCTCTATATTCAAAAAAAATCCACTTAATATTAAAAAATGGCCAGAAAATTAGAATGGATCGAACAAAATGTCCGACACGAATCATCAGTACAGTTTAACGAAACATGTCTAAAAGAAAAAATGCTGCCAAAATACATTTATATATATATATATATATATATATATATATATATATATATTTGGAGGATATGTGCTTAATTGAAGTCATACCTAATTCTTGAAAATTAATTCTAAATTCATTAATTATTAACTAATTAATTTTCAAGAATTAGGTATGACTTCAATTGTCAAAATTGTGGCTAAAAGTGAGTCGTATATATATATATATATATATATATATATATATATATATATATGTGTGTGTGCGTAGGTTAGGCGGTTGATTTAGAAGGCTATCACAATGCAGGTGTAAAGAAAAAAATAATAATACGGTAACAATGGTGTTGTGTGTTAACCTGTATTTAATTCTTGAATTTTCGAGATAATATCTCTTTTTTAAAAGATCACTGGAACTGAAGCAGTCTAGTTATGACATTTCTTATATATATATATATATATATATATATATATATATATATATATTATATGGCATTTCTTACACACACACACACACACACACACACACACACACACATATATATATATATATATATATATATATATAGTGTGTGTGTATGTATATGTGATCTTGTGATAAACAACCTTAGGTAGATAAATAACCCGGCTGATATAACCGAGAGCCGTTTTTGTCTATACTAATCAGATTAAAGTTTCGCCAAGTCTTGCCCCAAACTGTGAAACTCTTTCTTTCTTTCTTTCTTTCTCTCTTTCCTTTCTTTCTTTTTTTCTTTCTTTCATTCATTCATTGAATTCAAATCCGCTTGCTCCAAAGAATGTTTTAGATTGGATTAAAATTGTTGTGGCTTCCAGGATTTCGTTTCCGGTGAATCCAAACGACAAGAGGAAAACAAAAAGGGAAAATTCTCTTATTTCTTGCTTCATTATCATTTCTGCTTTCATATCTTTATTCTTGTAAATTTCTGCAGAATTGTTTCGCCTCAAAATTCCTCACCATTTTAGCGATTTCTTTTTTTCATGTTATTGCATTAGAAGTCTAATTTCTTTTCTTACTGATGCAGCTTATATATATATATATATATATATATATATATATATATATATATATATATATATATATATATATATATATATATATGAATGAGTGAACAAATAAAAGATATAGCTTTTATTTATTTACATGGGAACAATATTCACAACCAATGGTTTCCTGCTAACGCATTCGTCAGGTAAACGAAATATTAAAAAAAATGATGTTGGCACTTCGAAGTGCCGAAAGTACTCGGGACATGAAGTTTGGTGGACTAATCCACGAATTCCACCTAAATATTAAAAAGTTGGCCAGAAAACTTGAAAAGATCGCAAATAAAATTGTTAAACAGGAGATGTGTCTTTTGTTTAATTCAACATACATAAATGAAAAAATGCTGCCAAAATACACACACACACACACAACACACACACACACACACCACACACACACACAACACATATATATATATATATATATATATATATATATATAAGTTAGGATATATGTATATATATATATATATATATATATATATATATATATATATATCAAAAAACTCCAAATACTAGAAGCTTTACGCTTAAAACAATATAAACCATCCTCAAACAAAATTAATTTCCAATGCAGTACTCACATTTTTGTTTAATTCAATATGATGATGGCACTTCGAAATGACACGAAAATATGCTTGACCCAAGAGATACAACACACACACACACACACACGTACACACACACACACACACACACACACACACACACACACATATAATATATATATATATATATATATATATATATATATATATATATATAATAAAGTATGTATTTTTATATATTCGATAATTATGATGAATTTCGCATTCTATTTTGTCATATATACCTTCAAGCCATTTCAATTACACTTCATGCATTCCTATTTACCAACATGTGTTCAAATTTTAATATAAGCCAATTTGCATAATCTGGACAACAGCTTAATTGAGCCAATGTAATACATTTCTGCTTTCCCAGCTAACCGAAGTTTTATTCAGCTGTCTCTAGCCCAAAGCTTCTATTGCAAAAGTGACTGTCCGGCATGCCCTCACTTCTGTGACCTGACATTGTCGGAATATAAGTACACACACACACACACACACACACACACACACACACACACACACACAGATATATATATATATATATATAATACATACATGCACACTCATACACACAGGCATATTATTTTTTCCCGCGAACCAGTGAGTCAGAAAGAAAACAGATGACGCCGAAACATCAAATATTCAACATGATTGCACCGAGCATGAACGGTTGTGTGCACCGACAAATGACAAGTAACGGACTTGTCATTTGCAGGCAATGCAGTTGGTGTCAGATGGGGGAAAAATGTAGTCAGGGAACTGGAAAGAAAATCATCTTCCGATGTCCAGGGGACATGTTCAATAAGAATGAAAGAGAAATGGAAAGAGACAGAGAGACAGATAGATAGAGAGAGACAGAGACAAAGACATAGAGAGACGGACAGAGAGACAGCCAGAGGCATAAAGACGGAGAAAGAATAAGAAATGAAATGATGGGAAAAGGAAACAGTTAAAAAATATTTAAAAGATGCACCCCCCCCCAGAAAAAATGCGAATAAAATGCGAAAAAAATGTGGAAAAAAGCGAAAAAAGAATATTGATTATTTACAGAACTGACAAAAACATATCTGTTTATTTGTCAAAGGAATTTCATTTTTGTTCACAAGAGCATACATTCCTGTGTACCTTATATATATATATATATATTATATATATATATGTGTGTGTGTGTGTGTGTGTGTGTGTGTGTGTGTGTGTGTGTGTTTGTGTGTGTTCTTTGAAGAGACGATGACTTAACGAGGAAGACCGAAATAAATCGAGTGAGCCACGATTTTGGGTGTCGTGAAAAAGAAGTAACAGTAACCGAATAAATCGAAACAATGAATGAATATAAAAAGTGGTTATATGTAGAGCTTATGTTGAATATATATATATATATATATATATATATATATATATATATGGGTGTGTGTGTGTGGTATGGGTGTGTTTCTGTGTCATTTGAAGAGACGAATACTTAACGAGGAAGACCGAAATGAATCGAGCGAGCCACTATTTTGTGTGTCGTGAAAAAGAAGTAAAAGTAACCGAATAAGTCGAACAATGAATGAATATAAAAAGTGGTTATAAGTAGAAGTTATGTAGAAAATATATATATATATACATATATATGCAGTGTGTGTGTGTGTGTGTGTGTGTGTGTGTATGTGTGTGTGTGTGTGTTACAATGCATAATCCAAATCAACACTACTACAGTATCACATAATAAAAATAATGTAATTAAATATCCCATGATAAAATGGAATATTCTGATCAAAGTCCTTGTATATAGTAGAAGTGATAATAACTGCAGATTATGTCTTGTAGAAGAAAATCTCCCATTCAAACATGATAATACTGAGAGAAAATGTTAAAAATGAATTTATTTTTGAGTGCGAATATATTAATAAATTTATTTTATATCACTTGTCACTTGGTTGGCCTCAACATTTTCCCTGTATTTTGTACTGCATAGACCACAAAATCAATAAATAATACCTTTTTGTTGTGTGTTCATTGCATGTACAAAAACATCACACGTAATATAATCCTGATACCATAACATTTGGTTGGGTAGCCAGCACTTCTTCTAATTCAGTCTAATGATAATGTGCTTCACAGGAAACTTAATATAACGGACTCAACGAGAATATAATTTTTATATTTTATATTTTAGACCCGCTCTGTCATAGTAACATTGAGTATATTTCATCATCATCATCATGTCGCGCATGCAGCACGGGTATCCATGACAATCTTTCGCCAACCTTCCCTATCATTCATTGCACCTGGGAGCTCCTCTGTGGAGCAACCAACATCCTCACATAGCTGGTCAATGTAGGTCCTTGCTGGGCGCCCCACACTTGCATGTTCATGTGTTGGCTTCCACAGGAGAACGTCACTTATGAGTTCATCCTTGTTTCTCCAGCAGTGTCCTGCATGTCTTGTCCGTCTCACTCGGATAATTTGTGAGATGGGGACAGGTGACCGTAGAGCTGTTTCCTTGTGGGGTGCTGCTTCCATGACTTGTTCAAGACTGCGCGCAACATTCTTGTGCAGCTCCCATCTATCTTATTCTCAAGACGTTTTGTTAGGGTCCAGGTGGTGCAACCATATAGCGGCCGACCATGCCTTTGCTATCCGTGTATTAACATCGCTATCTGTGGAGGAAATATTACCACCCAGGTACCTGAATTGTTCTACTGGCTTAAGAGGCTTGCCGTTGAGTGTGGAGATGTTTCCTTTATTTTTGAAACTTTACTCGCATGTACTTCTCTCTATTTGTGGTCCCCAAAGAAAAATGCTGTAATGGCACGAATTTCTCCCGAAATTACAAATGCAAAGTTTTGTAAAAAAAATCTAATAATTAATTGATTTTGGTTGAACTGGAAAAGTCAACACATTCTCTGAAAAAAAAACCCGTTATCACACTAATTATTAATTTATATTATTTTACATCTGGCCACATCTAAGTTAAGCTAAGTAAATAAGTCGTTGGGGTTGCCTAATGTCGGTATCAGCCAATCAGCGAGGGAGTCTATCCCTTTTCCCTTAGCGTTAGACCAAGGAGATAGTTTTTGCATCTCAGGTGGAGCGCCACATCTACCATCAGCTCTTTACTGTACCACACAGATCCCTATGCTACTCATACGCTGAGTTGGCGAGGGCCGGTATCGAACTACGAACCTTTGGTTTCTAGCCGAATGCTCTACCGACTGAGCTCACCCGACTATATCATATTACTCAGTTTAAAAGGGAAATTTTGCCTAATTGATTTTTTAACGGCATGTTAACCCATTTCGGGTTATTTTAAACATACAGCTTAGTTAATTGCGTTGATTGTACGTTCGTATTGTTGTTTCTTTTTTTTTTACACATGGTCCTCTTGAACATGGATAATTTGAAAACACGTAAATGTGAATGTATAATAAATGCGATTCCCTAATCTCTTGGCATGAAATAATCCGAGACAGGTTGAAATACCATTAGAATCAATCAATCAATCAACCAATAAAAGAGCTTAATTAGCTTGGTTGTATTTTTTAATTTATTTATTTTTTATTCCAAATTGTCGTTATCAACACGGGTATAATATAAAACATTAATTGCAAAAGAGGCTCCAGTGTTTGGTAACGCTTATCAGTAAATCAAACATTAAAAAAAATCAAGCTAATAATACGTTTTGTTTTTGTCTTTTTACGGAGAGTGTGGTGTGTGTGGGGGGGGCTTCATCACGTTTCGTCTTCAGACAATTCAAGAGCAATCATTTCGAAACAGAAATTCATCTTCTTTCTTTTCTTTGGTGATTTTTTCATCCTTCCTCATTTCTTTCTATTGCTGATTGATCACAGAAAGATTACAAAGTCTTTTAGATCTCAAAGACCGAGCTAATACAAAAGAAGAAGAAGAAGAAGAAGAGGGTGATTCGTTGGAATGGACAGAATTGTACGTTAAGGAATTGAAACATTTACGACAGTAAACACACACTGGTACAAGCACATACATAAGCATGCTTTTTCAAACACACACACACACACACACACACACACACACACACACACACAAGCACTGTATATAGATAGTTTGTATCGTCATCATCATCGTCATCATCATCATCATCATCAACTTTAAAGATGCTTATTAACGCCCAGAGAATAAAAGTCTGAAAGCTGTGATAAAAAGCTGATAGAAATAAAGAAGAGAAAAAGAAAGAGAGAAAGATGGTAAGAAAGAAAGAAAAACAAACAGTTGAAAGAAATAAAAAAGAAAGAAGATAACAAATAAAGAACAATTGATTGAGAGAAAGAAAGAAAAATAAATAAATAAAGAAAGAAAGAAAGAAAGAAAAAAAGAAAGAAAGAAAGATTAAATATAGAAAGAAAGTTATTTAAGAAGTAAAAGATTCTAAAAAAAAATTAAAGAACAAACGTATCATAGAGAGAAAGAAAGAAAGAAAGAAAGAAAGGAAAAGAGAGAGAGAGAGAGAGAGAGAGAGAGAGAGAGAGAGAGAGAGAGAGAGAGAGAGAGAGAAAGCAAGAAAGAAAGAAAGAAAGGAAGGAAGGAAGGAAGGAAGTACGAAAGGAAGAGAGAGAGAAAAAGAGTGAGAGAAAGAGAGAGACAGAGGAGAGACAGACAGACAGACAGAAAGAAAGAAAGAAAGGAAGGAAGGAAGAGAGAGAGAGAGAGAGAGAGAGAGAGAGAGAGAGAGAGAGAGAGAGAGAGAGAGACAGAGAGAGAGAGAGAGAGACAGAGAGAGACAGAGACAGAGAGACAGAGCGAGAGAGAGAGAGACAGAGAGAGACAGACAGACAGACAGACAGACACCCAAACAGCTGAAACAGTAGATGAAATATTGCTTCCTATATATTTAAAAAACGGCCTACTAATTTCAGTGGCTTGCAATTTAATGGGAAGATGGCACTATCTTGATTAAAACACATAAGTTCACATAGAGACCAACACCTCTGGTTATCTGCTCCTAATTATGCACCACATTCAGCCTGGACAGATGTATTTGTAAGAAGTGCTAGGACATCTGCGTAGTCTGCATCCATAAGCAACATTGGTTCTACGCTTACAATTGTATAAACATGCACGAGGTGTAAGGGCTATCGTCGTAGGAAATGGACACGGCAACCCGAGTTCAAGTCCTGGATGATTGTCTGCATTTCACATAATTTTAATACCATTGGAAAAGGTATGCATCTAATGATTCTTTTTCCAGCTATGGTCTTTAAACCTTGTTTAGACAAGCAGTCTATAAAAAAGAAACCTCCGAATTCAAAACTGTTCAACTCCACTTACAAAAATTTACCTTCTGTTACATCCTACTCATGTGAAGATGTTGGTATATATATATATATATATATATATATATATATATATATATATATATATATAAATGTTGTTCTGGTTCCAGCGGGAGAAAATTCAATATTTTATAAAAAAAAAGAAGGTCCGCAAAATGTATTTTGTTCTCAGAAAATTTTTAAAAAATTTTTTCTGAGAACAAAATACATTTTGCGGACCTTCTTTTTTTTAATATATATATATATATATATATATATATATATATATATATATATATATTAAAAAAAGAAGAGAGGTATCCAAAACTTGGTAGTAAGGGATAATTCAATATGTGATTTCTAAGATACACTGCATTATTATTGTATGATCCAGTATGTATAAATACAGTGAATCTTTAAATCACTACAGAGAGCTCCATGTATAATAAACATTTAGATTATATACAGAGCAATACTTATCTTAGAAAGGAAGGAAAGTTGATTTATTATAGCTCCCCAATATGGGGAGCTATATTAAATCAACTTAAATTTATAAAGGCCCCAATTTCGGTCGAAATAAATTTATTATGGAATTACGGTGTTGAGTTTTTCCTTCCTTTCTAACATATATATATATATATATATATATTATATATATAATATATATATATATATGAGTGTGTGTGTGTGTGCGTTCTATCACAGATATTGATTTGTAAATTTATTATTTATAAATATAGAAAAGTATATAATTAAGATTAATATACTGTAATTATTCATGAATAACACGAAACTTTCTACAACATTGTTAAGCCTAAAGGTTACAACTACTGATTATACACAAGATCCTGCAATACTCTGAC
>CM042163.1:28363818-28366318 GCA_023376005.1 Doryteuthis pealeii | reverse complement strand
ATCCATGTGCTGGCTTCTACAGGAGGACGTCGCTTATGAGTTCGTCCTTGCTTCTCCAGCTGTGTCCCGCGTGTCTTGTCCGTCTTACTCGGATGGTTTGTGTGATATGTGGCAGGTGGCCGTACTGCTGCTTTCTCGTAGCGTGTTGTTTCCATGTCTTGTTCAGGATCACCCGCAGCATTCTTGCGCAGCAAGCATGGGCCGCTATAAATAAACTATCGATCATATGGAAATCCAACCTCACAGACAAGGTAAAGAGACGGTTCTTCCAGGCCGTTGTCATATCAGTACTGTTGTATTGCTGCACCACCTGGACCCTAACTAAGCGACTAGAGCATTTTACTTTAATCGACTATATATACGTGTGCGCGTTAGTACAAATGTGTAACAGTTTGTTCAAAAACTTATACGCATTACTTTCTGTTGAGCATTATTTCATAGGTGGCTGGATAAGCACAACATATGTTGATTTGAGTCCTATGGATTTTGTTCAACAGGAACGTAATTAACTTACCAAGCTCACCAAGTCTCCCAAATATTATTTTGTTAGTTTGCACTTCTTCATTGATTCTGAAAAATATGTTAATACGATACGATAACTATTTGAATTTTCTTTCCTGTGTGATACCGTTGAGCATGTTTAGCACTTAATTGTGTGACCTCTTGCTTGCAGCAGGTGCAGTAACTAACCAGAAAATTATGAAGTTAAGCAACCTGTCTCGTACTTATGTGGGTGACCATTTAGTAATAGCAGGTACTATAGGCACTCTGAGGCTTGTGTGTTAGACAGTCAAAAAATGAATGACGAAGATATCTAATATTGAGATGACAAATTCCTATGTGATGCTTAAGAACGGAATCTTGGTGGCTGAGCAGCAACAATACACTTTGGCCCTTACTTAGGCGAGACGATCAATCGGCTGGTCGCGTGAAGCACCTCTATGATTGTACCGACCCTATTATCCTTATGGCAATCCCTCAACCCTTTTTATAATATATGTGCTACAAGGGAGTGACTGAGGATCCGAGTGCCCTGGGTATGACGTTAAACTGCACTAATGAAGTTCGAATTTTGGTGCTTTGGAGAGTGTTTTAAAATTACTTTTTCATAATTTAATTCTAACCCCCCCCCAAAAAAAAAAAATCCACGAAATTCAGAACTAGAAAACATAGCTAAATATGTCAAGCTTATTGATTAAAACGGATATTCTTGTGTAACTCTTCTATTTTGAACATTCAGAGCTAAAAGGTTTGGAAGAAAATGACACGAGGTCCATTCATAACATCGTTTGTATAACCAGCTCTGTCATTTTTTCATCATTTAGGCATTGGCTAAACATTTTTTGATGAGAGGATCAACTCGCTTATAGGTATTATTTATCTAAATTAAATATTTCGCTCCAATATTTTGTACAGTGGAACGCTGTAGTTTACACGTACTCCTTTGAGTGGGCTCATCCTTTTTCGTTGATGCCAGGGGGAATAGTTCGTTTGGTGTTTAATATATATATATATATATATATATACATATATGTAAAATGAAAATGGACGTGAATCCGACGGCATGTTGAAAAGAGAAATAAAGGAAAGAAAGTATAGAATGGATAAAATAGGATATTTTAATTAATTTTACTTACACGTGTTTCGGTCAGGAGTTTATCCATGTGTACATTATTCAATATATTATTATTTTTAAATAACAAAATGAAATGAAATAATAATAATAGAAAAATTGTAGAAATGTTCCGCTCACAAAGAAATATCGACTTTCCTCAGAGTAAATCCTTATTTTTTAAAATAAAATTCGTTGGAACTTGAAATGTTCGAAAAAAATCTTTTTTAAAAATCACGTGAAGAGAGTCTTCAAACGCGGTCGAGAAAGACAGTTATAATGATATCATATTTTTTAATTTTTGTTTTTTAAATAGAAATTATACGTATGTGTGATTTGTTGGTGGTTCATTTATTAATTTGTTATTAATGTCATTTTAGTGATTTTCCAATTAAAATTGTTGTTTTAGTAAAATCAAAGTGAGTTATTAGAATATGTTATCACACATATCACACATACGTATAATTTCTATTTAAAAAAAAAACCATGCTTTGAAAATTAAAATTCCACCTGACTTTGTTCCAGCCATCTTCTCTCTGTTTCAAAATCCGTCGCATGCGACATGACGTCATTATAACTGTCTTATAGACTGAATAATATACACATGGATAAAAACCTGGCTGAAACACGTATAAGTAAAATTGATTAAAATATCCTATTTTATCCATTCTATACTTTCTTTCCTTTATTACTCTTTTCAATATATATATATATATATATATTATATATATATATATTATTTATATTTTGCTTGAAGGCAATTATAAATGCATGTATCGCCATAAAATTCGATAATTATAGAAAATAATCTTGACAAGTAAATCCCGCAAAGGAGGGCTCGCTATGCAGAACACCGTACAGACTGTTTCGACTTTATTAAGTCTCTTC
>CM042163.1:28313818-28358818 GCA_023376005.1 Doryteuthis pealeii | reverse complement strand
TATAATCTTTTAAAAAATAGCCAATTTGTGGCACTGTACGTTCATAATTACAATTTTGCGTAATTGTATCTTTTTTTTTTCTTTTTTGCACGTTATCCTATAGTCATTGCTTTCGGTAGATGAGATATTACTACCGAGGTATATGAAATAATCTACTAATTTCAGATTGATATTTTATGTCTCAAGGTTATGGAATTGCGTTCATTATACATTTATCTTTACATTTTTGTGTAATTGTTTCTTTAGAATCTTTTTGTTCATATATCCCATGGACATTGCTTTCAGTAGATAAAATATTACTACCGAGGTATATGAACTAATCTACTAATTTTAGATTGATTACTTGATTGATTTTAACGGCATATCAACCCGTTCAGAGTTATTTTATATCTTAAAGTTAGGGAATTGCGTTCCTTGCATGTTTATATTTACATTTTTGTGTAATTGTTTCTCAATATTTTTTGTCCTATTTTAAAATAATGATTGTAAAAAAGATTGATTGATTAATTTTATGTTGTGGTCAGGAATGAATACAAGAGTTATCAAGACTTATTGTTATTATTATTAAATTAATTCTCACAAGCTTTTCATGCCAGCTGTAAGTGTTAGCAAGACTCCTCAGACCTTCAGGACTCTTCTATAGACTCTAGCCGATTTCAAGTGCTGTGATCTGAATAGTCGCGATTCTTTCTCTGATATCCACTTTCCCTAGACTCTTTTGCAGGTCTTTGGGACCGTTCCAATGGCATCAACTACAATTGCTCATCTTCATTTTTTACAGCATTTTTTTTAATCTCTCTGGCAAAATCCAAATATTTTTATATCTTGTCACGTTTTTTTTTCTTTTTCATTCCATTGTCCGCTCGAGCAGCAACATCAACTATGTGACAAATGTGTTTTCTTCTAAACTAACACTAGGGCTGGCTTTTATTCATTTGTGTCTCAAAATCTCAGAGAATTTTATGCTTTTCATTTTCTCGGACAGATTCTGGTTTGTGAATATACAATTTATTAGTATAACGAAACATTAATCACTTTCACGATTTCAGTGGATCACCTTTCTCACTCAGTCATTTCTATTCATGTATGCATTTTTGTCAGTCTCTGGCATTTACTCATTATATGGTTTATAGCTTCATATCTGATGACACATAACCCACACTCGCTATTATTTTTTGTATTAATAATTCTTACTTTGATATATATTTTTTTCTTATGACATTTTAAAATTTTAGATTTTAATAAAACTCGTACTGTATTCTTAAAGTGATTTTCATGTTAACAGGTTGAAATGAAGTGTATAACATTATCATACTCCTACAGCAATACTTAAATTCATTGCCATATTTGAAAACCACACAAAAAATCAATTTTGCAAAACACAAGGAATCATGAATTCAAAGCAGAAATAGAAAATCTCGCTTACTAAAAGACATTTTGTTTTCATTCTAAAATTTAGACAATGATATTTCATTTCCTTTCATTATCTAATCCAGACGGAACAATGTTATGGACATCACCAGAATATAATTTCATCACAGATCTGATTTTATTAGATGTACCGTATGATACGAGATGGGTAGAAATTGACTAAATTTTCCAAATCAACACTAAGAGAAAACAGTTAAAAACATTCATGAGAAAGAATCATTTCATATTTCTTGTCGAATCTTGGCATCAGGAGCCTTCACGTAACTTCAAACCGAACCCATTGGGTTAGGTTGTTCTCATTATTTTATGGTTATTATTTTATGGGTTTTTTTTTTCATTATTTTATGGTTTTTAAATTTTGACATGTCTACATATTGGCAACATTTGACCGGATGTCAGCTGATATTAAGAATATTCGTTCTCAACAAACTTTAAAAAAAAGAGAGAGAGAAATAAGAAATTACAGTTATTCGCCCATTTCATTCATAAAGGAGAAGAAGAAAGAGAGGAAAAAAAGGAGAGGAAAAGGAAATAAGAAGAGAAATTATAACCACACAGATAAAAACATAAGCACGTCATTTCTGAAAATAAACTCTGATGATGAAGCTCTAGCTTCGAAATCGATAAGACATAAAAAACATCTTTTTGTCTTTATTCTTTATACGCATTGTATTGCCTTCGAATTTTAATATTTTATAACATACTTAACAATGCTTCAAGCAAATTACCAATTACTTATATATATATATATATATATATATATATATATATATATATATATAGTGCGAATGATTTCTCTACTGTAATTCAAATGATTTTCTATCAAAAATGCATTGGACATCTTGAAGAAAGGATTGTCAATGGTCAGGACAATCTTTGTGGACAGAATAGAGCAATTATATCCACAATCTTTATTGATAGGATAGACCAATTATATCTACAGTTTTTTTTTTCAGACAGACAGTCGACTTTTCAGTAACTCAGGAAACTCGTTTACTTAATGAGGACATTCATCTAAAAGTTTTTTTCTTTTCTTGTAATATGGATGCGTAAAAGAACCACAATTTCTTTATTGCGACGTCAGCACATTGACAAATGTTTATTTGATTACGTTTGAAAAACTTGCTGTTTTGTTTCGCTTATTTTTATACAATATTCTTATTGAACTGCATGCACTTTCCTTTTTAATTAATTAGACCTTCTAGAGAACTTTTTATTAACTACAAATTGTCGATAAGAGATAAAGGTAGGGTTGGGGAACTTTATGCGAGTCGCTGCTGAATTTCAGATAAAGAAAAAATATAAAGATAAACCCAAAATGTCTATAGATTTCTGCTAAAAGTAATAAGTTCTATACCATTTAAACCAATGGAGGCGCGTGGTCTAATGGTTAGAGTCGTAGGAAATGGACTCGTCAACGCGAGTTCAATTCCTGGACGAAGCTGTTGGAATTTCACATGGCGCTAATACCCTTGGGAAAGGTATGAATCTAATTCTCCTCCAGCTATGGGTAAATAGCAGGGCAGACTGGACTCTTTAACCATGGCTAGGTAACCAGTCTAGGAGAAGGAAAACTCTGAATTCAAACCTGCTAAACTCCGCTTAAGAAATTGACCTTGTGTCGCATCCTGCTCGTGCGGAGGGGTCGATAAATATATATACCATTTAAACTCTACGATGTTGACTAAAATGTAACTGTAACATTGTTAAGTTTCTGACTCCTAAGTTGAAAAGGACTTAAAGTAAGTAAGTCCTGAACTATAGAATCCTTTGGTAAGTGAATAAGTCCTGAGTTCTGGAATCCTACGTAGTGTCAAAGGTCCAGTGATATAATCCTATGTTTCGTCGTCCACGAAGGTTGAAGACAATTGAGTGGCTAAGATCAGAACAGCCGATATGAATAACAATATCAGCAGCAGAGTACAGCCAGTGATTGGCCAAGAATATGGTCACATGATTACGCCGAGTCTATAAATAAGAGTGGGCATTTAACACACGTCTTATATCTAAAAAATCTCAACAAACATCATCTTAGTAAATAGAATGACCGTTTCATCACGAAACGCTTGGAGAAAAGGCTATGTGGGTGCTACACAGTCTTGAACGAATCCAGGAAGAAGCATCCTACAAAATGGAGCTGTACGGCCACTTATGTACTATCAGTCATGTCAATATACGCATAAGTAAGGCATAGATCGTATGGAAATCTGATATCTGATAAGATAATGCGAGAATTCTACCAAGCTGTAGCGGTATCATGCTACTGTATGGCTGCACTACTTGGAACCAACGAAATGCTTAGAGAAAAACCTAGATATGAACTCACAATGATGCTGCATGTTGTCTTAAACAAGTACTGAAGTAGCACCTACAAATAGCACCTGAATGACCATACAAAACAACCAAGTAAGACGATAATACCTACTGGACACCGCTGGTGAAGTAAGGACGAACTCAGAAGTGGCATTCTCCTGTTGACACCTATATATGTACACACCAGAGTAGACCGATCAGTAAAACCGCAGATTGATCAACTCTGTGTGGATAATGGATTCCGTGAGGTGGAGCTGCCAGGAGTGATGATCGAAAGGGACGGGGAGAGAGAGAGAGAGAGAGAGAGAGAGAGAGAGAGAGAGAGAGAGAGAGAGAGAGAGTCATGGAATCCATGCTTTCAGCATGACATGATGATGATGATAATGATTATGATGATGATGATGATGATGATGATGATGATTTCTCAATGGATGCATCTATCCCTGTGTCGAATTTGCTTTAAGCTTAGTAAATGATCATTAGAGCACCCGGACTAGAGTAAGAAATAAAGTGGTCTCGCACACCATTATAAGCGAATTCATTTACTAATCTGAGTTTAGTCTATCATGGGGCACCCAGTAAGAATCAAACTCACTAACAATGGTCCGAAGCTTAGTTTAGTTTAGCTCAGATATATGGGGTCGTAGAGGTCATTTACACACGATTCTTCACATCTTTGAGGATATGAAGGATATTAAAGGAAATATGGTTTCGCAACATTTCAAAAGAGAAATTTCAAAATTGCAAGGACTTCACAAATGTTTCAACTAATGAAATAAGAACAACACTGTAATAAGTCTGTTTAATGCAAAGGGGACTACTTTGAAGAAAATTAACGTTCATTCATTATTCATTTCTACCTTAGTAAATACAGCTTCAGTCTCGATAATCTTTTGAATATACCTTATATATTCATTTTCATGCCTGCATTTGGATATCAATTGGATAAAGTATTGTTCTTGATGAAGTTATGAATTATAAGTTTCATTTATTTTTGAGTCATTTACCTACTGCTACCAGATGTACCCTTGTTACAATGCGGGTATGGTCACAGTACCAAAAGCGATATATGTAGTAGTCAGACTTAAGGAAATCACAACACATGTGTATAGTAGAAAGTTTTGACTTTATTTCTTCGGCTGTGCGTGGGTGGCGACGAGTGTTCACAGTGGAAAATGCCCGAGGGTTGACGGGAGACGAAGTTATCTTCTCGACTGCTGCTGGGATGTGAGGTGGGAGGGGTACGACTATTTGGGTCTCACAGCCTCTCAGCCGTGACCGACCGTCAGGTCACTTGTTCTCTGTCCCGGTTCTTCTGTCTGACTAACCGCCGTCTCTGTTATTGACTTCCTTTTTATGTATATAAACCGCCCACGCATTTTCTTTTGTTATACTTATCAGCGGAAAAATCTATTTCTGATTTCATTGTTCGCGTTGAACCGGAAAATGTCCTTTGTTATTTTTTTGTCGTCTTTCTTTGTTTCCGTTTAACCGGAAAATCCTACTTCCGCCCGTCGATATGCAACACCCTAAAATTAGGTGTAGGAGTATGCCAAAACGTTAGAAACAATTTTCATCAAGGTATGAAAGCGTATATATATATAGGTAACAGGCCAATTTGTTCAATTCATTTTATTATTTTGTATATATGTAAATAAGTAATCAATAAAGCATTTATATATAATGATCGTTTATCCTATGTGTTGAAATTTCCTCATGTTCAGCTAGTATATATCATCATCTTCCTCCCCCTCCTCCTCCTCCTCCTCCCCTCTCCAGTCTGCCCTAATATTTACTCATAATCAGAGGGAGAATAACAGGACTAATATCTTTTCCGGGGGCATAAACACTAAGTCAAATGTAAACAGCCTCGTTCAGGATTTGAACTCGGTTCACACAGTCCGTTTTCTTACGACGATAACCATTAAACACCATCATCTCCATTTCATGCAGTTATACAGTATTCTCTGGTCTCATGTATTTCAAGAAATTATGTGCTTTTAAGTAACATAATCATTCATTTGAAAACAATTATAGCTTCAAGTAAATATTTCTTAATACAAATAATTTGCATATACATAAAAACCTTCTGCACTTGCAGAATGTGACATATGGTCTTAAGCGGTTTTTAAAAGGTTTGAATTTAGAGTTTTCATTCTCCTAGACCGGTTTCTTAACCAGGGTTAAAAAGCTTAGTCTGCCTTACTATTTACCCATTGTTGGAGGGGAATAGTTGGATGCATAGCTTTCCTATAGGGAATGCAGCTTCATCCAGGATTTGAACTCATATCGTCAAATCCATTTCCTACGATGATAACCATTGCACCACACGCTTTAGATTGACAGATAATCAGAAAAATAAAACAGTGTGTGTATTTGTATTTGTTAAAGAAAAATCAAATGTCTTAGAAAATATTCATAAACCAATATCGGACAAAATAGAAATGGAAATACTTCATGGTATTTGTTTTGATGTTTTATTATTTCATTATTTTTTCAGCCTCTATATCATTTGTCAAATCAAGGTTGTCAGATAATTTTCCAAAAGATCGGTTTAAATTATGCATGCTTAATCATTTCAAATAATCACCATTATATATACTAGCGTTGCACAGCTTTGTATTTGGCCTGGCAGGCGGTTGGTTGCTTTGTGACAGGCTCACTACGCTCACCTCCTTGGATGCTTATAGAATAAATCACTTTAAATTGGCTTTTCTCAGGAGATGGGAAGAAACAGTAAAGATGATCAAACAGGAAATCTTCTCTAATCTCAATATGAGATACCTCAGGATCATCAGTATTGTTTATAAGAATGAGAAAGGTGTCTCCCATATTTTCTGACAAGACATGGGACATACAGCCAAATTATCAAAGAAGGAAAATAAAAGGAAGCTTAAAGACGAGATCTGGTCTACCATGGTCTATCATTTTGAATTTTGGGTATAAGAAATAGGTCAAACAGCCTCAAGATCTCAGTAGATCTTAAATCTTGTATATTACTTTCGGACAAATACTAATTAACTATTATATTATTTAGATTACATTACCACGTACAATTCTCTATTTCCTTCCCATGAGGTTATTAAAGTGGATACGGACCACCGACTTGGAAGTCGTTGGCCTAGAGGTAGCCTTGTGTGATGGGCTACGAGATAAATACAGATTATGTGGCTACGCGATTACCATTGAGTAGATGATTCGGTGATCACCGTTTGTGACGTGAGCTGGTGGCCTAGGGATAGAGTTTCGGCTCTGCATTGTATATATATTGTGCGTTTGTGTGTGTGTGTGTGTGTGTGAAGCTTTGTGTATACGTCTATCCGTTAATTTATGTTTAAAATGTGATCTGTTTTTGGCATTACCACATATTGTCGCCGTTAAATGCTCAATTGTTAACTGCTGAATTTCTGGGTCAGTGGAATCGATCAAGGATTCACAGACGGACATAGATACAGAGATACAGACAAACACACACACACACACACATCACTCGACATTAAAGTAAGATGAGACACGAATATGTTGTGCCCATCGATGTATTATTAATTTTCTCTCATATAATATTATGATCAAAATTTGGATGTTAATTTGAAACAAAAATATATTCTTTGAAAAACGGGGAGTAAAAACAAATTTGAGAGCTTTTAAGATTATTTTTATTAATTCGGACAAAAATATAGTTTTTCCGACTCATTATCCAACAAGATTTATCTAAATCAACATATCAAGGCATGAAAATGAAACAAAGGTACAAATGTTACCGAATTAGGATAATTATTCATGATGGTTCAAGTCAAAACGTTGGTCAACTAAAGCCAAAGACAATGACTTGTTCTGACAGAATTTTTATTGCTTCGAAATAGACTTGAAAGAATAGCTCTTTGGGCTGAACCCGAAAAACACTTCCCTTGTAGTCATCACTAGTCTCTATTAGAATATATATATATATATATATATATATATATATATATATATATATATATATATATATATATTCGAGTCTATAACTCTGCTGATGAGACATAATAGGCCGAAATGTACAATCAGAGAATGACTTTTTCTAGATTTTGTTTACGCTTCACATTTAAACAGATATAACCGCCTAATTCATTAATTATCAACTAATTAATTTTCAAATTAGGTATGACTTCAATTAAGCACATACTCTCCCAAAAATTGTCGGCATAGCCTTATCAAACTAACTGTTTGCGTACTTTCATATATATATATATATATATATATATATATATATATATATATATATATATATATATATATATATATGTATATATATATACTCTGAAATGCACACGTATACATATCTAACAGGTACTTACATATGAAATAGAGTGGATCTGGGTGTAATAGCAACATAACTGTGAACTTCACGCACTTAAAAGATCTAGAACAGAAAACTCACCACTGTATGCTGTTTAGTGTCATAACCAGGACCCCCTTTTTATTGATGTGGCTTTACTACTCTGAATGCAGTTGGCGTATTCTAGGACGGAAAACTTCACAGCAAAACATGCAATCAAAATAAAGAAACCGACTGCCATCACATTTAATCAAATTCAAATCATGGAAAATCAAAAATCATCTATCATATATATTTCAATGTAAATCTAATGTTTTCAAGTATTCCTTTCTAATACCAATAATTTTTACGCAGTTATATAGTTTCAAGTAATCTTTAATACAAATAATTTTCTCCCCGGTTAGCGGAGTTTAAATTACGCTGACTGTATTCCATGCAGAGGGATAAGACCCCTGCACAAAAAGGTGTCCTATGTATGAAACTAAATTACATGTGATGGTGATGATTCAGTTCTGGATATCTGGGGAGTCTGAAGTTCCCCTTTTTTTGTCATTACTATCAGGCCTACTCTGACCCGGAGTGTTTGTGTCCCATCTATTCAAATCGAAATAGATTCGTTTGAATATTATTCGCATTCGATAGGACAAACATCTCTTAAGAAACTACACAAAAATGTAAATATGAGCATACAATAAAAGTTATTCCCTAATCTCTAGGGATAAAATAACTCCAGACGGGTAGACATGCCATTAAAATCGATCGAACTTAATAATTTTCAAACAGATGTAGTTGATCCATAGATAAGACCCCAGAAAGTGCTACAAAGGGTCAGAGTGGACCTGGAAATAAGAACCATACATGACTGACATTACACTCCTCAGAACTTCAGGACTGGAGTCTCACCATTGAATTATTCTTAGTTACATAGAGATGAGTGATGAAGATAAAGCAAGACATAATCAAAGAAAAAGAAAAAGAAAGTGAAAATCAAAGGGAATGAAGACCAAAAGAAAGAAAGAAAGAAAGAAAGAAAGAAAGAAAGAAAGAATTAGATAAAAAAAAGAAAGATATTCATATTTGGAATAAAGTAGGATTAAGTGTTATTTGATTGAAACTCCTGGAAGATCTTTGATTAATTGAAATTGAAAGAAAGCGAAAGGGTCGACAAAGTATGAAGTGAACTTGGTTGGGCGAAGATCTCTAGCGATCGAGTGTTGAGATATTCGCTTTGCTCTTGTGGATGAGGAAATCGGCGCGACTTAAAGCAAAGTGTCCGGTTGGTGGGGGCGGGAATGATAGGAGGAATGTCCGATGAACCACACAGGGAAAAACAAATATGAAACAGAAGACTAAGAAATGAAAGCTAAATCCAATAAATACTGGATTATTGTAATTTTTCTTTCTCGAAGAGAGAGAGAGAGAGAGAGAGAGAGAGAGAGAGAGAGAGAGAGGGAGGGAGAGGGAGGGAGAGGGAAATAGAGATGGAGAGATGGGGAGGGAGAGGAGTGTGTGTGTGAGGAGACGCTAAAGAAAAGCTATAGGCAGAATCGTCATGGAAAGAATTCCCCGAAGATGAAACAAAGAAAAGTAAGAGAAATGAACACAAAAGAAAGAAAGAAAGAAAGAAAGAAGAAGAAGAAGAAGAAGAAGAAGAAGAAGAAGAAGAAGAAAACATTTGAGAAAGAATGGGAAGAAGTAGCAAAACTTGATTGCAGAATATAAGACTTGAGAGAAAGAAAGAAAGAAAGAAAGAAAGAAGAGAAGAAAAGAAGAAGAAGAAGAAAACATTTGAGGAAGAATGGGAAGAAGTAGCAAAACTTGATTGCAGAATATGAGACTTGAGAGAAAGAAAGAAAGAAAGAAAGAAGAGAAGAAGAGAAAAGGAATCAGTGTCAAATGGTTGAAGAAAGAAAGATAGATAAATACCAATTTGCTGGCCAAAAGAAAGAAAGATCAAATGGCTGAAAGAAAGAAGAAAAACAAAATGGCTGAAGAAAAAAGATTATTAAAGAAAGAAAAAAAGAAATCAACAAATGAATAAAAATGAAAGAAAGATCAGTATGAAGAGAAAGATAGAGAAATCAATAAATTAACTCCCCACATATATAATCTGTGCTACTCATGCACAGATTTGACGTTCTAATTGCTATATATGTTGTATAGCGGGTCTTGTCAACGTGCCTCCAAATTCACGACACTAAAAAGGTATTTGGTACGCGGGGCTCGTCTTGTCGATAAAAAGGTACAACGTGAGAAATATATCGTCACAAGCTACTTAGCTTTTATTTCCAGGCTCGTCTCGTGGGTTGTTTCGGAGAGGAGGAAAAGCAGAGAGAAAATGAGAGAGAGGACACTGATAAATTACTGTGATCCCACACTAGGGTCCAGAGGCCCGTCCGAATCCTACGCTTTCGGAAAGTAAAAAGAGGACGATATTCTTCTTCGTGGTTTCTCGTCACCACGTGATT
Organism: Doryteuthis pealeii; assembly: GCA_023376005.1. NCBI lineage: Eukaryota > Metazoa > Mollusca > Cephalopoda > Myopsida > Loliginidae > Doryteuthis > Doryteuthis pealeii. The sequence continues at coordinate 28,348,288 of CM042163.1, read as the reverse complement.
TCCGGTTCCGGTCAACACCCGAAACTTCCGGGTGGCATTCAATTCACCATTCGAGGGTCATGCCCCGGTCAAATTCCCGACAAACCGTTTTGTGTTCATCACTTTTTAAAAAACTTTTACTCTTTCTTATTTCTTCTTCCTCTCTTTTCTATAGTAGTCCTCCCAAAACTCAGGATCTTCATCATCTCGTTACACATCTCCTGTTTAACAATTTTATTTGTGATTTTTTCAGGTTTTCTGTCCAACTTTTAAATATTTGGGTGGAATTCGTGGATTAGTCCACCAAAGTTCATGTCCCGAGTACATCACCCCTGAAGATGGCACTTCGAAGTGCTGAAAGTACTCGGGACATGAACTTTGGTAGACTAATCCACGAATTCTACCCAAATATTAAAAAGGTGGCCAGAAAACTTGAAAAAAAAAATCACAAATAAAATTGTTAAACAGGAAATATGTCTTTTGTTTAATTCAACACACACACACACACACACACACACACACACACACACACACATATATATATATATATATATATATATATAAGGTGTCTCATAAAAGTATCGAGATTGAAGATAGAAATGAACAATGAATTGAATATTATTTTTTTTTCAGAATACAAGGTGTGTCAAAAATACAAAAATCTCGATACTTTTTTGACACACCTTATATATATATATATATATATATATATATATATTATATATATATATCCGCATTTCAATAATTCTCTCTGTCGGAATAGGTTTGATTTTAAACAATAAAGATATAACTAGGCGAATATAAAAAGTTAATATTAAAGTACAATTTTCTGTCATCAGAAAATTTAAAGAAACAATTTCAGAAGAATAAAAACGTTTTAGCAGAACTGAGGACTGTGAGAAAAGCACACTGCGCATGTGCAACGTAGAAGAACATCTTGTTCCTGCAAGATACACACTAGACTTTATTCAATTTACTGGCCTCCAGCGACAATTAAATTTTGTAAAGATATTATTTTCTTTTAAGGTAATTAGCATTTTGACTACTTATATAGAATATCGAAATAATCAATTCCTAGAAATGATTCTAATAGAAAAGGTAAAGACGTAGCCAAGTGCTTAAAGTGTAAAAAGTGATAAAGTATAGTGGAGGTTCAACGGCTGGAGTTTTTGTTCACTTAAAATACTTGCATAAAATTACTGATGTTGACTAGAATGGAGAAGGTGAAAGGGTTAAAAGACAAAAGAAATTAACATTATATTTCACTCCAAAATCTATCGATGATGAAATTTCAGAACTGGTTTTGGTTTCAGTTCTATTGCTTCAAGCAAGTTTATTCAAGAAACTTTTGCTTTCTCTAACTGTAAGTAAAATAGTGAGACTTTTCTATAAGAAAAAGTGTGAAAAGGTAAATCATTTTGAAACACAGGATAAGTGGTTCGATCCTGCGCCACCTTTGATGAATATTCATCCGTTTGTAAATAAAATAGTGAGACTTTTCTATAAGAAAAAGTCTGAAAAGGTAAATCATTTTGAAACACTGGGTAAGAGGTTCGATCCTGTGCCACCTTTGATGAATATTCATCCGTTTGTAAATGAAATAGTGAGACTTTTCTATAAGAAAAAGTGTGAAAAGGCAAATCATTTTGAAACACTGGATAAGAGGTTCGATCCTGTGCCACTCTTGATGAATATTCATCCATCTGTAAATAAAATAGTAAGACTGTTCTATAAGAAAAAGTGTGAAAAGGTAAATCATTTTGAAACACTGGATAAGAGGTTCGATCCTGTGCCACCTTTGATGAATATTCATCCGTTTGTAAATAAAATAGTGAGACTTTTCTATAAGAAAAAGTCTGAAAAGGTAAATCATTTTGAAACACTGGATAAGAGGTTCGATCCTGGGCCACAGTTGATGAATATTCATCCGTCCATAAATAAAATAGTAAGACTTTTCTATAAGAAAAAGTGTGAACAGGTAATCATTTTGAAACACTGGATAAGAGGTTCGATCCTGTGCCACAGTTGATGAATATTCATCAATCTGTAAATAAAATAGTAAGACTGTTCTATAAGAAAAAGTGTGATTAGGTAAATCATTTTGAAACACTGTATAAGAGGTTCGATCCTGTGCCACAGTTGATGAATATTCATCAATCTGTAAATAAAATAGTAAGACTGTTCTATAGAAAAAGTGTGAAAAGGTAAATCATTTTGAAACACTGGATAAGAGGTTCGATCCTGTGCCACAGTTGATGAATATTCATCAATCTGTAAATAAAATAGTAAGACTGTTCTATAAGAAAAAGTGTGAACAGGTAAATCATTTTGAAAAACTGGATAAGAGGTTCGATCCTGCGCCACTCGTGATGAATATTCATCCGTTTGTAAATAAAATAGTGAGACTTTTCTATAAGAAAAAGTGTGAAAAGGTAAATCCTTTTGAAACACAGGATAAGAGGTTCGATCCTGTGCCACAGTTGATGAATATTCATCAATCTGTAAATAAAATAGTAAGACTGTTCTATAAGAAAAAGTGTGAAAAGGTAAATCATTTTGAAACACTGTATAAGAGGTTCGATCCTGTGCCACAGTTGATGAATATTCATCAATCTGTAAATAAAATAGTAAGACTGTTCTATAAGAAAAAGTGTGAACAGGTAAATCATTTTGAAAAACTGGATAAGAGGTTCGATCCTGCGCCACTCGTGATGAATATTCATCCGTTTGTAAATAAAATAGTGAGACTTTTCTATAAGAAAAAGTGTGAAAAGGTAAATCCTTTTGAAACACAGGATAAGAGGTTCGATCCTGTGCCACAGTTGATGAATATTCATCCGTCTGTAAATAAAATAGTAAAACTTTTCTATAAGAAAAAGTGTGAACAGGAAATCATTTTGAAACACTGGATAAGAGGTTCGATCCTGTGCCACAGTTGATGAATATACATCCAGTCAATATGTGAGATACATGAATATTAATGTGCATCATGAAAAGTATTAGCCCTTGGGTTTGGTTAAAATTCTTGAAAGTCTTAATAGTATCAAAATAAATGAGGATGTAAAAAAGAGGTCAGTCGATTTCGGACCTGATTTCGATAAACACATAATTGCGTGTATAACTGATGATGCCTCAGTCATTGTAAAGTTGGGAAAATAAATCTTACTTGGGCATCAATAGTGTTTAGTTCATGCAATGCATTTAGCTATTTATTCGTTTTTGTATAAAAAGAGATTGCAAAGTGACCAGTATGAGGATATTGTTGAAGAATCTGCTCACTGAACGTGAAGATAATAGGAGGGAAGAGGAAAATAGAGCTAATGCCACATCCAATGAAATTTCATGTGAAAATGAAGAGGAAGGAGATGAAGAATTAAAAAAGTCCTTTTTCTAATATCTTGCTTCACGAAATTGAAAAGATATCAGTGTTGCAGTACTTCAATACAGATTCTATACTAATACAAAATAGTGTTATAAGAATCAGTCGAATTTTTCGCAAGTGCCCACTAAGAGAAGAGAAAGCCAAAATTTTATTAAAAAATACGAGAAAGAACTCCTAATCTTAAACTTAAATGGAATATTATTTTAAGCATAGTCGTCGCTGGTATCATCCAGACAGCGGGGGAATCTATCCCCTTTCCACTAGCACTAGACCGACCAAGGAAATTGTTTTTTAGCGTCTGTGGTAGAACGCCACACTTACCACCAACTCCTCATGTTATCCTGTGTTACACACACACTGAGATGGTGAGGGCTGATATCGAACCAGGAACCAAGGAGATTGTTTTTACCTTCTGGGGTAGAGCACCACATTTACCATCAGCTCTTTATTTTACCTCACAGATCCCTGTGTTACACACACCCTGAGTTATCGAAGGTCGATATTGAACCAGGAACTTTGTCGTTCCCAGACGAACGCTCTACAGACTTACCTAAACCAAATAGAAATGTTTCTTAAACTGAAACAATGCATACCCAAAACATTGAGAATAATTCGTTCTATTTATACAATGACATCAAAAGAAATGGGACATTTTTGTACACATCAGTAATATTCTTCGTCCTTTTGAAATAGATCTTAAAGACATGTTTTCAAGAGATGCAGCACTTCTGATAGCTGAAGTGTTCTGCAAGTTCACTATAAAGAAACTTTCAGATAAGAATACGCCATTGGAAAATTCATTAAAAGAAAGCCTGGATAATTGTCCTTTCTAAAGAAGACAAAACAAAAATTGTTTAAGTACCTAAATACCTTCATGACTCTAGAACTTTGAAAAATCAAGATGAGTTTTTTTTTCACCTCCTTCTAAAATTGTACCCAAGAAAACTGCAGAAAAACTTTTTAAAGGGATTTTCTTCGAAATTAGTGTACAGTTGGATCAGCATACCCACACAAAAACAGATGAAAAACAAAGAATACTTCCTCCCGTTTGGGCTGATGCCGAAAATAAGTGACATCACAGACTTTACTACTTATAAGTTTTATAATTTCAAGTGAATATTTCTATTTATTCATGATCGTTTGTTTGCACACAGTTATACGATTTCAAGTTTAGGACGTATGTTATATGTAACGGTTATCGTCGTAGGAACTTTGTACCTTTTTTATCGACAATGACGACCGCAGCGTAACAAATACCTTTTTAGTGCCGTGAATTTTGAGGCACGTTGACGAGACCCGCTATACTACATATATTTTGGCAGCATTTTTTCATTTAACATTGTTTGGTTGAACGTGGCAGACATTTCATGTCTGACAAGTTTCTTTCCGATCTTTTCCAGTTGCTTTTTTATGACTGGGTGGAGTTGGCTAATGAGTGGTATATATCCTTCTTTCCTTGACACAAACAATCTATGTCAAGCATGTCAAACTGAATAGCCCTGAGTATGTATGTCATGAGGGCCGCACATGTCAACTAAGTCATTAAATACTTTCTCTACATTAACAGAACAAAGCGATGATTGTTATCATTAATTTCTTTATTATAAACTAAAAGCAAATGAGTACATATCTAAAAACAAAAAAACAAAAACAACAACAAAACACTTTTGTTAAAAAGAAAAGAAAAAAGAATATCACTGACTGAGTTAAAATAATAAAACGTACTAGCGTCACTATCACTTTCAATTATAGCCAATGATTATATATATATTTCGGACTAATGCTCTTTGGGAATTCATGAATCCATCTGTTTTCCTTCTAATTGTGCAAGTAGAAGGTCAGACTGGGTTCTTTAGCTTTGATCAGGCACTTAGTCTAATAGAGTAAATAAAATAAAGTCGACGGGGCGGCCTAAAGTCGGTATCAGCCAGTCAGCGAGGGAGTATATCCCCTTTTCAATAGCGCTAGACCAAGGAGATTGTTTGAGGTGGAGCGCCACACCTACCATCAGCTCCTTACTTTACCACACAGATCCATGTGCTACTCATACGCTGAGTTGGCGGGGACCGGTATCGAACTAAAAACCTTGTGGTTTCTAGCCGAACGCTCTACCGACTGAGCTAACCTGGCCCCGATAAGTCTAATAGAACAAAAACTTAATTCAAACCAGCTTTACTCCACTTAAAATTAGGCCTTGTGTCACATCCTGTTCATGGCCAAGGAGATGAGTAAATAAATTTCAAACATATCTATATCGCTCATAGATGGGATTTTAACAGGTAGTGCTAACTCGGGTCATAGTGGACATGGGAGTAATATGAAGGAAGAGGTGTCTTCCCATCTGTCAGAGTTCCAAATATTGAGCGTTACTGCTGGATGCTGTTTCATTTCCTATCGCGGACTTTCTTTTTTTTTTCTGTGTGTGAGCTTATTCCTTTGCAGGGGACGCGGGCGACGTATTCTAGGATGGAAAAATGGTGGTAAATAAAAAAGAAGGAAAAAAATATAGTGTCAAAATTAATAAACAAGTCGTCAGCAAATGGATTTTTATCAAACAATGTTTTTTTTGGAAAATCAAAAAGCATTCATCATATTATATTTTAATATAAATATGAATCGATATTGTGGGATTGAATCTAAGATTCCCTCTCTCCTGACCCTGTGGGAAGAAGGAAACGAAAACTTTTAATGGTAGATATGAAAACGACAGTGACTACAACAATTCGATTTTTCATCTCTCTCTCTCTCTCTCTCTCTCTCTCTATATATATATATATATATATATATATATATATATATATAAAGTTCAAAACGTCAAGTTTTAACCGTTTGTTCCTTTTGACAAGTAATATCTAATGAGTATGCATTTACCCAACCCCTGCTCTATGGACATATGTGGCACAACAGCATTTCTAAGCAGAGTAAAGCTGATTTGAATTCAGTTTTCATTCATGTAGACTAGTTGCTAGAAACTGCTGGATAAGCAAGGACAAACTCATAAGTGACGTTCTCTTGTGGAGACCTACACATGGACACGCCAGGTTTAGCCGATCAGCAAAAACCTACGTCAATCAGCTCTGTGTGATTATGGATGCTATGCGAAAGATCTGTCAGGGCAATGACTAAGAGAGAGAGAGAGAGAGAGAGAGAGAGGAGAGAGAGAGAGAGAGAGAGAGAGAGAGAGAGGGGGGTATTCATGAGTATCCGTGGCGTCAGCACAATCTGATAATGATGATAATTTTTCATCAAAGTGAAGCTGATTTGAATTCGCACTTTTCCTTCCCGTAGACTAGTTACCAGACCGATTCTAAAGAATCCAGTCTCCGATCAATCGGCTGGTCACCCCAAACCCTAGTATCTATTCGACGGTCCCGATCCTATTGCCCTTATGACAGGCCCCAATCAGTTTTATCATATATGTGCTAGAAGGCGATGTTTGAGAGTCTTAGTGTCCTGCGGATGGCGTTAAACTGCATCTAATGGTGAAGTTCGAATTTTGTAAATCTGGGGAATGTGGAGTGCCCTTTTATCGCCATTACTCCCAGGTCTACTCTAGACCGGATTGGTAGTAACTATTCACGTCACATATATGGGTTAAATAGAAAAAAACGAGTTTTAAAAATGTGTTTAAAAAGTTGAGTTTAATAAAATTGTATACCCATCAGAAATGAATCAAATAAAAACGTCTTCGGCATAAAATAACCCAACGAGGGTTGACATGCCTTAAAATCCAACCAACATCCACCCAAACAAAAAGCCCAAGTGCTGCAGACATACAGTAGCACTGACAGGGCTACAGATTGGATGAATTCCCGCTTTACCTTAGAGAGATCAAATTTCCATATAATCGATAATCAGTCTATAGTAATCGATGCATTTTATGCATATGTTGACATTGCTTTCTGCAAAGGAGATATCGATACCTAAGTATGTGAACGTGTCTTTTAACTTCAGAGGCTTACCATCCAATGTGTCTCGCATGTGTCTCCCTTTTGTTTGTAACCCATGGACTCCGTTTAATCTGAGTTCACATAGAAGCCAACGCCTCGTGCTGCCTTCTCTAGACTATGTAATAATGATTAGGCTTGTGCAGGTGTATTTACGAGAATGCGTAGTCCGTATCTGCAATAGTTGTTGCGGGATATATATTTACCAACCCCTCCGCACGAGCAGGATGTGACACAAGGTCAATTTCTTAAGCGGAGTTTAACAGGTTTGAATTCAGAGTTTTCCTTCTAGACCCAGTCTGCCCTACTATTTATCCATAGCTGGAGAGAGAGAGAGAGAGAGAGAGAGAGAGAGAGAGAGAGAGAGAGAGAGAGAGAGAGTAGAATTCATACCTTTCCCAAGGGTATTAGCGCTAAGTGAAATGCAATTACCACGTCTAGGATTTGAACTCGAGGAGATGAGTCCATTCCCTATGACTTTAACCATTACACCACGCACTTCCTAGTTTTCGCAGGATATCGCTGACTTCTTGCTTTGTTTAGAGTGAATCTTTTTTCTTTTATGCGATCTAATGACGTTCGTAGTATGTGGTGTAGGCGTATTATAAATATGAATGATGCTAATGTATCTCCTTCTAAGACTCCAGAAACATCAGATGACCATTGATAATATAGATTCAAGTATTCCTATCTAATAGTAATAATTTACAATCATTTATATTGTTTCAAGTAACTGGTAAAGTTTACACTAATTCTAAACAGATAAATACTTCATACTGGATTGCAATATCAACGTATTAAGAGTAAATACATGTATTTCTTCAACCCCTTAAGAAGGTGCCACACAAGGAAAAATTTAAGTGGAATTCATCTGGTTTGAATTCAGAGTTTTCCTTAACCCTAGATCAGTAGCAGTACCAAGGCTAAAGATCCCAAACTACCCCTCTATTTTCTCTATTGCTGTCGAGAGAAGTGATGAATTCTGTTTTCGTGAAACAATGTGTGTACATTAGAGAATGGATGTGTGTGTGTGTGTGTGTATGTATGTGTGTGTGTGTGTGTGGTTTCCAGTGAACAAAAAAAGCGAGCAGGATATGACACAAATTCATCTTTTTAATCGGAATACAAAGTTGCAGTAAGCTTGACTCTCTCTTTCTCTCCCCCTCTCTCCTCTTTCCATATATATATATATATATATATATTATATATATATATATATATATATATTTGGAGGATATGTGCTTAATTGAAGTCGTACCTAATTTTGAAAATTAATTAGTTAATAATTAATGAATTAATTAATTTTCAAAATTAGGTACGACTTCAATTAAGCACATATCCTCCAAAAATTGTCGGCTTAAAGCCATATAAAAATAAACACATTTGTTTGTTTACTTAACCTCGTATATATATATATATATATATATATATATAGAGAGAGAGAGAGAGAGAGAGAGAGAGAGAGAGAGAGATGGATAGATAGATGGAGTTCATATACAGAGATCGACTTTTTCTCGATTTGTTTACGCCTTTACATTTAAACAGATATGCTCGCCTGATTTATTAATTGTCAACTAATTAAATTTCAATTAGGTATGACTTCAATTAAGCACTTATTCTCCCAAATTGTCGGCTATCGCCATCTCAAACAAACTATAAAACCTGTTTGTTTACTTTCATATATATATATATATATATATATATATATATATATATATATATATATATATATGTGTGTGTGTGTGTGTGATGTGTGTGTGTGTGTGTCTGATGTATGAGGTGTGATTAAAAATATCAAGTTAGAAATGTCAATGACTAAAAGGGCAATTTTATTTGTCATTCAAATCACTTATTCCAGTGAATTTTCCATTCGTCGAAGCACCTCTGAATCTTTAGAAATGGAATAAATATCCACTATCAGATTTAATACCATCCTCATTCTCAAAACATATCCTTCATGTGAATTTTCTGCTTAACATGTGGTACGTAGTGCCGGTGAGTGTGGAGAGTGCCGCCCTAGCACAATCCAATGTTTCCCACACACATAAAAAATGATCTTCAGAATGTATCGATATTGATGATAAAGAAAGTATCAAGAATTGGAACTGACATATCTATACTTTGTATAGGCGTCTAGCGTTTTAGTCTAGATATCTAGACATCATCCCTTTATTACATAAGATGCTTTGCTGAGCATATTATGATATTTAAATTAAAAATATTAAAATTTAAAAAAATGTAAAGATTTGGTCCTGATACGATTTTGATTGCAATTTGAAGGAAGAAAATAAACAAACCTGAAAAAATAGAAAGGAGGAAATGAAAAAAATGAATGAAAAAGAAAGAAAGATAAAAGAAAGAAAGAAATACAGAAAGATAGGTATATAGATAGATAAATCGAAATACCATGAAAAACTTAAAGATAAAAGAAAAGGTAGATGGCCAGTTAAGGAAGAAAGTCTGGAAAGACAGAATGCAACAAGTCGAAACGAATTGAAAGATAAAAAGAAAGAAAAATAAGAAAGGAATGAATAAGAGAAAGAAAGAATGAAAAAAGAATGAGATGAAGGAAGGAAGGAGAAAATAAAGAAAGAAAGAAAGAAAGAAAGAAAGAAAGAATTATCAAATTGAAAAACGATGGAAAGAAAGGATGAAAAAAGAATGAGATGAAGGAAGGAAGGAGAAAAGAAAGAAAGAAAGAAATAATTATAAAATGGAAAAATGATGGACAGAAACGATGAAAGAAAAAGGATGACAGAAAGAAAGAAAGAAAGAAGAAAGAATGAGTGAATGAATGAATGAAAAAGAAAGGAAGAGAAAACAAAAGAATGGGAAAGGTAGAAATAAGAAATTGTGACCGAAAAGAATGAAAGGAAAGAAAGAAAAAAGAAAGAAAGAAGACTATGGAAATAACCAAAAAAGAAGAATGATAGACTGTATGAAAAAGAAGAAAAAAAAACCAAGAAATAAACAATCATTTAGTAGTAATAAATAAATAAACCAAAGAAAAAGAAAAAAAGAAGGAAAAAGGCAAGGAAAAAAGCAATAGGGGAAAATAAACCAAAGAAACGATGAAAGAAAAAAAAAGAAGAAAAAAAGAAAAAAAAAGAAAAAAGAAAAAAAGAAAAAAAAAAAAGAAAAAAAAAAAAAGAAAAAAGAAAGAAAAGAAAAAAGAAAATGAAAAAAAGAAGAAAAAGAAAAAAAGCTAAGGTAAAGAAAAGAAAAGAAAAAAAGAAAAGCCCCCCCCCCCTTATCGAACTTAATCCTCAATCAAGATGATTAGAATCAATATTGACCGATGTTATTACAACGCAAATATTACAAGTCGTCGAGTCTCGAAAGCTGACAGTGACCCAAGCAAAAATATTACAAACGTCCAGATCCATCCGTGCACTTAGATGATTAGACAACTCAAACGGATCAACATTTGCTAGAAAAGAATTAGAAGATTATTATTATTATTATTATTATTATTATTATTATTATTATTATTATCAATAATGTTAAAAATAATAATGATTAGGACATGACGTTCCAAATAGTTATTTCGGTTTTTATTATTTTGGCGATTGATTGATTGATTGATTTTAACGATATGTGTGTTTATATAGGGTGTTTATATAGGGTTTAGCACATGTGTAGCACAGCTTGGTCTGTGTGGTAAGGAGAGGAGCAGATGATAGGTGTGGTGCTCCACCTCAAATGAAAAAAACACTCATTAGTCTAGCGTTTGTGAAAAAAAGCATAAATTCCTTCACTGTCTGGCTGATGCCGACTATCATTTATTAAAAAAAAACTCCATTAAAACATATTTCAGCTCATATTTCTTTATCATCTATTTTATACGGTGCTATTTATCTTATTTAAAACAAATGTAACATTTCAATAAATTAGGGTGATTTTGGGGCGGGTGGGTTTTTGGAATGGATTAATGGTATTTTAGTTTAATCCAATGGGGACAATTGATTTGATATACGAGGAAATTGAGCAAATTAAACTCATAAGTCAAGGAAGTACAATTTAATATATATATATATATATATATATATATATATATATATATATATATATATAAGATTTTTGGATGTTTGTTTTTATAGAAGCAATGTTGAACAAATTATTATTTATATTTTTGCTTGAAGGCAATTATAAATGCATGTATCGCATAAAATTCGATAATTATAGAAAATAATCTTGACAAGTAAATCCCGCAAAGGATGGCTCGCTATGCAGAACACCGTACAGACTGTTTCGACTTTATTAAGTCTCTTCAGCGATGTATACTAACGACTCCCCTCCGACAGGAAATACGTTTATTTATTTATTTATTCATTTATTTAAAGAAATAAGACTCATCGAAGAAAAGAAAAGAATAATCAGCAAGTCACAATACTGACCTCATCGAAGAAAGAAAAAGAAACCGAATCATTCTAAATAACAACATTGAAAAGTGCTCAATACGTGTATATATATATATATATATACATATATATATATATATATATATATGTGTGGGGGGTGGGGGTGAATAATATAAAATTTATGTATTAGGATTTTACTATCATATATATAGATATACATACATGCATACATACATATACATACATATACATACACGCACACACACTCACTCTCTCTCTCTCTCTCACACACACACACACACACACACACACACACACACACATATATATATATATATATATATATATATAGTCATCCACAGGCACCTTGTTTCGGTGTATCACGTCTCTTCAGTGTAGCTAGACATTAGCAAGCTATTTCATCGAAATATATGTATATATATATATATATATATATATGAGTAAAGAAATAACAAAAGACTTAGAGATTTGGCATTATAGTCTATTTCAGGGAGCTTAGACTATAATGCTAAATCTCTAAGTCTTTTGTTATTTCTTTACTCATATATTTGCTCTGTGACTCTAACATTAAGAGTACACATTGAGCTCTCAAACTGCGACTTTGTTTAAATAAAACTCTTGTGTCGTAAGGAAGATTTCTTCTCTGGACTTTTAGATTATATATATATATATATATATATATATTATATATATGGGTTAGTTTATAAAACTAATGTCAATTGCAAAGGAGGTATAGAAGAGTTTTGGCATCATTTTCTTAATTGATCAAGTTCGATATTTTTCAGTTATTGATCTTATTGATGAAGTGGAATTGGTAGACATTCTTTTGTATCTGATTTTGTCGTCATCGATTTCCCATTATCCGTCTTGATTATTGATTTCTAATCGAAACTTGGCCAGGGGGTGAATCTTTCTCTCCTTTTTTGGAGTGGAACTATTTTTGGTATTGATTCTTCTATTTTTTTTTATTGATCTATTCTGATTGACTATTGGCAGATATTCGTTTTCTACATTTTTTTTTTTTTTTTTTTTTTAATTTCGTTATTGCTTGTGTCCAATCACTTTCCATTAAATTAGTGATCTTCAGAGGTTTTGGCTTGGCTTTTGAACCTTGTCTCTCATTCATTGACCTCCACTCTCTCTCAACTCTATATGGGTGTGTGTGTGTGTGTATATGTTTGTCTATATGAGTATGTGCTTGTGTATTTGTCTGTATGAGTCTGTGTTTGTGTATTTGTCTATCTGTGTCTTTGTCTGTATATTTGTTTATATGAGTCCGAGTTTGTGTATTTGTCTAAGCCAGTGTTTGTGTATTTTTCTGTATGAGTCTGAGTTTGTGTATTTGTCTCTGAGTCTTTGTGTATTTGTCTATCTGAGTTTGTGTTTGTGTATTTGTCTATATGAGTCTGAGTTTGAGTATTTGTTTATATGAGTCTGTCTGTGTATTTGTCTATATGAGTCTGAGTTTGAGTATTTGTTTATATGAGTCTTTGTCTGTGTATTTGTCTATATGAGTCTGAGTTCTTTTATTTGTCTATCTGAGTCTATTTTTGTGTATTTGTCTATATGAGTCTTTGTTTGCGTATTTGTCAATATGAGTCTGAGTTTGTGTATTTGTCTATATGAGTCATTGTGTATTTGTCTATATGAGTCTTTGCTTGTGTATTTGTCTATATGAGTCTCAGTTTGTGTATTTGTCTATATGAGTCATATTTGTCTATATGAGTCTTTGTTTGGTATTGTCAATATGAGTCTGAGTTTTTGTCTATATGAGTCATTTGTCAATATGAGTCTTTGCTTGTGTGTCTATGAGTCTTTGTCTGATTTGTCTATAGAGTCTGAGTTTGTGTATTTGTCTATCTGAGTCTGAGTTTGTGTATTTGCTCTATGAGTCTGAGTTTGTGTATTTGTCTATATGAGTCTGAGTTTGTGTATTTGTCTATATGAGTCTGTTTGTGATTTGTCTATATGAGTCTTTGTCTGTGTATTTGTCTATATGAGTCTGAGTTTGTGTATTTGTCTATCTGAGTCTGTGTTTGTGTATTTGTCTATATGAGTCTGAGTTTGTGTATTTGTCTATATGAGACTGTGTTTGTGTATTTGTCAATATCAGTCTGTGTTTGAGTATTTATCCGTATGAGTTTGTGTCTGTGTATTTGTCTGTATGTATCTGTATGTATGTTTTTGTGTGGTTTGTATATATGTGTACGTGTTTGAATGAGTGTGTTTTTTTTTCAGTATGAGTATGTGTGTGTGTTTTTGTGTATATTTTGCCTATGTTCTTTGTTTCTTTGTGTGAGTTTGTTTGAATGTATGTACATGTGTGTGTGTGTGTGTGTGTCTGTGTCTGTGTCTGTGTCTGTGTCTCTGTGTCTGGGTGTTTTCGTTAGTATCTGTGTATGTGCACACGCACGTGTATATTTGTCTGTATTCACGTGTGCGTAATATGATGTGAATCTTTCATAACAAAGTTAGTTGGTGGTCTTCCATTGGAGTCCAGGACTCTTTGGAGCATTCTAGCCGATTTTAACAATGTTGTTGTTTGGATAGTCTCAATTCTTTGTCTGATTCCCAATTCAACCAGTCTATTTTCCATACTCTTGTGGACCGTGTCAAGGGTATAACTCCGATTGATATCATCTTTACCCTCATATTCAACAGTTTCGTTCAGTTTTCTGTCTTGGTACGTATTTGTCTATCTTCTCACTTTCTTTCATTTTCCCTTTGTGGTGCGTCAAGAATGACAAATCCACTAGATGACAAGTTCTTTTTCCTGCTATTAACATGAGCTCTGGTCTTTTGACTGGGATTAGGTGATCCGTCTGTATCACAAGATTCCAGAGAATTTTATACGTGTCATTCTCTTGGGCGCATTATGGTTTGTGCATATACCATTTAGTTGAAATGATTAAAATTTCTTGCACAATTCCGTACCCAGTCGTGTCTAGTCATGTACACCCAGAAAGCATCACAGTTTGTGTGCATTCAGTGCAACAAAGACTGTCACGAATTGGCCTGCAGAGTTACTTGCGCAGATGCAGATACATTTTTAATTTTAAATTTTATTTTATTTCTATTTTTATTTTATTTTATTTTTTTACACAGAGCCATCGTCCTTATGTTACGTACTGTCTTTTTCACGGCACTAAATCGTGTATGTAACGTAGTGGTATCAAACTGATATCGCTGGTGTATATTGTCTACTAGCTTAAATGTAGTAGTCGGAAATCACAACACGTGTGTATAGTAGAGGCTTTATTTCTTTTCCTTCGGATGTGCGAGGGTGGCGAGCGTTGTCAATGACTGCTGAAATGGGTTGGTGGGGTGGTAGAGGTGGCTATGTGGGTCTGACAGCCTCTCGGCCGTAACGGACCGTGAGCGACTGTCCTCACTTATTCTCTGTTCCGAGTCTTCTGTCTCTGTCGGCTCAAATCCTCTGGCCTTTATATTGATAAGCACGCCTACGCACCTTTACCTTTTGATCTGGTCGTTACATCCGCTAATATGCCTACGCATTTTTATCTTTTAAAAATTTTTTATCTTTTATCGGACATTTGTTATATATTTCTTTATCTTCTCCCTGCTTCCTTAACCGGAAAACCTCTCTTCCACTTTCCCTTTCTTTTTAAATATATATTTTTATCCTTCTCTTTGTCCCTCTGCCGGAAGCTTCCTCTTCCGGGCGAAGACAATGCCTCACTTAGTGGACGGAAAGGATCCAATAAAAATTTAATTTCTTGCCCAATTCCGTACCCAGTCGTGCCTAGTCTTGTACTCCTTCTATGCCAAGTTTGCTTATTGTGTATTAACCATTCTCCTGTCTCCACACATCATGCACTTGCTATTTTGTTGCATCTTATTTATTTTCGCTTTCATATAATTGGTCCTTATGGCATTATTTTGTGCAGCTATCAATATATTGATACGCTGTTCCTAAATCTTCCGCCCGTTATCGTCTTGCAACACCCTCTGGTTAAAATTGACACCGTCCAAATCGTCCAAGATGAAATGCTGAAATCTATATCCTGATTAGCTGGTGTCGCTTAATCACCGTATTCTTATTCCTTATGAATGTCGTCACCTCAGCTAAATAATGGACCATTCATTTTTTTTATTATAATGAAAGAAAGGTAAGAAAAATATAATAAGAAAGAAAGTAAGAGAGAGAAGAGAGAGAAAGAGAGAGAGAGAGAGAGAGAGAGAGAGAGAGAGAGAGGAGAGAGAGAGAGAGAGAGAGAGAGAGAAGAGAGGGAAAGATAGAGAGGGTAGAGATGATTATGTTTGATAGCAATGAGGCTAATCTGCTTCTATCTAACGTAATGAACAGATAAAAAAAAAGAAAGAAAAAAAGAGTGAGTGCGAGTTAAATAAATATTTTGCTTTTCACATATGCAATAGCTCTTAAGTAAATAAATCAATCTACAGGTCCTGCTAGTCATTATTATTTTTGAGTTTACACATCAGCATTAGCTGATTGTCTTTTACTAGAGTGTGAGTGACAGCAAGTCTCCTCAGGTCTCCAGGACTCTTCTGGGTATCCTGGCAGATTGCAGCAGTGCAGTGTTCTGGATGGTTTCAATCCTTCCTCTGATTTCCAAACTTTCCAGACCCTTTTCCAATCCTTTTGGGACTGTTCCAAGTGCACCAACTACAATTGGTATCACTTTCACTTTCATATTCCATAACTTTTTCACTTCTCTGGCAAGGTCCAGATATTTGTCCATTTTTTCATTTTCCTTTAGCTTCACCCTGTGATCTGCTGAAACTGCAAAATCCACCAGTTGACAAGTTCTTTCTTTTTTGTTTATCAACACTAGGTCTGGTTTTCTTGCTAGGATAAGTTGATCTGTTTTTATTTCAAAGTCCCAGAGAATTTTATGCGTTTCGTTCTCAAGAAAAGATTCTGGTTTATGCATATACCATTTTGTTGTATGGTCAAAATTACATTTTTTGCATAATTCCCAGTGGATCACCTTCCCGACCCAGTCGTGTCTAGTTTTGTATTCTCTTTGTGTTAGTTTGCTACATTCGCAGAGTATATTGTTTACAGTCTCATCTCTATTACCGCAAAGTCTACATTTACTATTTTGTTGGGTCTTATCAATTTTCGCTTTGATATAGTTTGTCTTTATGGCATTATTTTGTGCAGCAATTATAAGTGATTCAGTTTCTCTTTTGAGGTTTCCCTTTCTTAACCATGTCCACATCTTTTTATGTGCAACCTCTTCTATTTGTCGTTTGAAGCGTCCATATAATTGTTTTTCTTCCCATTTTTGTTTTTTAGTCTTTGTTGTTTTTCTGTTTGTCCATCTGTCGCTTCTACTATTGTTGGCCGCTATAAGTAGTTTGTCTTTGCTCTTTCTTGTGTAATCTTCAAGTTGTTGGATTGTGGTTTCTACGCATTCCTCTATGTTGGCAAGACCTCTTCCCCCTCCCTTTCTTGACACATATAATCTATCTCTATCATCTCTAGGGTGGAGAGCCTTGTGCATCGTCATTAATTTTCTCGTCCTTTGGTCTATTTGTCTGAGTTCTTCTTTTGTTCATTTTAAGAATGGTCCTGAGTATCTTATAATGGGAACAGCCCAGGTATTAATTCCTTTGATCAGATTTCTGCTGTTAAGTTTGGTTTCTAGAAGTTTTCTAGTTCTCCTGAGATATTCTTTTTTAACTTTTCCTTTCATTTCTGCTTGCATGATATTGTCGGCTTCTAAAATTCCTAAGTATTTGTAGCTTTCATTTTCATCAAAAGATTTTATAGTTTCCTGATTTGGTAGTTGTATTCCATTCATTAGTTTTCTTTCACCCGTTTTTATTACAAGCATAGCACATTTTTCGATTCCAAATTCCATCCCTATATCCTGGCTATATATTCTAATAGTTTGTACTAGGCTCTCCAATTCTTTTTCATTTTTTGCAAAAATGTTAATGTCATCCATGTACATAAGGTGGTTTATCTTCTCTTGTGAATTACTAAATTTGTATCCCCCGGTACATTTTTTCAGTATATGGTTTAGCGGCATCATTGCAATAATAAAGATTAGTGGTGATAATGAGTCTCCTTGGAAGATACCTCTTTGGATTTTTACTTCTGCCAGGGATTGTTTTCCAGCTTTTAATTGAACTCGCCAGTTTTCCATGGCTTTTTTAATGAAGTTTATAATGTTGTTGGAAATTTTGTACATCTGAAGGCATTCTAAAATCCAGGTATGTGGGACCATGTCATAGGCTTATCTGTAATCAATCCAGGCCATTGCAATATTTTTCCGTTTATTTTTAACTTCTTTAAGAATGTATTGGTCTATATAGAGTAAGTCGTGGGTTCCTCTTTTTCCCTTGCGGCATCCTTTCTGTTCTTCTGGGAGAAGTTTCCGTCAATTGAGTGAAAAGTATACTTCTTCTCTTATAATAGCAGTTAGAATTTTCCACATCATGGGTAGACAAGTTATTGGTCTATAATTGCTGGGGACATTTCCTTTTTGTAGATCTTTCTGGATTAGTGTAGTTACCCCTTTTGTCATCCATTCGGGTACTTCCGTTTCTTGTAGGCATTTGTTCAGTTGCTGGGCCATTCTTTTGTGGATAGACGTAAATTTTTTGAACCAGAATCCATGTATGCCATCATGGCCTGGTGTTTTCCAATTTGCTACTTTCTTGAGTACTGATTTAAGCGTAATTACATGAACACTGGCAACAGGTCCTTCCTCAATTTCCATCAGTTCATTCTTAATATCACTTATTATTATTTATTATTATTATTATTATTATTATTATTATTATTATTATTATTATTATTATTATTATTATTATTATTATCACTTATTATTATTATTATTATTATCACTTATTATTATTATTATTATTATTATTATCACTTATTATTATTATTATTATTATTATTATTATTATTATTATCACTTATTATTATTATCATTATTATTATTATTATTATTGTAAGTTTTTTCACCGGATGTGGGTAAATTGGGTTAACTGCAAACTTGGTAAGAGCAACTAATACGGAAGAAGGAAAACATTAAATAGACCAATGAGAAATAAGATCAATATGCTTAAATCGATATATGTGATATTTTGGTCACTGCTATAATTAAGAAAAAAGAAAGACTTTGATAATCTAACAGATTCTTTTGAAATATTTCCTACGATAAAGAAATAGATAAACAAGCATATTAAAATCGAAGATCAAAGATCAACAAAGGGAGGACGTGATAAATGGTCAGTGTTTAGCAAGTTCAGACCTCGTAATCGGATCGATTAAACACAGGCCGCTAGATTCCTTTGAATTACCTATCACGTGATCGATTTACTATCAGCAAAGCATCAAAGCAAGCCTCGTACGTAGTAACGGTCGGCAGCCTTATCGTAGGAGGCCAAACGTTGATCTAGTGTATTTCATTCTCATTTGGGTCCCACTACACACAAAAAAATACATTTACCAATTTTTTAAAAATGACTTCAATCATCATCATCAGCAGCAGCATTGTCATCATCATCATCATCACCATCATCAAAGCATGCCGACATCACTGATTCATTTGATCCTCTCTGTCTCCTCTATCTCTCTCTTTCTCTTTCTCTGTCTCTCTGTCTCTCCCTCTCTGTCTCTGTCTCTGTCTATCTCTCTTTCTCTCTCTCCCATTCGTCTATGTCGGTCATCGCTTTTAGTAAATTCTCTAGAGGGTATCCAGTGTTCGAACCGATCTGATGAATGTTAATTTTTGCTGGTCAGCCAACACTGGTATGTCCATGTGTAGGAGTCCATAGAAGAACATCGCTTAATTGTTTGTCTTTACGTCACCAGTAATTCTCAGCATATCTGTAATAGTTCCTTTTAATAGTTACTTTGTATAGTACTAAAAAGGTTTACGCTTATAATCTTTGATATACTTTTATTTCTTTCAAGAAGGACATCCATGTCGACATATTCAAATAGGTCCATCATATTTCTAATTTCACAAGGAAAATAACTTTTATTAAAATGTTGTTTGTTACGTTTCGTTCTAACTTGTTAACTCACTAAAACTGTCACGCAAAAAGGTTTGTTGAAGTTGTTGTCAAAAAGGAATAACTATTACATTCTAAGTTAACATCTTTTACTTATTTGATACCTATTGCATTGTGGGTATCAATCATTAGATAGATTTTATTTTTTATAAAGATATCTGTATACTTAAGAGAAAAAAATCCCGTTTCAAATCAGATGCTTACACATATGGTCTTCTGTAGTTAAAATAGTTGAGATACCTTCAATGAAACCATACATCTTTTCTATTTTTTTAAAGATCCATCAACTCCTCTCTCAGTCGTCTTTTTGTCGCCATCTGTGTTTCTCGCGTCGTCATCTTGTACTTCCGTTCGTCGCTTCTCGTTATATCGTCACTTTCTCTATTGCTTTATCATTACATATGCAGTTTATTTTTTAAAAGATTTGAAACTATTTGTTTTGGTCAATTTCGACGCGATCTGCCATTCTGTCTCTTTTTCAAGTGTTTTACGCGCTTGTTTACAATTTTTATGTAACATTCGTGATTACAAAAAGAATTATCAAAAATCAGGTAATTATCCGATTTTAATGAAATTTTCAGTATTGATTTATCAATTAATGAATTTTATAATGCATCAGTTATTTTATTTCAAAACTTTAATTTAGTATTTTTGCTATGAAAAATTAATATATAAAATTCATTTAAAATAAAAATATTCGGATTTTAAGTTTAAAATGTTATATTTTTAGATTCTAGAAATAAATATCTATTCAATGCATGAATGTATGAATAACAAGATCTCATTTTTATGTGCACATTTAACTTTATTTCTTCGACGACCTCTCCTTGCATACATGGGACGCACTTATAAACTATTGTGTAAATTAGATAGAGCTTACTTTTTACTTCCGAAACTTAGCTTTTTATACTTAAATTCACATCGTCCTGTCGGTGGGGCTTAGAATACGCTGTTTGTATTCCTTGAAGAGAAGTAAGACCTCATCGCCAATGGGATATCCTGGGTATGTTAATAAACTGCATCTGATGGGGAGTTTTTTTTTGGTACTAGGCGTCTGTGGAGTGTGGAGTCAAAACTTCATTTCCATTATTCCCAGTTCCACTCTGGCTCAGAGTGGCAGTACTTATTAGGGTCCCATTTATAGATCAAATAGATCTGTTGAAAAATTATTCGTATTCAGAAGAATCTCTTAAGAAATACGTACACAAACACTTAAATATGAATGTACAATGAACGTGATAATCTAACTTCTAGGTATAAAATAACCCTCAACGGGTTGATATGCCGTTAAACTGAATCATTAGATTGATAGGAACCAATTGCTTGAAACCGTGTAATTTATTTACCGTTTCACTTCTTGATGAGATGGACTGCGACATGGTAGTAAGCTCGGTCGAAGTCTAGTAGCTCTATTCTGTTCCTTTACGGACCAATATCCTTGGGAAAGGTATGATTCAGTTCATTCTGTGGATTAATTAGTGGCATTAATGTTCTTCTACATGGATAGCCTTGGCATTAAATAACCCACGACGGTCGATGTACCATTAAACAAAGAAACTGACATATAGTACCTAAATAATTAGAATGGAATCGTCTATTTTCCTATAAATAATGTCTGTCGAAACCTTGACAGAGGGAGCCGAGATAACACGAGACTTGTTAATTCAACCTATCAATTGATAATTGCCCTATTCACCTTGTACTATCGCTTAGTAAATCTTTTGCTCTATTCTTAATACTTGTTGTTTCTTCCTGTTATTTCTCTGATACTCGAGTCACCAAACCAAACCAACAGTAATGATGATAATTATTCACCAAAAAATAAAATTGATTGGGTCTGAGTCGACGGGGATTGATTTGATGTTTGTAAGTTACTACGGGTGTATCACTTTTTCGCAGCAGAAGAAAAGCTTTTTTTCTCAAAGCTATAGGGTAAAATAAACTTTCCACAGTTAACAGTAATTTTTTCCGGTTTAGCTCAGTCGGTAGAGTGTCGGGCTAGGAACCACAAATTTCCTGGTTCGATACCGGCCCTCACCCACAGCGTATGAGTAGCACAAGGATCAGTGTGGCAAAGTGAGGAGCTGATGGTAGATTTGGCGCTTTTCCTCCGACACCAAAAACAATCTTTTTGGTGTAGTGCTAGTGAAAAGGGGATAGACTACCTCGCTGTCTGGCTGATACCGACTTAAGACCATCCCGACGACTTACTTATCTGCTTTCCGCAGTAAAAAAGTTAAGAAAACGGCAAGACTTTGATATCAAATAACCCAACAAGGGTTACAATGCCGTAAAACCAACCCAAAACCAAACAGCGTTCAAATAGAGAGATGTTTCTATTTCAAAGGCTTTAGATTCAAAAGGTATGGCCTTTCCTCGATAGCAGCGCGAAAGAGAGGATACACCTCTTTGTATACCTCTTATAGCATTGATTAAATGGGAGACCAGTCGGTTAACTAGTTCTGCCCGCGGCCTTTTCAAAGCCCTGTTGTACACCCCGCCACCTCAGGGGCGTTTACCACAATCATGAGTTATGAGAGAAGCTTGCACTCTTATGTTCGACTCCATTCGCCTGCAATTCAACTGACAGGTCACGCGTCAATGTGCGATCGACTCCGTGTTCAATGTGATTAAATTTTCAACGAGTTTAAAATTAATGAATAGAGATTAAGTGGCGTTCGGTGGTAGGTGGTAGGAGGTGGGGGGTTATCTGGGAATTGGTTTTTGCAAAAAGTCGATAGGCGCTTTTGAGCAGAAAAACCGCTTTTTTTTCTTCTCTTTCTGGAACGTTCGACTGGCTTCGACTCTTACACCGAAGTGACCCGTGGAGGTGTCTACTTCCAGTAGAAGCCATAAAACAGAGACTGATAATCGATTGTACTGTTTTATTCAAACACTGCGCCGGCCTTGTGTGCTGTAATGGTTAATGAGTTAATGTAATGACCAATTAATTTTAGACATTTTTACTTCTTCTATGTACATAAGTTGTATCATTATTCTTTCACTCCATTCGAGTTTTTCACATCCACCTAATCAGGTCTCCAGGACTATTCTGAGTATTTGGAGTCATGATAGGCACGTCTTTTACATTTTTTTTTTTCATTGTTTTTCATAAATTATAGTTGATCCTATACTACTCAGTGTAACTACTTACAATGTAAATACTAGGCTACCATAACTTTTCTAATATTTTAAATTAATAATATCCAATAATGGGAGATAATTTTGTAAAAACATTGCAGTTATGAGTTTTGAAAAAAGATATTTTGTGTGTTAATTGTTTGTGTTAATTTGCAACTTTCACCACATGGGACATGTTACAGTCAAAAATCGACCTACCTACTCCAATAGGGATCTTAATTTACTTTAATGATAAACGAAAACACGGATAGGCTTAAGAAAGCTTTACTCTACTTAGAATAATGTTTATTCTGAGAGTTACATACTCTTAGAAACACCAAAGAGTTTCCCACTGTATACATTTTAGTACACAGATCTCCAGGATTCAACTAAGTATCCTTGCTGGTTTTAGCAGTTTGATAATTATGTATAAACCGTTTTGCTAATTATGTATTAACCACCTCTGTCTCCACACATCATGATATTACTATTATGTTGAATCTTATAGTCTGATGGTCTAAATTCGGTTATTTCCAATATCTCCAACATAAACAAAGGGAACCACTCTTTACTGATAAATTATTTATTTATTCATTGATCTACTGGGAAAAAAGAAGACAGGGTTTGGGTTAGGTTAGAGTTTAGGGTTAGTTTAATGGGAAAATAAATAAATACTTTATCAGTCAAGAGTAGTTCCTCTTTGTTTTATGTTGGATTTATAGGAAATAACCCTCAATTCTTTCTCTGGTTTTCAGTTCATCCATTCTCTTTTCCTGGTTTTTTGAAAGTTTACAAGAACTCAACCATTTTTGCAATATACGAACCACAGAATGAGCATTTTGAATACGCGTATGTTATCACCTGCATAACGGTAATACCCACCCCCATCTAGTACCCGGTAAGATATACTGATGTATATTCCAGGTCCTGCTAGTTAAGTAAACTCAACGATAGATTTGGTTTTATAAGGTCGTTCTATTCAAAAATCATTATTAATAGCTTAGTTGTTAATTAACTTTTTGATAATTTGATATTGACTGAGCTAGTCTGGCACAAGGCTATAGCAGATAATTATAAATTTGTTACATAATATTTCTTCTTATGCTTATCTGCTTTGCTAACCGGATCTTCTATTGTTCTATCTGTGCTGACCCCTCTCTTCTTTTAGTTTGGTCATTCTTTTGCCCCAATGACAACCCCCAACCTTTATTTTATCATATATATGCTATAAGGCCGCTGGTTGATAGACTTGAGGTCCTGGGTATGAGGTTAAACTCTATCTGATGGGGAAGTTCCATGATGACGTATGTGGAGTATCCCTTCATTACCATTACTCCCAGGTCCACTCTGATCCGGAGTGGTAGTACCTGTTAAGGTCTATCTATTGGTTAGATTTAAACTGGGAGTAATGGCAATGAATAAGTACTCAACACTCCCTAGAGCTTCAGAACTAGATCCTTACATTCAGATTCTTTTTATTGTCATGCGCAGGGCGCACCCTTTTTGAGAGGCATCCCTCTGCAGTGGATACAGTCAGCGTATACTAAGCCCCACCAACCGGGCTATTGGATTTAGTTGAGCAACCGTTATAAGTGTGTAATCCGCTTTAAAAATGACTTTCTTCCTCATCCAACTTATGAGGGAGTGGTTGGGTGAATACACCCATCTCTAAAGAATTTAATTGCTTGTCGGAGAATTTCACTAAAGTTTCAGAAATAAAACGTCTATTAGAAATTAATTTTTTTTTTTTACCATAACGATGTAATAGATTTTGTCTGACAAAAATAAAACTTACTCTTAATTCATTGTTCTATTATGGAAGATGCTTGGTTAAGAATAGCAGTGAGAAGGAATCCGTGTCGCTTTGTGAAAGGCATTTTAAAATTACTAAAATGGACCATTAAATGATGTTCGTAGTGTCTCACTCATCTATCCACGCTGTGCGTCGTGCGTGCGCGCGCACGTGTGTGCGTTTGTGTGTGTGTGTGGGGGTGTGTATGTGTGTGTGTGTGAAAATGTGTGTGGTGTGTATGTGTGTGTGTGAAAAACAAAAGGCTGTGATCTGGAAGCATCTTTGGAGATGCTGCGGTCCGGTGAACATTTGATTAGCGACTAATCAGAATGATAATTAACGGAAACTGTGGAAAAATAAAATGTAATTATACAATAATTGTTTCTTAATAGATTCCGAGAATCGAACGGATTTCTTCCCCAAGAACACACTCGATCAATCTCAGTCTAGATCTATCTATCTATCTATCTATCTATCTATCTCAGTCTAGTAATATCTATCTATCTATCTATCTATCGATCTCAGTCTAGTAATATCTATCTATCTATCTATCTATCTATCTCAGTTTAGTAAAATCTATTTGTCAAGTCATTATCTATCTATCTATCTATCTATCGATCTAACTATCTATCTCAATCTACTCATATCTATCTATCTACCTATCTATCTATTTTAGTCTATTCATATCCATCTATCTTTTTTTATCACAGTTTCTTCATATCTGTCTATCTCTCTATATCAGTCTATTAACATCTGTCTATCTCAGTCTGTTAGTATCTATCTATCTATCTATCTATCTATCTATCTATCTATGGGAGAAATAAGAGGAAATTAATTCGACAGTATGTAGAGAGCACAATAAACATCCATTTGCTACAACATCCCGTGTTTGTCTACCTTTCTCCACTATCTATCTATCTATCTATCTATCTATCTATCTACACCCTATTGTAGTGCAGTCCTTAGCCAGCCAGTTTGGTATATTGATTGATAGAGAAGTGAGTTCGATACACACAAGATGCACTATACTTGTGGCCTTATTTTAAGCGTTTTGTAATGGTTAACAAGCATGTGTAGCTGATCATTGATTTCTTTTTTCCTCTATTTGTTTCATTTTATTCTCTAGCGTATAGCATTTTCTTTTTCTTTTCTTACTTTCCTCATGACCAAATACATTATTTATTTAAGTTGATATCAGTACTTAATATTCGAACCAATGAGTTCATTTGTTGTTATAATAATAATAATAATAATAATAATAATAATAATAATAATAATAATAATAATGTTTATATCATGCAAACAGAAATGAAAGGAAAAGTTAAAAAAGAATATCTCAGGAGAACTAGAAAACTTCTAGAAACCAAACTTAACAGCAGAAATCTGATCAAAGGAATCAATACCTGGGCCGTCCCCATTATAAGATACTCAGGACCATTCTTAAAATGGACAAAAGAAGAGCTCCGACAGATTGACCAAAGGACGAGAAAATTAATGACAATGCACAAGGCTCTCCACCCTAGAGATGATAGAGATAGATTATATGTGTCAAGAAAGGAAGGGGGAAGAGGTCTTGCCAACATAGAGGACTGCGCACAAAATAAGGGCATAAGGACAAAGCGAAAATCGATAGGACCCAACAAAATAGTAAATGTAGACTTTGCGGGAATAGAGATGAGACTGTAAACCATATATACTGCGAATGTAGCAAACTAGCACATCGAGAATACAAAACTAGACACGACTGGGTTGGGAAGGTGATCCACTGGGAATTATGCAAAAAATTTAATTTTGACCATACAACAAAATGGTATATGCATAAACCAGAATCTGTTCTTGAGAACGAAACGCATAACATTCTCTGGGACTCTGAAATAAAAACGGATCACCTTATCCCAGCAAGAAGACCAGATCTAGTGTTGATAAACAAAAAAGAAAGAACTTGTCAACTGGTAGATTTTGCAGTGACAGCAGATCACATTGTGAAGCTGAAGGAAAATGAAAAAAAAATGGACAAATATCTGGACCTTGCCAGAGAAGTGAAAAAGTTATGGAATATGAAAGTGAAAGTGATACCAATTGTAATTGGGGCACTTCGAACAGTCCGAAAAGGATTGAAAAAAGGTCTGGAAAGTTTGGGAATCAGAGGAAGAATTGAAACCATTCAGAACACTGCACAGCTACAATGTGCCAGAATACTCAGAAGAATTCTGGAGACCTGAGGAAACTTGCTGCCCCTCAGATTCCAGTGAAAAACCATCAGCTAATGCTGATGTGAAAACTCAAAAGCAGTAAATAATAATGAATAGCAGGACCTGTGGATATACCACAGTATATTAATCTAATTATTACAAAGTTTGATTTATTTACTTAAGAGCTATTGCTATATATGAAAAGCAAAATATTTATTTAACTCGCAGAGGAAGGATTGAAACCATTCAGAACACTGCACTGCTGCAATCTGCCAGAATACTCAGAAGGATTCTGGAGACCTGAAGAGACTTGCTGTCACTTACACTCCAGTGAAAGACCATCAGCAAATGCTGATGTGAAAACTCAAAATAATAATAATAATAATAATAATAATAATAAATAGATACGACGCAACAGAATATCAAGCGTAGGATGAGCCGGAACAGATACGAAAAGGTTAATCGCATAAGCGAATGCAGGAAAGTAGCAGGAAATAAGTAAAAGGCTTGGCACAACTAGTTGCAATGGTGATCCACTGGGAATTGTGCAAGAGATTACATTCGGACTATACTACCAAATGGTATATGCACAAACCGGAATCCGTCATTGAGAATGAGATGCATGAAATCTCCAAGGAATTCTCCGATCACCTAATCCCGACCAGAAGACAAGACCTAGTATTAATTAACAAGAAAAAAAGAACTTGCCATCCAGTGGGGTTTGCTGTTCTATGGCATCACTGAATGAAAATGAAAGAAAGCGGAACGACTGGCAAATATTTGAACTTTGTCAGAGAACTAAAAAAAAGCTGTGTAACATGAGGGGTCCAAGATATTAATTAAAATTGGTGCACTTGGAACGCTCCACAATTGTTTGGAACGGTCCACACAGAAAATATGAAAGAAAGCGGATAGCTGGATAAATAATTGGATCTTGCCAAAGAACTGAAAATGCTGTGGAACATGAAGGTGATACCAATTGTACTTGGTGCACTTGGAACGGTACCCAATAGCCTGAAAGAACACTGGGGGAAATAGAAATCAGTGAAAGGTTAGAGACCATTCTCAACACTGCACGGTTAAGATCGACTAGAATACTTAGAAGAGTCCTGGGTACCTGAGGAAACTTGCTTCTACTCAGACTTCAGTAAAAAAAACTACCAACTAACGCTGTTGTGAAAAACTGGCATAGACTGAAATAATAATAATAATAATAATAATAATAATAATAATAAGAAGAAGAAGAAGAAGAAGAAGAAGAAGAAGAAGAAGAAGAAGAAAAGGAAGAAGAATAAGAATAAGAATAAGAAGAAGAAGAAGAATAAGAAGAAGAAGAAGAAGAAGAAGAAGAAGAAGAAGAAGAAGAAGAAGAAGAAGAAGAAGAAGAATACTTGGACCTTGCCAGAGAACTAAAAAACTGTGAAACATAAGGATGAAGGTAATAGCAATTGTAGCTGGTGACATTTGAACGATCCGATCCCCAAAGTTTTGAGAAAAAAGACTAGGGAAATAGTAAATCATTGGAATTATAACTATTATTTTTCTGATTTAAAATTATTATCCAGGCAACAGCATAGTAAAGATCGAATAGAATGCTTAGAAGAGCCCTGGAGATCTAAAAAGACGTGCTATCACTTGTACTCGAGTGAGAGACCACAAGCTGACACTGATGTGAAAAACTCACAAGGAGTGAAATAATAAGTGAGATAATCTTATTATAATGGAGATTATGTGTTTGTTTGTCTGTAACCGAAACTAGTCAAGCCACTATCCATTTAGTTATTATACATCACATTCTCCATGAATCATTTTATTTAAGCCTCAGTTATTGATAAAATTGTTTTTAATTATTAATACTGCTGGCCATATCTACGTACTAATAACATGCAATTGTATTTATATGTACAACAAAAAGCGGTTTACTGTGTGAACGGGAAGGCTAATTTGCATATTGATATTTAAATTTTGATTTTAATAAATATGTGCTTGGTATTGTTGATTTCTAATTATTTGATTTTATCTTAATGACTATGAGCAAAAATCTCGGAGATAAATCTTAAAAGAAATCAGTTAACAAAAAGAAATAACTGTAATTTTATTCTTCACTTCCTAATTTAACTAATTAGTTAAATTAGAAAAGTTTAGCAAGGAAAGACGGGGGTAATGGAAGAGGAAGCTACAGCTGTTTTATATTTCGATTATACCCCTCTCTGTTTCAAATCATTTTATCTGCATTCTTATTTAGTTTATTTAGACTTTCTAATTTAATAATAATAAGATATTTTATGACATTAATACTTGCACCCGGAGGGTGCATATATTTGCTAGTAATGATAATATCTGACGAAGCCTCATCTCAAGAATAAATAAAGAAGATAATATTGATGTGTAAGTATTATTGGAAACGTCATCCTTTAAATATACGTCCATATTTCCAGTCTTGTGATCTTGTGAATAAGAATGTGACGAGTGTCATCAATCATGTAGTAAATATTTCCCAACTTGACGTCTCGTAAATGTGAAACACCTTTTTTTTTTTTCATTCAAATACTAATCTTCTTCCAGCTGAAAAAAAAAGAAAAGAATGGCGGAAATTGATATCAAACGCAACCATAAATCTCAGACTGTTTTTTGTTTTGTTTTTGTTGTTGTTGTTGTTGTGGCTGCTGCTGCTGTTATCATAGAGAACGAACGAAAATATTTTCCCAACATTTTTACTTTTGTACGTGTTTATTTTCTTTGTTTATGTCCATATCGAATTTTGTTTTGTCCACCGACAGAAAGAAAGAAAGAGAAAGAAAGAAGATAGATAAATCTAAGGGGATATGAATATATATATATATATATATATATATATATATATATATATATATATATATATTATAATATAAAATAATGATTTTCTATATACAACAAAAGATGAAAATAGATATATAAATAATTATTAAATATATATAAATATATATAGATAGATAGATAAAGAGATATAGAGAGACAGAGAAAGAGAGATAAAGATGAAGAGAGAGTGTGTGGGTTTGTGTGGGGGTGAGAGGGATTTAGAGATGGATAATGTTAGATTGATAGACAGATACAGACAGCTCGAGATAGATAATGAAAGGTACACCAATAGAGAGACAAATACATCCCAATACACACACACACACACACACACATATATATATATATATGTGTGTGTGTGTGTATAATATATATATATTTATATATATATATATATATATATATATATATATATGAAGATAAATATATAGATAGATGAGAATAGACCCAGATAGAGAGATATATAGATAGATAGATAGATAGAAGGCCATAGACTGAGACGGATTGATTGATACACAGAAGGATGGGAATAGACTGACAGATAGATAAATAAATAGATTGATAAGAACAGACTGAGGCGGATACATATAGGCAGAGAAGATGAAGAAGTAGAGATTAACCGATTGCTAGAGTTGGAGTGTGTGTGTGTGTGAGAGAGATAGAGAGACAGAGGAAGAGAGATAGAGAGAGGGACAGAGAGAGAGAGAGAGAGAGAGTGAAAGAGAGAGAGAGAGACAGACAGAGAGAGAAAGAGATATATATAGAGAGAGAGTGGGGGAGGGAGAGATGCTATTTTGCAACAAGATGCAAGCCTGCAGTCTTAATAATCTTTCAAAGAACGAATGGGGAAATATCTTGCAGGCATGTCGACATTTTCTTTTTTCTTCTCCAGTTTCACAATCCAATCCAATCCGCTGATCCGTTACCTTGGACCGACCTTCCGGCCAGGATAGAAATCGAATATTTTCAGGTCGATCACATGAATCGGAACGGCTGCGTTGATCT
This sequence comes from Doryteuthis pealeii, assembly GCA_023376005.1. Lineage (NCBI taxonomy): Eukaryota > Metazoa > Mollusca > Cephalopoda > Myopsida > Loliginidae > Doryteuthis > Doryteuthis pealeii. Next base: position 28,317,629 of record CM042163.1, on the reverse strand, counting down.
TTTGCGGACTGGGCCGGGTGGAGGGTGGCAGGTCAACGGATCAAAACTAAAAATAAGCCTCGGAAACTCAGAGCGAAAATTGAACAAAAATTCTTCAGGGCTTTTCGACCTATTCCTCCTCCGCCTCTTTCTTCATCACCACCGTCTCCTTTTCCACCGCCTCGGCTTTTCCCGACCTAATCGGTCTAACCCTCCTTTCTTTACTTTACCTCCTCCATTCATCCATTGTCGAAATCCTGATTCGCTCTGTCGACGGGGCTTAGAATAAAGAGGTAAGACCCCCAAAATGGAATCATCCTGGATTCCATTTTGGTGGTCTTATAAGCTGCATTTGGTGGTGATGCTCTTGTTCTGGAGCTCTGGGTAGTAAGTATTCACCCCTTCATTACAATTACACCCAGGTCCAGGCTTACACTCACCCCTTCATTGACATTACTCCTAGGTCCACTCTTACAGGAAGTCGTAGTACGTATTAGGATCCCATCTATGGGTCACCCTTATGGCAAGCACCACCCCTTTTTATCATATGGATGCTAGAAGGCTGTGGCTGCGGGTCTACATGTCCTTGGAATGACGTTAAACTATCTGGTGAGGTTCCAGTTTTGGAGGTTTGGGGAATGTGGAGCAACCCTTCATCACCATTGCTCCCTGGTCCACTCTGACCCGGAGTGGTAGTACCTGTTAGGGTCCCATCTATGGGTTTAATAGAAAAATGTATTTATAAAAAAATTGTATTATCCATTAAGAATTGATTTATTTCAAAACTTTATCGGCATTAAATGACCCACTGAGGTTGATATGCCGTAAAACAAAACAAACCAAACCAAAATTAATGATCGTTGTTCTTTAAAACTTAAATTTAGTCAGTGCGTCATTCTTTATTAACACGTTGATTTGGGTTTGACCAGTAAAAAGAGGAAACCATCTTAAGCATCTCCTCATAAATAGCATGACTCAAAATTTTAAAATATTCTCCATCCCAAAATGATCTATTTAACAGATTAAATAAATATTGTATCAGATTTTGGAAAGTTTAACTTTTTATAAAGTTAGCAAATTTGATTAACTTAATATTTGATTAATGTAGGTTTATTTTAACTATTCTTCGGCGGTCGCATTTTGTCACACGAGAATTGAGTATGAGGAAGATTCATTTTGTTTTTTGTTAATTTCATGTGATTGTTTTAATCTTTGATTTTGTTTAATAAATTAAAATGAAACCTAAACATTTAGTTATCGATGAATAAAACTCAAAGCTATCTAAAAATTTAAAATAAGAATTTGTATACACTTTCATCCATTTTACGAATAAAGAAAGTACTTCCGTAACTACATATATATTTTTGTCATTATGTTATTTAGTGAAACTAAGAAAAATATTGGCAATATTTAATTGAATTATTTGGGGGTAAATGGACATCAAAATTAGTTAATAATAAAAAATTTAAAGAAGCCTTACTCTAAACCTTGAACAACTGATTCTTGAATATAGCACATTTGTGTATTGATCTAAATGTTTTTGATTTTAATTCTTTATTAATATTTGTTGAAGATTAGCTGTTACACCCTAAAGAACTATGCCACTCATTCTGGTTAAAATTACATTCAGTTTCATTAATTTTTCCCTAGTTCTATTAATTTATGGCGTGTTAAAAATACGTGAGATTCTGGCCATACATCTATTAATAATGGAGATTCGGTTCCGGTTTTTGTCTGTAACAAAAACTACGCCACTGCTTACGTCACACTGCCTAAAATCGTCATAAATAGAATACACTCAAAATTTGACCACGCAATGTTAGACAGTCCTCATTGGTTTTTTTTTTAAACAAGTTTTAATAAATGCATTCCTGGTATTATCTATCTATATATAGTTTAAAAAAATATATATATTTAAAGTTATCAAAACTAAGTTTCCATTTCAATTTTTTAATTTTTTACTGCTTTAATAAATCTATTTTATTTTTTACTCCTTTAATAAATTTGATGATTTTACTTTACTTATGATACAAACTCTCTGATATTAAATTTTCAACTCCCATCCCCTCAGGCAATATTATTTTACGTCGCCCAAAGGGCGTTTTTTTTATTTTGCTAGTACATATAATTATAGAAAATGAAAAGTGCAATTAAATAAATTTAATAGAACATTAAAAGATTGCTTATTATCACAATCAAACAATTACAAATGAATCAAATTTCGTAATTAAGTAACCCATAAAGAGTTGATACACCGTTAAACAAATAAACCATACCAGACCAAATTCGTCTCCTCTCTTCTTCCTTCCTTTTCCTTCAACCTGTTTTCTCTACCCCCTCCATTTCTTTTCTTCTTCTTTCTCATCTTTCCCTCATTCACTTCTTTCTTCTCCTACCCCTCAAGACTCTTCAACTCATCCTTCTCGCTTTTCTCTCCTCCTCCTACTACTGATCCCATTCTTCTATTTCTTCTTTCTTCTCTTCTCCTTTGTTTCCACCTTTCTATTCCCACTGACTGTTTTCCTCTTCACCTTCTCTCTTTTTTCCTCTATCTGCACATTATACTTCGCCCATCCATTTCTTTTCTTCTTTTTTCTCATCTTTCCCTCATTCACTTATTTCTTCTTCTACCCGTCAAGACTCTTCAATTCATCCTACTCCCTTTTCTCTCCTCCTCCTACTGCCTATCCCATTCTTCTATTTTCTTCCTCTTTTTCCTGCTCTCCTTCGTTCTCACCTTTCTATTCCCACTGACTAGTTTTCCTCTCCACCTTCTCACTTTGTTCCCCTCCATCTGCGCATTATACTTCGCCCACGGCTACCCCTCTCCTTCTCCCCCTCCCCTCCTCCTCCTCCTCTATTCTTTGTCTTGAGTGAAAGGCGGCGGTGAGGATGGGAATTAGATTTCAAGATTAGGGGAATCTGGTCGAAATGTCTTTAAAAGAACTTAGACGAAACAAGGAACCATTTGCACGGTGTCTTCGGAAAATAAGGTCAAAGGCCGCTTTGTGCATGAAACGTGCGGCCGTGTTACTCTTAACATAGAAAAGAAAATCTCTCAGATTTTAGAATGGTCAAGAGACACTGAAAAGAATACTGAAGCATTTGACTTTTACGAATTTGTGGTCGAGTTTTTCTTTTTATGGGAGGTACTGTGTGACATTTCTTAACACACAATATATATATCCAAGCTATACCGTTCTATCTAGATGTCCATACAAGTGTCAACATATCTATCTATCTATATCTGTTCGTCCATCAACCTATCTGTCTTCATATGTATCTATTTATTTATCACAATTCAATCGTCATCATCTCTGGTTCATTCCATTACTACTAGTTTTATGTGCCCATTTGAAATCGAAAGAGATTGTGTTTTCTGTTCTGATTAAAAAACAACAACACATGAAACTACTGGTAATGGAATGATTCAAAGAAGAAGAGAATTAAATTGTTAAACTGGCTGACATTCAAGAATTTTAGTTCATCCAATGTCTTTAAATGATTGTTTATATATATATATATATATATATATATATTATATAGAGAGAGAGAGACATTTGAAACATCTTCATGAAGATTGCATCGCATGAAACCAATATGGTTGTGATTGTTCCTTTGTCACCTAATAAATAGATATGTAATTTATATATTTATCTTATCTTATATATATATATATATATATATATATATATATATATATGATGATACCAAATTAGGTCGAAACAGCTGTATAGTGTTCCCCACTATTTGTTTGTCATGATTATTCCAATTATATAAATAAAATGTCTCTCCATAAAATAATATATATATATATATATATATATATATA
>CM042163.1:28306318-28311318 GCA_023376005.1 Doryteuthis pealeii | reverse complement strand
CAGACAGACAGAGACAGATATGTATATATATAGAGAGAGGGAGAGACAGGGAGAGTTAGAGGGAGAGAGAGTGACTGTGTTCCATATTGTATTCTTTAATCAGGAAGCAACACAGATACATTTTCTTATGTGGTTACACTTTTCTTCCTTCGAATACCTTTTCTGCCGACACATTTTAAACGCACATGAGCGTTGGGGGGATGCAGGGATAGAAAAACACGTCTTCCACGTTTAGGTGGCTAGAGTCAACTCAACTCAATTATAATTCTACTTTCCCACCGTCGCCTCTTCACGTGATTCTCTAAGCCAATGAAAGGCGCAAATTTCATATGACCCTCGGTTCAAGGATGCTGCTATTTGAAAATTTCCACTATTTACCATTATTTTAAGACACTGTACCATTCTTGATAAAAATGATGCAAATATAACCCTCATAGCATAATAAGTAATGTAACAATTAGTTCCACAATATAAACTGTCTGTAAAAGTTGTCCAGCCTTGCAGTGTTCGAATTAGATTCACAAAAATTAATAATAATTCTGTTCATTAAGAACTTGTGACCTGTAGACAAATCAGTGATTGTTGTTCTGAATTAAAATGATTTTTTTTCCTTTGTAAGGTTCAAGCTTTTAATTGCATTTCCGGATGTATAATCAAACAATCTAATCTGACCCTTAGATGAAAGTCAGTTCAAAAAACTTCGTTCTCTTTTTAACGAACTGATAACAAACCAGTTAGACAAGAGAGCGCGTAGTATTTGTAGCCGGACGACCAACCAGAGTAAAAAGAAATCTATGAATACATTATTGATTTTTCCTTTAATTAACTTATATAACGTTTTATATAAACCGTCCTTTCTAATTCTTCTATATTCGTGTCTATTTGGAGATGTTTGAGGTATAATGCTCATCGTCGTAGGAAATAAATATGATGAACCGGGTTCAATTCCTGGACAAGACTGCTTGCATTTCACATAGTGCTAATGCTTTAGGGAAAAGTAAAAAATCAACTATTCTCCCACCGACTATGGGTAAATAGTAGGACAAACTGGGTTCGTTAACCTTGATATAGGAACAAGAGTTGGTGAAAGAAAACTCTGAATTCAAATATGTTAAAATCCGCTTAAGAATTGAGCTTGTGTCACATCCTACTCGTGCGAACGGGTTAGGTAAATACGTAAAAATATTATTTTAATATTAAAATATTCATTATTATTCTTTATCCAATTTTCTAAAAAAAATGGTTTTGAATAAAATATGCTTGTTCCAAAATAAAATATTAGGGTGAATCAAAAGTTTTGCAATATTTTAGAAACATGAGGCACAATTAGGCTGCTCTGACTCCTTGCCGAGGTCGTTAAGATGACAAACCATCCTGGAGTGAGTGCTACTCGCTAAATTTGCCTCTACGATGTGGATCACGTAATCAATTGCCTGACCGTCGAGGTTCTTTTAACTCGAGTGAAATTTCTTGAGTTATTTAGTTACTGTACTTTAATTAAGTGTGCCTTCAACTTCTGCAAAACAAATGTTTATGGTTGCTTCCTTGACGTTATGGCCCAGTTCGAACTCGTAAAGCATAATTTCCTAAATTAGATTACGTTGTACGTTCATTTGTACGGTTTTCAAATCAATTACACACGCTGTGAAGCAATAGATAACATGTCAGCACACTAACTATCATGATACTACTAATCACGGTGGTTACCTTCTTTGGTAACCGGGTGAACACGCGGTAAACTAGCTCACACCAAAATATTGCAAAATTTTATAAAACGAAACTAACTTCTAAATTGGGGATGTTCAAAACAGTGGAATTTATATATATCAAAACTCTGTTTATTTGCTTTTCTGGATGTATGGTGATCCCAGTGAGATTCGAACTCACTATTATGTTTTGCTAGTCTAGTGAGTACTGGGTGTCACATACATGAGACCTTGGTCCACAAGTAAACAAAGCTAAGTAAATAACAACTATTTTCAATTTAAACTGTTTCCCGCGCGCACAGAGACAATGCTTATTTTTTCTTTTGTTTTTGGTACTGCACAGGCAGTTGGGACCAGATATTGGTCAATTTTTTAAGACTGTTAGTTTAACGGGACATGTGCATATACTTAATCTTGGACTTTTAGGCAAGTACACGATTTTTTACAATTTGTTCCTATCATTGTTTTGTTGTCGTTGAGAGTATTATCGAAAAATTAATGGTAAAACTCGTGCGTGGAAATTTATCATCGAAATTGTGATGCAATCTTTCAAATGGCTTTCTAACTCAAGTATATGCGAATTTAAGCAAAAATCCTCCATATGGCTTCCAGAAATAGACTGAGTTTTTTTTTACTGAAATGTTTAGTAATATGTTTTTATGACTATTTCAGTAAAAGTTTACTTTTATAATACCATCAAAAATGTAAAACGTGGGAATAGTACATACTATATATATATATATATATATATATTATATATATATATATATATATATATATATATAGATAGATAGATAGATAGATAGATAGATCACCATGTCCATTTCTAACGAGGATGACCATTTCAACACGAGTGCCTCAAATTTCAAATAGAATGTAGGTAATTTCAAATGGCATGTAGGTCCTTGTAGTATATATATATATATATATATATATATATATATATATATATATATATATATATTATAAGGACCTACATTCTATTTGAAATTTGAGACACTCATGTTATAATGAATATCCTCGTAAGAAATGAACATGGTGACCTGAGTTCAAATCCTAGACGCTAATACCCTTGGTAAAGGTATGCATCAGACTATTCTCCCCATAAGCAAAAATCCATGTAAAAATTTAATTTCCTTTATATTATTTAGATTTTTCGGACTGTTTTCCCCATCCTTATTGCTATATACAAAATGTTTCGACCATTTGTGAACCCCGGTCTTCTTCAGATGTTTCTTGTCAAACTCAGGATTTTCATGTCATAATCGCGGGCCTTCACAGAACTTCGAATCAAACCTTATATTTAATCCATTTCGGTAGATTGTTCTTATTCCGCTAAACATAACCATGATATTCTTCTTTTTTTTTTACCATATATCGACCAAAACGTTGGGTAGATACCAATAACAATCAGGACAACAGTCTAATGTAAAGAATACAAATTATCAAGCCTCATCTAAACAATTCAAATAAAGAAACAGAATAATAATTAACACAGCTTAACACCTGTACCCCAGCTATGGTTAGCGGAATGAGAACAGGATACCCTGAACTGAATAAAGGGTTAGGTTCAAAGTTCCGTGATGGCTCCCGATTACGACAAGAAGGTTCCCGATTGCGACAAGAAAGTTCCGAGTTCGAAAAGAATGTTCCCGAGTCCGAGAAGGTTCCCGGTCCGACAAGAAATACATGAAGAAGGTCGGAGGGCATATCGACCGAAACGTTGTACAGATAACAATGAAAATGAGGACAATAGTCCGAATAACGCATATAATACTAATTCAAATAAATAGTTTCATTTAGTTTAATACCGCCATGTTTAATACTCCTCCTAAGTCCGGTCTTAGATGTAATTTTTTCATGTTCTTTCACTTTTATCTGTGTATCGAAAGTCTAATAAATATTAAATTCTTTCCAACATAGGGATAGTTTTAGGTCGTAAATGGATTTCTGATAAAGTTCTGGTCTATAAACATGTGCCCATTATAGGGTTTATCTTATTTTGGGACAGATTTGCAATATTAATCCAAATGTCCATGAAACTGCCAGTTCAGCCCTCCACTGTGGACTTGGAGTGTCAGAGGTACAAGTATGTGGGGTGGAGTGTTGATTTATTTGTTTGCTTTACGGATGAAAACTTATACAATAATATCGAAAGGTGAAGAAGTAATAAAGAAAACAAAAAGATAAAAAGTTAAAGCTAGCTCTCTATACAACCTGTTTTAACCTAGATATCTATAGAATGCACATGTCTTCCGTTTACCAAACAATACGATCGCTTAGTGAATGTTCAAGCAGAATTCTTTGGAGGAGCAAAAATCAATACCGACGTCATGTCATTTGAAGATAGGCGTTGTTTAAGCAGCAATAAGTAGCATTTTTTTCCCTCCATATTAATCATCTCTAGCGTCTCCTGGACGACATAACTTTAAACCGTACTTGTGCGCGCCAGTAATGATGTGTGTTTTGAGTATGTCAGCAGTTGATGGGGGTTATTTTTGAATATATGTACTTACCACACAACCACCACCATGGAAAGGATATGACACAAGGTCACTGTTTAAGCCGAGTAAAGATGGTTTAAATTCTGAGTTTTTCTTCTAGAATGTGACACAAGGTCAATTTAACAGTTTTGATTAAGGATTTTCCTTCTCTTAGACCGGTCGCCATACCTGAGTTAAATAGCTCAATCTGCCCTACTATTTATCTATAGCTGGAAGAAGAATTGCTAGATTGATACCTTTTTCCATGGGTATTAGCCCTATCAGAAATCCAACTGTCCCGTCCAGAATTTGAACTCGTGTCGCCGTGTCCGTTTCTTTCGATGATGAACAATACACCACGGGCGCCTCCACATATATATTTTTACTTTTACATATATATTTTATCAACCCCTTCACACGAGTAGGGTGACACAAGGTCAATTACTTGAACAGAGTGTAACAGACTTGAATTCAGAGTGTTCCCCCCTCCTAGATTAGTTGCCTAACTAAGGTTAAATAGCTCAATTTGCTCAACTGTTACCCATATCTAGAGGGAAATAGTTGGATTCATACCTTTCCCAAGGGCATTAAGACTATGTTAAAGGCAAACAGCTTCTTCAGGACTTAGAGTACGCTGGCTGAATCCCCTCCAGAGGGGATGTTATTGGTATGGTACTTAAATTTATCTGATGATACTGCTTAAGTTCTGGAATCTGAGAGTGTGGCGTATGCCTTCATAGCTATTACGTAACGCCCTGCCAGCGGGGCTCAGAATAAGCTAACCATATTACCTACAGAGAAGTAAGGCCCC
>CM042163.1:28291318-28301318 GCA_023376005.1 Doryteuthis pealeii | reverse complement strand
GCGCTACACACCACACACCACACACACACACACACACACAGAGCATAGTTTTATGAAACATTTTCTTGCTTCTCCAACTGGGAGTTCACCTCAAGGGAAAGATATAACTATGTGGGAGACATTAAAAGAATTCACTTCATATAAAAACATGAATTTCAATGGTAAACTTGCTGGAATAAGAGAGTTGAATGCCAAAGGGAGCTATTTTGAAGAAAATTAATGTTTTATTCATTATTCATTTCTTGAATTCAGATTCATTATTCATTTTATAAATTCAAATGTCATGAATTCAGACTCATTTGTAGACAATCAGAAATAGGTCAATTGTTTGGTTGTTAATAGTTGAGTGTATTTGGGGAAATGCTTTATTTGTGTTTTGTAGTTAAAGTGTAGTTTTTGTAAAGTGTCATAAAGACTTTAATTCCGAATAATGATTAAATTGCTTATGTTTTATTTATTTGTAAAATATTGATATGACAGAGATACGTACACAACACCAAGTACCTTCCAAAGATTCTAGGAGGAGAGTGGTTGGCAAATATGGTATGTCAGTCATAAAACTGTTTTGAGTAATTGTTTTTCTTCTTCTTTTTTTATGAAACTATAACTAACACTTAGACATCTTTAAAAATGTTACTTACTTACTTGATAACAAACTAATAATAATAATAATAATAATAATAATAGAGATGAGACTGTAAACCATATATCTGCGAATGTAACAAACTAGCACAACGAGAATACAAAACTAGACACGACTGGGTTGGGAAGGTGATCCTCTGGGAATTATGCAAAAAATTTAATTTCGACCATAAAACAAAATGGTATATGCATAAACCAGAATCTGTTCTTGAAAACGAAACACATAAAATTCTCTGGGACTTTGAAATAAAAACGGATCACCTTATCCCAGCAAGAAGACCAGACCTAGTGTTGATAAACAAAAAAGAAAGAACTTGTCAACTGGTGGATTTTGCAGTTCCAGCAGATCACAGGGTAAAGCTAAAGGACAATGAAAAAAATGGACAAATATCTGGACCTTGCCAGAGAACTGAAAAAGTTATGGAATATGAAAGTGAAAGTTATACCAATTGTGGTTGGTGCACTTGGAACAGTCCCAAAAGGATTAGAAAAAGGTTTGGAAAGTTTGCAAATCAGAGGAAGAATTGAAACCATTCAGAACACTGCACTGCTGCAATCTGCCAGAATACTCAGAAGAAGAGTTCTGGAGACTTGAGGAGACTTGTTGTCACTCAGACTCCAGTGAAAGACCATCAGCTAATGCTGATGTGAAAACTCAAGAAGAAGAAGAAGAAGAAGAAGAAGAAGAAGAAGAAGAAGAAGAAGAAGAAGAAGAAGAAGATAATTTGAGAATTATATTCATTTATTATTAGTTTGTTTGTAATGTGTCTCACTGATACTCAGTCTGGTGAGTACACAGCACATCATAAACCAACTAAAATTGAATTGAGAAACACTGACACCAAAGTGTATAAATGATTTATTATTCCCAAAATCAAATTTAGTTGGCAAATTAATGGTTACGTTCATCATAATATCATAATTAATTCATCAGGTAAATTAAGATTGATTCATGTTAATATAAATGGACAAAATAAGCAAAACGATTAAGTTAATCATAATTCATTAATTAATAAATTTATATCATTTACATTTTTCGGATTGTTGTACTCACCTTTAATGTTATATACACAACGTTTTGGCCGACGTGCTCTTCGGTCTTCTTCAGATGTTTCTTGTCGAACTCGAAAACCTTTCAAACTTTTGAACGTTTTTGTCAAACTCTGGAGCCTTCGTGTCAAAATCGGGAGCCTTCGTGTCAAAATTGGGAGCCTTCACGCAAATTTGAACCGAACCCTTTTTCAATCCACCGTTCTGTTCTTGTTTCGTTATACATGATCGAATACAAGTGTTAAGCAATGTTAAGTATTCTATGTTGTTATCACCCTTAGTCAGGATTGAACATGCAAGCTAAAGATAATTGTCACTTAGAACTGTATTAACTCCACCCGATTATCCGTTGAGCCATGTGTCCAAACTACTCTTCTCTTTGTGTGATTAACTGCGACTATGCAAGGAAGGTACACATGCTGAAATTATGGGTATATCTATTTAGTTCCATTGCAGGGTTGCTGTCCATAATGGATTTGTATTTGTTTAGCATAAGATTTCATTTATATAGAAATAAGAAATATATATAGAAAATAATAGATGGGAACTACACAAGATATCAAGCAGCTCCCTACAAAAACCAGCTGTACAACCATTTATCTCCTATCATACAAATCATCCATACTGGACACTGCCGAATTTGCACCTATAGCGAAGCACTTCAACAAAACACAGCACACACTGGACAACCTTAATTGCCTCCTAATAGATCACAACTTTCCATTTACTCAAATCAGCAAGCATAAGAAATGGATTGTACACATCTGCACACCCAGCCAAACTCAGATCAATTATTTTGTAAGGAATTTAAATTCTTACAAATACTTAAAGACATCCACACCACAAATAAAGCAGTCCACTACCAACTCAGGAATCCTCATCTCCACCCACTCCAACCCACTTCCAATCCAGTCGTGGAATCAACAGCATCAACCCCAAAAATTACATTTGAATCCTCAAGCAATTATATTCTCATTGTTTATTTATAGGTTTGGCTTGTTTTGTTTTACGGCATATCAAGCTCAGTGGGTCATTTAATGCCGATAAAGTTTTGAAATAAATCAATTCTTAATGGATAATACAATTTTTTTATAAATACATTTTTCTATTTAACCCATAGATGGGACCCTAACAGGTACTACCACTCCGGGTCAGAGTGGACCAGGGAGCAATGATGATGAAGGGGTGTTCCACATTCCCCAAACTTCCAAAACTGGAACCTCACCATCAGATAGAGTTTAACGTCATTCCCAGGACATGTACACCCGCAGCCACCGCCTTCTAGCACCCATATGATAAAAAGGGGTTGGGGCTTGCCATAAGGGCATTAGGGTTGGGAAAATCATATAGGTGCTAGGGCTTGACGTGACCAGCCGATTGATTGGAGGGAGCCTCTCCGACCGCCCGTCTAGCCCAAGATAGGGCTAAAGTGGAGTATTGCATGTCATGAACTGTCATGTCATGAACTGCTCATCCACCTGGGTTCTATCCTTAAGTCTCACGGATCGCCACCCACGGCCAACAGGTGGCCACATTGGGGGAGTCTTACTCCTCTGCAGAGGTGCAGTCGGTGCATTCTAACGACAGGGCGGTCATTGTTTATTAACTTCTAAATTGAAAAGATTAAAAATTTTAAAAAAATCATTATTTAACAAAGTGTTACCTATAAAGAAAAATACAAACACAAATATTCTCTTGGGTTGAAAATTGCATTGGCGAGAAACTGTTAGCTTATCAAGTGACGTTGATTTCATGTCTTCCCTACTCTGATATAATGTAAGATTATGAATACTATACTACCCTTACTCAAGTTTTAATTTTATAACTTTTTACTCATCTCCTGTCTGAGGATTGTGTTAAAAACATAAAACGGTGATATAGTATACATAATCTTTTATTTTAGGTTTTAAATAAACTTGATCGGCTATAATAGCATTGGACACTATTTATATGCATATGCATTTCTTATTTGCTGTCCTTTATTATATATATATATATATATATATATATATATATATATATATATTATATATTGATGTAAAAAAATATGTATGGTATAAGGGTTTATTAGGATAATGTCAAATTTAAATTTGTTAGGAAGTGTATGTCAGAAATTGTTATGTGAAGGGGATTTTATCATTTCTGAGTACAAGTGTCGCAAAATAAGGGGATATATAAAAAAAGCCTTGTCTTTGGGGGATGCTTTGATGTGTGAGAATAACGCAAGATTCCATAATTCTACGTGGTGTTCTATTGTGTATGTGAGTTAATATTTTGGCACCTTTAAATTTAAAGGTATGGTTATTGTTTAGAATATGTTTAGTTAGGGCGTTGTTTAGAAAACCTCGTTTACCATGATATCTATGTTCAGTGACCCGTTTAGATAAAGATCTAGGAGTCTCTCCTACATATTTTTGTTACAATTTAAGCAATCTATTGCTTCAGAGTGTGTATGTTTATAATTATTTTTATTCTGTAAAATCTTTTTGATTGTTTTTGTGGAGAGAGTAACTGTTTTAATGCCTATTTTTTTTAAAAAGTTTCTATTTATTTTATCAGTGATAGGAAGTATGCAAAATGGCAGGATTTATGGAGCCTCAGAGGATCCTACAAACCAAGCAGCCAATCAGGACTCAGGGAATGGAATCACCCAAATGCATGAGTGGACTGTTCTGAATTCCCATAAGTACCAGTTGTCTTGACACTGGTGCAGTTGTGCTTGGACAGTTACATTGTTTAAAACAATAGTAGACTGACTGACTGACTTCAATAATATATATATAAACAGAGTTTTAGTACGGAAAGACGAAGATTGTGACACTATATATGTGATTATTGAAGAGACAACCTGAGACTGAACTAAAACGTTTGTCTCATGATTGTAAGGCATTTTGTAAAAATAGAAATATAATTAAAAGCAGCTTGGCAAACGTAAAACGTAAATTGTATAATGAATAGTTTATGACGTTCTGTCGTGCAAGTATGAAACCTGAAAATAGACAAATTCACTTGACAAGGAAAATTAATGGAATAAGAAATGCTAAGAATAATTCTAAAAGACAGAAAGAAGTCAACATGCTGCCGAACGCAGAGCAAGTTTGGTAAAAGGCTAGATACATGAGATGCAACTCTATCATCATCATCATCATCATCATCATCATCATCATCATCATCCATCATCACTACTGGCACGAATCTGTCTCTGTTATTTTTATTATTAGCAGTATTAATAATAAATAATAAATTTACAAATGGTTTGTATATAGTTTTAAAACAACCATGCCTACTTGGATTTAATTCCTTTTTTGACTTGGAGTTAGCTACCTTTTCTTTTATATATATATATATATATATATATATATATATATATATACACTATAAAAGGAAAAGAAACTGCGTAATATTTTAAAACTATTACTTTATCTAAATAATAAATAGGAAATAATTTTAAAAAATAAATAAATTTACACCACTTGTGTATTCGTTTGCTAAAGATGAAAATCGAATCGATTATTACATCATTTTTCTCTATCTATCTATCTATCTATCTATCTATCTATCTTGATACATCCTTTAGACCGCATCCGGAGCTGATGGATGTAAGTATTAGCTAGTGTGTCCATGTGTAGCAGTCCATAGAACGTTGGATAACTATTCGGTTAGTTAATTATTTTGTTTAATGGTATATCAACCATTGTCGGCCACACAATGCCAAATCCTCTCCTATTGTATAAATAATTTGTAAGCGAATATTTTGTTAATAAATAATTTTGTTTGGTTTAGTTCTTTAACATAATGTGTATCACTATATTGGTAGAAATTATTTTATGTTGCATTTTTCATTAACTTTACGTGTATCAATAAACTGTGAGAAATGATTATCATTAATTTCATGTCTACCAATAAATTAGAAAGAAACAACTTCATATGTATTAATAAACTGGTGGTTGACCCTCATTCACCGCCTTCTAGCACCTGTATGATAACAGTAGTTACGTGTAAAACACGAGTGCATATTACGATCGGGACAAATATATAGGTGCTAGAGCTTGACATGACCAGCCAATTGACCTGTGTGGCCTCATATCGAGCAGTGCCCAGCATGTATTGTCCGCTACACAGCTACAACTTTGAATGATTCCTGGCTTTTTTCCATCGCAGATTAGATTTCCATATGGACGATAACCTGTCAATAGTAGTTTATGCCTTTCATATGCATATGTTGATATAGCTTTCCGTAGATGTGATATTGCTACCAAGGTATGGAAAATTGACTGGACTCATATACATCTAGTTCGTTAACAAAACGTGAATGTATGAGACCAGAAACATAGGTCGACGGAAGTTATGTTGGCAAATGTGGGTCGAAACCGCACCTGCTGAAGTGGCTCGGTTCCAGTTATAAAACTGACAAGAATACTAAGTATTCGTATTTACCTAACCCTTCCGCCACGAGCAGGATGACACAAGCTGATGAGTTATTGTATACTCTCTTTCCTTACTTCTATTATTCTTCTGCTCATCTTTGGTATCTTACGTTCTTCTTCTAGCGTCTGGAATTCGTATTGGGACTTCGTGTCTGGTCTTCCATTGGGGATTTCTCTTTATCAGAAGCCCTGTGTCATTGGTAGTTTTTAGATAATAACCCAAGACTTAGATTTTCTTTAGATCATACTTTATTCCGAAATCCTCACCAGACTACCTGCGAAGATTGAGTCGGCCGTGCGTTTAACACGACTTACCACCTTCGTGGTTTGACCGATACTGAACTAAAACTCTCTTTCTAATCTAAACCGGAAGAAGGTCTTCTCCGCCGATTCTCACGGTATCCCCCAGAGAAGGATCAGACTGAGGTCAAGCCGAGTCAGTCAATCCTTCAAGGCCGCCGGCTGCAAATTATAACAGCCATTTTGGATTCTACATTAATGGTACATAAGGGTTTGGAATCTAATAATTATGTAACAGAGTAAGCTGGGTTGAATTCAGAATTTTCCATCTCCTAGACTGATAAAAATTAGTGACATATCAAGGAAGCCTTTCTGGGGGAGTGAATTTCTTACCCCTCTACTGGGGATACATTCAGCATATTCTTCGCCCCGGACTACATTGGGCTATCCGGTCATAATCAAAGTCACTGGCTACGATCTGTAAACCAAGCTCGCCAAACATTACAGCAAGCAAGGCACCCATTTGCAGGACTGAGTAGGCGTATTTTGATTTCCGGGTGAATGCCTGAAAAATTATGCTAATTCGTATTATATCAGTTTCCCAACCTCTTAAGATTCGAGCAAAGGATTGAAGGATTTTCTTCAGACGCTTCATAAGATCCATTATTACAGGAAGGAAATAAAGGTAGGAGTAGGACATGTGAGGTGGTAGGCGAATAGCACACGCATTCCTGCACGCAAACACAAACACATACATTGATATATACATACATACATACATACATGCATACGAAGTACAGCATATGTTCAAAAGTATCGAGAACAAGGACAGAAATGAACAATTAATTAATTTAGTTTTATACTGTTCTGTTTGCCTGACAAGCGAGCACTTTATTTCATTAACGTCCTTAAATAACCTTTTTCGTATATCGTTTTTTTCTCCTCCATTTTCGGTTTAGCTTAGTCGGTAGACGTCAGCTTGGGAATCTCAAAGTTCCGGGTTCGATACCGGCCCTCGCTCAGCGTATGAGTAGCACAGGGATTGTGCTGTAAAGTGAGGAGCTGATGGCAGAAGTGGCGTTCCACATCTGACGCTATAATAATCTCCTTGGTCTTGCGCTAGTGAAAAGGAGATATACTCCCCACTGTCTTGGTGATACCAACAATAGGCCGCCCCACCAACACGATATATATATATATATATATATATATATATATATATATATATATATATATAACTATTATCCTTTTAAGAATATTTACCTATTTACCGACCCCCACACTAGCAGAATGTGACACGAGGTCATTTTTAAAGCGAAGTTCAACAGGTTTTCATTCCGAATATTCTCATCTAAACCGGTGGCCACACAAATTAACATTGGTATGGTCAGCTTAGACTCCCCTACTACTTACCCATAGCTGGAGGGAGAATAGCTGGATGTATACCTTTCCCAACGGTAATAACCCGATGTGAAATGTTACAAACCTCGTCCAGGATTTGAACCTGCGTAACCCTGTCCATTTCCTACGATATAGACCATTGCACAATGGATACCTCTTTTTTAAGAAGACTAAAAACTAAAAGAAAACTGAAATGAAATAAACGAGGAATATAAAAATAAGTAAAAGAAAAAGGGAAGAAATAAAAAAAAAACAATGAATATAAAATAAATTCATAAAAGGAAAATAACGAAATAAGAAAGAAAGAATGAATGAATGAAAGAAACAAAGAATAAAAGAAAGAAAGAAAGAAAGAAAGAAGAAAAGGGTGAAAAGAAAAGAAACAAAGAAACAAAGAAACAAAGAAATAATAAAAGAAAGAAAGAATGAAAAATAAAAAAGGAAAGGAAAGGAAAGAAAGAAAATAATGAAGGGAAAAGAATTGATATAATAAAAAAGAAGAAAGAAAATAATAAATTCAAAAAATCTGAAAGGAAAATGAAAAGAAATTAATAGAAAGAAAATGAAAAAGAAAAGAAAGAAAATGAAAAAAAGAAAGAAAAGAAAGAACAAAATAATTAATAAAACGAAAATGGAAAAAATGGAAAAGTAATAAAGAAAAAAGATAGAAAGAAAGAAAATTATTGTAGGAATAAGGAAGAAAGAAAGAATTGATGGAATAAAAATGAAAAAAAAGAAAAGAAAATGATAAATGGTAGAGTGAAATAGCGAAAGAAAAACAAAGGGACTGATAGAAGGAACAAGAAAGAAAGAAAGAAAGAAAGAAAAGAAAGAAAGAATAAATCAATCAAAAATGAATAGAGAAAATAATAAACGGACAAGAAAGAAAAAAGAAAGAAACTAATGGAAGGAACAAGGATGATGGAAATAAAAGGATAAATGAAAAGAAAGAAAGAAAGAAAGAAAGAAATTTATTGAAGAAGTAAGGATAAAAGGAAAATACATAAATAAATAAATACGATGATTGACAGAACAAGGAAGAAAGAAAACTATTAAAAATAAAATACAAGAAATAATGAATGAATGATACAAAACAAAAATAAATAAACAAAACAAATGAAAATAAAAAGTGAATCAGAAAAAGTACAAAAATAGATAAAAGAACTGATAACGATTGAATGAATAAAAAGAAAGAAACATTTATAAAAAGGAAGTTTTGGGGAAACAGAAGGAAGACAGATTTAAATTAAAGAAGGAATGAAGGACATTTAGGAAGGAAGCAAAGAAGGAAAGAAGTAAGAAAGAAAGGAAAGAACAAAGGGAAAATAGAAGGAAGGAAGTGTAGAAATAAGAATGCATTACCAGGAAAAATCAACGCCAAACGTCATTTGAATCAGGGAAATCTTTTGAAGATTCACAACGATTCTTCACATCAGAGAGAGTGGGCCTTGAAAACAGCCACGCTAATCAGGAAGAAAACGAAGAAGAAGAAGAGCTCTTCTACTTTTAGAAATCAGAAAAAAGTAGGCAAACTGCAGCAGCTGCAAGTCATCCTTGGGAAGACGAACGCGCGCTTTTCTTAACCTGTTTATCATCATAACACTCGCGATCTCTCAATAGAAATCTTTGGCGTTTTGATTTTGTATTTTTATTCTTATTTCAATTATTTACATTTTTCGACGATCGTGTGTGTGCCTGGCCAAGCACGAATTTGCAAACAGATCTCTTTTAATTATTGGATTCCATAAATAGACGACGATGGGGTTCATAAATTCGTCGCCTGACACGTAGTTAGGAGTTTGATTTAGATCTGAAATTTTCTCTGATTGATTGATTGATTGGAATGGCATGTCAAATCGTCTAGGGTTATTTTATGTTTACAGGTAAGGAAATCGCACTCATTGTGCATTTGCTTGTGGTCAAACCACGTTGAAACCACCGGTCCCGTTAGATTAATGAATTTGAGCAGCGATGCTAAAACTGTTGGACCATATGACCTTTAGGCACCCATTTTGATCTCGATTAAGAAAGGACATTTTTTTCATTTACACCGTTAATATCAGGTTGTTTTAACAGACGATTTTTACTTTTTTAAAATTATAAAACTAACCCCTAACCCTAGCCCCTAGCCCCTAACCCCTAACCCTAATCCCTAACAAACAACCGGATATCGACGGTGTAAATGAAAAACATATCCTTTCTTAATCGAGATCAAAAAGGGGTGCCTAAAGGTAATATGG
>CM042163.1:28278818-28286318 GCA_023376005.1 Doryteuthis pealeii | reverse complement strand
GTTCCTATTCTCGTCTCCACACCTCCCCACTCTGTTCAGACCCAACCCTGTCTGTCAAGGTCTCCAGCCCTTAAGACTCATATGATGAAACTTTCCTAACAATGAAAATAGTCATCTGACACTCTCATCATCGAATTGGCGGTTTCTTCAAGACTTTTCGGTAACCTCGAATTTCTCGTATGATCCGGATGTGTAAAGGCTCCTTTCAAAACAGACATTTTTTTACACTAAGGCTATCGGAGAATATTCAACTCTTCTTTACATTTCCTTTTCTTCTCTCTCTCTCTCTCTTCTCTCTCTCTCTCTCTCTTCTCTCTCTCTCTCCAAATATATATATGAAAAATAGATGGAAATTAATCCGACAGTATGAAATTTAACATTTTGAAAAAAACATATGATGTTATGTGATTGCTGACAGATCTGTTTCGACCAAATCGATAAGTTGGTCTTCATCAAGAGCGACATAGATGGGAAGAAAGATATCCGTTAAAAAGACTGTTTACAAAAAACGAACGCTGAATTCAACCGCTGAAATTTTTTGAAAAATGCATGTTCTGTTTAAAAAATAAAATAAATTTAACGATATCTTTCTTCCCATCTGTCGCTCTTTGATGAAGACCAACTTATCGATTTGGTCGAACAGATCTGTCAGCAATCACATAACATATGTTTTTTCAAAATGTTAATTTCAAATTATATATATATATTTATATGAGATTTATCCAAAACTTGGTAGTAAGGGATGATTCTATATGTGATTTCTAAGATACACTGTATTAATATTGTATGATCAGGTATGTACAATTACAGTGAATCTTTAAATCACTAAAGAGAGCTCAATGTATAATAAACTTTTTAGATTATATACAGAGCAATATTTATCATAGAAAGGAAGGAAGAACTCAACACCGTAATTCCATAGTAAATTTATTTCGACCAAAATTGGGGCCTATATAAATCTAAGTTGATTTAATATAGTTCCCCAAAATGCAGTCTCATCAGATGGGGATCCTCATCTGATGAGACTGCATTTTGGGAAACTATATTAAATCAACTTAGATTTATATAGGCCCCAATTTTGGTCGAAATAAATTTATTATGGAATTACGGTGTTGAGTTCTTCCTTCCTTTCTATGATATATATATATATATATATATATATATATATATATATATATATATATATATATATATGATTTAAGAGTAAGGAAATGAATCCGACGGTATATGTATAGGTAAAAGGGTATGAAAACACACAATGTTGTTAAAATGAATATACTTTTATATCATTTTCATTGCTAAAATTGACAATATTTCGATTTATAAAAAATCATCATCAGAACATAATGATAATTATATCCGTTTTTAGATGTAAATGTGTTTAATCCGGACTCATCAAGAGAGAAGCAGACGTACTTTGAAAGACGTACTTTGAAAGAAAAAGAACATAACCATTTCATTTATTGTCCCTTTTTGTATTGGCAGATACTGCTTCAGTCTCGATACTTTATTTTTACTGTTAGTATTTTGAAGAAAATTAATGCTTCACTGATTGTTCTTTCCTGTCCAGTAAAATACAGCTTTAGTCTCGATACCTTTTGAACACAGGTCATACTTCGTATGTATGTATGTATGTATGTATGTCAATCATAGGAGGTCTCACCTGGGTCAATCCATGCAGATTCCAGGAGCAAACAATGTGTCTTGTGCTATCTGTGGCAAGGTCTGTAAGTCGGTCTTAAGAGACATATGGTGGTGCTTAAGCATCACATTTTATCATCTGATTCATCTGAATCATCTCATTCAACGGAAAGGATGTTTTTTCAATGTTATATTTGCATCAAACTTTGTGGATCTATGGCGGGTTTGATGAGTCATTTGAGGGCTCATGCAAGGAAGGGTTCTGGTGGTGGAGTTGTGGGATTGTGAGGGACGGCAATGATCTGTAAAGATTATGCTATTGCCATATTGCCATGTATGTATTAATGGTTTCAAGCTTCACATGAAAGTTCCCTGTGATCGTTATGTATGCCAGATATGTTTTAAGTTTTGCAAGACTTTGGCAGGTTTAAAAAGTCATGAACGGGCTCACAAACGGACAATAAATGAAGGAATGGCAGTCGTCTGACAAGACGTTGCGATCAATGTGTATGTATGTATGTATGTATATATTAAGAATCCTTCTTGTGTCACATTTGCTTCAGATTTCGTGGATCTCTAGTGCGATTGATGGGTCACGTGAGGGGTCATGAAAGAAGGGGTGCTGATTGTGGGGTTGCGGGATTGTGAGAAACGGCAATGATCTGTAAAAATTGAGCGGGTGCAATGTATGTATGTTATGTATGTATACATGTGTGGTTCAATGTTGATACATTTTGAACACACCTCTTCTGTTTTTGTAACTTCTCTGTTATTGTCAATAATAAACAGAATTATGTTTGTGCTGCACTATGGGACTTTGTAAATGTCAGAAAGATTGCCGGAAAGTATTCTGAAGAAACGTATTGTTTGCGACATTCTAAAAAATATGCCCGGATCGAGTAAATTCAACGTTTCTTTTCAAATTAGACAATGATAAAAAATGTCAGTTTTTTTGTTTTTATTTTTTACAAAAAATTCAGATAATTTTTTCTGATGTTTTTTAAAAATTTTTTTTTTTTTTTTTTTTTTTTTTTTCTGTTTATTTCGACGATAGATGTGCTGAAATCAAATTTGTATAAACAAATTTTCGTGTTTGTTCCAAAGAGAGACAAAAATAGAATTATCTTTTATTTCAAGCACTCTTTTAAAAGGAAAATGCAATATATATATATATATATATATATATATATATATATATATATATATATATATGGGTGTGTGTGTGGTATATATAGATATATATTGAATTTTAAATATATACATATGTATAAATATGTAAATGTTATATATATATATATGTGTGTGTGTGTGTGTGTGTGTGTGTTTATTATCTATATCAGTCTGTTCATATTTATATAGATCTTTTTCTCGTTCTCTCTATCTCCCTCATTCTCTCTCTCCCTCTCTCTCCCTCCCTCTCTCTCTATCTCTCTCTCTCTCTCTCTCTATATATATATATATATATATATATATATATATATATATCACGATTTTGAATAGGTTACTTTATCTCTCCATATATATATATGTGTGTATGTGTGTTTGCGTGCGTGCACATGTGTGTATGTGTATGTGTATAATACATAGTGGTGGGAGATACGTAGAGACAAACTCTTCTCTATCTCAGTATGACCATCTATCAATCTGTCTAGAAATTTTATTTATATCAATTTCAATGTAAATATACGTTCTATCACGGTGTGATAGCCACTCTTTTCCTCTCTCTCTCTCTCTCTGTTGCTCTCTCTCTCTCTCTCTCTCTCTCTCCCTCTCTTCTCTCCTTTTTAGTATGTGTTTATATATATATATATATATATTATACCCATGTCTATTTGTCGGTTCATATCTATCAATCTATCTTCTTCTTCTTCTTCTTCTTCTTCTTCTTCTTCTTCTTCTTCTTCTTCTTCTTCTTCTTGATGATGGATGATAATGTGGTATCCCGCTCTCTTTTATCTTTATATATATATATATATATAAATATAAATAATATATATATATATATATATATATATATATATATATTATCAGTATTTATATCTCTCTAAAATCTTTTCATGATCTATCTATATCAACCTGCTCATTTCTCTGTCTCTCTCTGTCTGTCTGTCTGTCTGCTGTCTGTCTCTCTCTTCTCTCTCTCTCTCTATAATATAAATATATATATATAATTAATTTGTGGAATTTATAAAATATAACATTCTCAAACTTACTTATCAAATAAAAACAGCTGAGAATGTCTTGCAGGGTTGGGAGTCGATTAAAATCTCATTTTTAATGCTTTAAGCATTAAACTCCTCGAAACTCCATCAACTCAAATAGAAAATATTTCTTCGGTAAGCTTTCATATTCAGAAGAGGAATATCAAGAAATATTCGTCGAGTTCACGTACAAGAACGAGACCGTAATATAATTTTCTCTTTTTTCTTTTTCTTTTCTTTTACTATTCTTTCTTTTTTTTCTTTACTTTTTCTTCTCCCGCTCCTCTCTCCATAAATGCGAAATAAATTGGACGCTGAAGTATGTAAATGGTTTCGGCTGATACATAATGCAGGCTTGTGTATTTTAAAAACGCCATCAAAGACTACGGAAAAGGCAATTTCCATTACTTCTAAATTGATGGAAAATTCTGGTTTCTGGGGATTTTTATTTTCTAGCGTTCTATTTGTGAAGATTTAGATTTGATAATGTCTGTGTCTTCTATCACATACGAATAGCTACAAAAGTCAACAGAAACAGAAGAATGTCATATAACATTCAATTATATATATATATATATATATAATATATATATATATATAATATTTATTTATTTATTTATATAATGGATAAAAGTAACCTACTCGAGTTTCATCGTCTGATTCGTCAGGGTCACACCCGTTGAATTAATCGAGTTTTCGATTAATCTCAGTTGGTACAATATATGCCCGTTAGAATGGACTTATCTTTATAGACGAAGCTATAAAGATAAGTCCCATTCCTACGGGCATATATTGTACCAACTGAGATTAATCGAAAACTCGATTAATTCAACGGATGTGACCCTGACGAATCAGACGATGAAACTCGAGTAGGTTACTTTTATCCATTATATAAATAATTTTTGCTCTACATTGTATTGAGCACCTTATATTTGTTTTTTCTCAGTCTTAACCCCTGGATACTGAGCGCTTCTAACGATCGTACTCGTACCCACCGGTAAGCTACTACTCATACATTAACACCATATAATATATATATATATATATATATATATTGACTTGGTAAATATATAATATCATCATCATCATCATGTCGCGCATACAGCACGGGTATCCATGACAATCTTTCGCCAACCTTCCCTATCATTCATTGCACTTAGGAGCTCCTCTGCGTAGCAGCCAGCATCCTCACATAGCTGGTCAATGTAGGTCCTTGCTGGGCGCCCCACACTTGCATGTCCACGTGTTGGCTTCCACAGGAGAACGTCGCTCACGAGTTCATCCTTGCTTCTCCAGCAGTGTCCTGCATGTCTTGTCCGTCTCACTCGGATAAGAATGCTGCACGCAGTCTTGAAAAAGTCAATATATAATATAAAGAGGTATATGTATAAGTAAATAGTACTCAATATTGTTAATAGAGTATGTATATCTAAGTTAGGGTAACGGTGACATGAAAAGAACGGCGCTTGGTTACTGACAGTTTCTCGCCCATGTGATTTTGAAACTACTATGCTTTGAAAATCTCATAGGCGGGAAGCTGTCAGTGACCCAGCGTTGTTGACTTCATGTCCACGCTATCCCAACTTCTTGTGTAGTTCCCATCTAGCTTTTTTCTAAACATATCTTTACAGTCCAAGAGGTGCAGCCATACAGTAGCACTGATACGGCTACAGCTTGGAGAAATTATCGTTATATCAGAGAGATCAATGCTGCGTGCTTTGAACAAATCTTGGAAGCAGAACCGCACAAAAAGCAGCTGTACGGCCAATTAAATCCTATTATACAAACTAACCAAATAAAAAAAAATAAGATATGCAGGAATATGCTGGGGGAGAACACGGACGAACTCATAAGTGGCGTTTTACTGTGGCCACCTACACATAGACACACCAGTGTAGACTGATTAACCAAAACCTACGTCAATCAGCTCTGTACGGATTTTGAATGCCGGGGGACTTGTCAGGGGCGATGACCATTAGAAATGCTTGTCCTGGGTATCCGTGCTGTCAGCGCCACATGATGATATTATTATTATTATTATTATTATTATTATTATTATTATTACTAGCAAATATATGCACCCACCGGGTGCAAGTATTTAAGTTTTAATATAATGAAATATCATATTGAATTAGAAAGGCTAATGAAACTGAATAAGTATGCAAATAAAAATATTTTAAACAGAGGGGGTATAATCGAAAAATAGAACAACTTTGAAACCAACTCTTCCATCATTTTCCCTTACTCCCGTCTTTCATTGGTAAATTTTCCTAATTTAACTCTTTAGTTAAAATAGGAAGTAAAGAATACATTTACAGTTATTTCTTCTTGTTAATGGATTTCTTTTAAGATTTATCTCAGAGGTTTTTGCTCATATTCAATAAGATAAAACCAAAAAATTAGAAATCAATAATACTAAGCATATATTTATTAAAATCAATTTTTTAAGATCAATATGTAAATTAGCCTTCCCGTTTACATTGTAAACCGCTATTCTGTTGTATATATAAATATAATTGCATGTTATTAGTATGTAGATATGGACAGCAGTCTTAATGATGTATAACAATTTTATTAATAATTGAAGTTTAAATTAAAAATAAAATCATGGAGAATGTGATGTAAATAACTAAAGGGAATTATGACTTGTATAGTAATATAGTTTCGGTTACAGACAGACAAACCCACAATCTCCATTATAATAAGATTATTATTATTATTATTCCTATTATTATTTACTTACTTACTTACTTACTTACTGTCCATCGTATCCGATGATGACACTATGCGTTTTCTCGCATTTTGATTCGATCACTGGTTGCGTCTTGCCAACTGCGTATGGGAATGTTCAAGTCCTCCAGTTTTCTTTTGATGTTGTCTTTGTACCTGAGCTTTGGCCTACCTATTCCAAGTGGTCCCGCTCTCAGTTGAGAGTAAGAATTGCTTTGCAGTCTGTCATCCCCGAGTCTGTTAACGTGGCTAGTCTATCTCAGTCGCGATGGACAAGTATGTCGTCCATGCCAGGGAGTCCAGTCCTCTCCAAGATGGTCCTGTTGGAAACATCCTGCCACCACTTGATAATTGATATACTTATATTATATTTTAATCAATAACACACACACACACACACACACACACACACATATATATATATATATATATATATATATAATCATTGAAAAAATGTAAATAAGCTAGTTATATTTGCATAAAAAGAATGCTCGATTCTATTATGACAGAGTGCGTTTAAAAGATATATAATTTTGAAATATGGACATTATGCCCGTTGCTTTAAGTTTGTGGTTTACACAATCTTCAGACAGAAACACTGACTGTATCCATTACAAAAGAGTAAGACTCCCCACTCAATCCCCTAAAAAACAAGATGTCCTGGGTATGATACTAAACTGCATCTGATGGTGAGGCTTCATTTCTGGAGAACTGTGAATTGGGGTGTAGGCTTTTATTGGCATTACTTCCAGGTCAACTCTGACCATGTGTGATAGTATATTTTAGGCTCAAATAGATCTGTTTAAGAATTGTTTGTATTTGATATGGCCATGTGCAAAAAAATGTCTTAATAAAGAACAACACAATACATTTCAATATTAACGCGATTCCCTAATCTCTAGTCGCATAATAACATTATACGGGTACA
>CM042163.1:28233818-28273818 GCA_023376005.1 Doryteuthis pealeii | reverse complement strand
TGGGGAAGGAAACGAAAAAAGTAAAACATGGGGAAGGGACAAAGAGAGAAAGAGAAAGATTGGTTGGGAAGGAGAGAATTAAAGAGAAAGAGAAATGAAGAGGAGAGAGATTGAGAAGAGAGAGAGAGAGAGAGAGAGAGAGAGAGAGAGAGAGAGAGAGAGAGAGAGAGAGAGTTGAAGAAGGAAAGTAAAGAGGAAGAGAAAGAGAGAAAAAGATGGGAAAACAAGGAGAGAGAGACAGACAGACAGACATGGAAAAGGAAGGGGACAAATGGAGAGAGAGAGAGAGAGAGAGAGAGAGAGAGAGAGAGAGAGAGAGAGAGAGAGAGAGACTGCAGCAGAGGATTTGAGTTATTTAATATTCCTCAAACATCAGCCAATTTTACGAATCTCATCTCTATTTGTCTCAACAAACGTGTACATCAAAATTATTTTCATTTGCAATATCTATTAATAATGGAGATTCACTTCCGGTTTTTGTCTGTAACAAAAATTACGTCACTGCCTACGTCACATTATCCAAAATCGTCATAACATAGAATAAATACACCAAGATTTGAACATGCAACATTAGACAGTCCTCATTGTTTTTTAAAACAAGTTTTAATAAATACATGACTGGTATTATATATCTATATATAGTTTGTTTTATTTTAATACATATTTAAAGCTTACATTTCAAATTGTTTTATTTTTTAATCCTTTAATGAATTTGATGAGTTTACTTACTTACTTACAAACTCGCTGACATTGAAGTTTTTACTTCCACCCTCAGGCAATATGTTTCAAAAATCTATTTTTACATCGCCCGGAGGGTGTTTCTTATTTTGTACTAGTTTATTTAATATTTTTACTTTCATTTTTTGTAACTGTGTACAAACAAATGATTATCATTTAATAGAAATAGTTACTCGAAGCAATAATAATGCGTACCAATTATTCCCGCTTTTTTATAATCTTCCCGCCTAATTACCCCCCCTCGGTTCGTTTCCTTTGCAAACCCGTCTACGTTTATCTTATGCCTGTGGTTTAGGGACTTGTCTTCATTGTACGTTCATATTTACTTTTATTATGTTTCTTAAGAATATTTTTGCACATGGTTCTATCGAATTTCAAATAATTTTTAAACGTACGTGCAGTTTAGTGTCATAACAAGAACATCCCTTTTCTGGTGGGAGTGGGTAAATAACTACCCAAGTCTTGGAAATTTTTGTCAGCCAATGCTAATTTGACAGTCTAGGTATTTAAAAAGTATGTGGCTTTATTCACCATTACGAAAATGAACAACGAATGAATAGTCCCGAAGACATTTAAAACAGTTTAGTAGTGAATTTGCCATTAGGTGAAGCCAGCCGAGCTGGCGAGGCTTAGAATATGCCACTTGCATCGCCGGCAGAACGTTAAGATCCTCAACACACAAAAAGGGTGGTTCTGGGTTGGACACTAAGCTATTCTGGTTATGAGGACCAGTTCTGGAATTCTGTGGAGTGTACAGTACTCATTCTTTGCTCTTACCCCCAGGTTAACTCTGACCCTGAGCCATAATATCTGTCAGGGTCCCATCTATGGGTCAAATAGATTTGTTAGAAAAGTATTGGTATTGGATAGGGAATCGTAAAACCATATAACTGGGTTTGAACAATTTATTATTATTTATAATTATTAATGTTAAATAGGAATACTTGAACGCTTTTAAGTGTATATAAATTATCTGTAGTTACCTGAAACTATAATACGAAGGATTATTATTATTACGAAGGATTATTGTTAGTTACTTGAAACTATAATAGTTTCAGAAATATTATTATTAGTTACTTGAAACCATATAATTGGGTTAATTGTTTGATGTGGTTAGGATACGCAAACTGCACCCTCTGCAGAGGGTAAGACCTTCCTAAAGGATTATCCTGGTTATGACATTAACTGCATCTGATTGTAAGGCTGAAGAAGAAGAAGAAGAAGAAGAAGAAGAAGAAGAAGAAGGCGAAATGAAATATAGTAAAAAATGTTTTAAAAAAGTCTGCAAAGGAGAAGAAAGGGCAGTGACACTGGCGCACTTGAATAAGTTGATGAAAACCAGAAAATCTAGAGAGAAAGGAATGAAGAAAAATCAAAGTAAAAATAGTAAAAGGCTAACAAAAAAGGTCAATTGATAAAAAAAATACATTTCTGCTTGTAATACGATCATTATTGGCTTTCTGTTTTTTTGGGCCACTTCGCTGCCTAATATTCCTACTTTTTTTACTCTATTTACGTCCCTTCCCTTCCAAGGAACTACTACTACTACTACTACTACTACTACTACTTGGCCTGTCGGTAAGGGCAGTAGAATACACTGAATGCACATCTCCAGAGGGTTATACACCACAATGGGACCACTCATGCTGCTTAAAGACGGATTCCTGGTGGCTGAGCAATCCATGGCATGCAACACTAAATTCTTGAGATACACAGGTTGTAGGAGAGGCACCTTCCGATCAATAGGCTGGTCACGTAAAGCCCTAGCAACTATATGATTGTCCCGACTCTATTTTCCAAACGTTTTATCATATATGTGCTAGAAGGCGGTGGCTAAGTGTCTTAGTGTCCTGGGTATGATGAAAAACTGCATCTAGTGGGGAAGTCCCGATTCTGGAGCTTTGGGGAGTGTGGAGTATCGTATAATCGCCATTACTCCCAGGTCCGCTCTGACTCAGAGTTGTAGTACCTGTTAGGGTAAAATCCATGGGCTAATATGTTCAAAATAAAAAAATGAGCTATAAAAAAATTGAATATCCAACAAGAATGAATGAAGCATAAAATAATCCTAGACGGGTTGGCATAAATTGTCGTAAAATCCAACTAACTACACTACAACTACTACTACTAAAGAAAAAATGGACAAATACGTGGACCTTGCCAGAGAACTGGAAAAGTTATGTAATTAAAAGTCAAAGTGATACCAATTGTAGTTGGTGCTCTTGGAACGGTTCCAAAGGGATTGGAAAAGGGATTTGGAAAATCTGGACATCAGAGGAAAGATTGAGACCATCCAGAATACTGCACTGCTGCAATCTGCTGGAATACTCAGAAGAGTCCTGGAGACTGGAGGAGACTTGCTGTCACTCAGACTCCAGTGAAGGATCATCAGCTAATGCTGATGTGAAAACTCAAAAGGAGTGAATAATAATAATAATAATAATAATAATAATAATAATAATAATAATGATATGAGAAAAAGATTAATGAAGTCCTCTTTTAGTATTTTTTAAGAGATTCTAATCCTTCGCAGGACGTCCCACCGTAGTTTAATCATTAGCAAGCAAGACTTGCTGATCCACTATTACGAAATAGCTAGTTCGTTCATCAGTGGATCTTGTGTCACATTCTACCCGTGGCGAACGGGTTGAGGAAATATCTACACTAACCCTTAGCATCCGAGCGGCCAGTATTTTTACCGCTACCTAGAAAAGTCTTGAGGTAAGTGCGAGAAACGTGCATGTTCAGTTTTTAAATGCCATCCTTGGCCAGATGAAAAGGGTTTAAAGTAAGTAAGTCCTGAGTTATGGAATCCTTTGGTAAGTGAATAAGTCCTATCCTGCGTAGTGTTAAAGGTCCAGTGATCCAATCCTATGTCCGTCGTCCACGAAGGTTCAAAGTAATTATGGCCAGTATGCTCAGTATGCTCAGTTTAAGTATTGTCTCAGCAGCAGAGTACTGCCAGTGATTGGCCAAGGAGATTACATGGTTCTTGCCGACTATATAAGTAAAAGCGGGCGTCTAGCCCACAACTTATATCCCAAAACAGTCAACTGTGCATACGAATGTTGGGGATTTTGAAAATGGTTTATCATCCAGTTAGTAGACGACTGAGAGCAAGTGTGGATCTCAAATTTTAAGTTGGTAAAATCAACCCCATTATGGATATGCTGCGATTATGATTATGATTATGGTTATGATTATGATTATGAGTATGCTGCGATTTATTTAACAATGTGATTATCCCTCATCGGCTAAAACAAACCTACTCATCACAGCTCTCTATTCTGAGGACGGTTTGGAGAAAAGTTGTTAAAAAACATAGTAGCGATTGTCTGCGGTACTTGGATGGACTTGTATACAAAAGGGTTATCTTTCCTTGCAGCCGGGGTTTCGCCAAAAGGTGACACTGCTAGCTGGGTATTTAACATCAGCCAGGGGAGCCCTCTGCCTCTTTCACTTGGTCTTTTACTTGGTCTAGCATCCACAAAAGATGGACTAGACACGTGGTGTCTCTTTTCCTTAAGGGGTTGGGGGTCGGCGCTTTGCCCCCTAACTATCAGTAAGTGATTCTCATATTCTTTATGATCCTTTTCGTACTTCCAAAATACTTTATATATATATATATATATATATATATATATATATATATATATATATATATATATATATATATATATATAGTCGGTAGAGGGTTCGGCTAGAAACCACAAGGTTCCTAGTTCGATACCGGTTCTCGCTAACTCAGCCTATGAGTAGCACAGGTATCTGTGCGGTAAAGTAAAGAGCTGATGTTAGGTGTGGCATTCCAACTCAGACGCCAAAACAATCTACTTAGTCTAGCGCTATTGAAAAGGGGATAGACTCCCTCGCTGACTGGCTGATACCGACTTTAGGCTGCCCCAACGACTTTACTTACTTTATATATATATATATATATATATATATATAATATATATATGGGAGAATATGTGCTTAATTGAAGTCATATCTAATTTTGAAAATTGATTAGTTGATAATTAATGAATTAGGGTTCGAATCACACGCAAAGCAGTTTCCAGTCTATAACTCTGTTGATAAGGCATAATAGGCCGAAATGTATATACAGAGATTGACTTTTTCTCGATTTGTTTACGCCTTACATTTGAACAGATATATTCGCCTAATTCATTAATTATAACCTTATTAATTTTCAAAATTGGGTATGACTTCAATTACGCACATATTCTCCCAAAAATTGTCGGCTATCGCCATATCAAACAAACTACTTGCGTACTCTCCTATATATTATATATATATATATATATATATATATATATATATATATTATATTTTGGACGATATGTGCTTAATTGAAGTCATACCTAATTTTGAAAATTAATTAGTTAATAATTAATGAATTTAGGCGGGCATATATGTTCAAATGTAAGGCTAAACAAATCGACAAAATGTCAATCCCTGAATGTACATTTCGACCTATTAGGTCTCATCAGCAAGGTTATAGACATTGAGACCTAATAGGTCGAAATGTACATTCAGGGATTGCCATTTTGTCGACTTGTTTAGCCTTACATTTGAACATATATGCCCGTCTAAATTCATTAATTATTAACTAATTAATTTTCAAAATTAAGCACATATCCTCCAAAAATTGTCGGCTTAAAGCCATATAAAAATAAACACATTTGTTTGTTTACTTAACCTAATATATATATTATATATATTAACCTAAGTTAGAAGTTTACTCTGAGCCTTCTAACTTATTATAAGAACCACCCAAATAATTCTTATAACCCTAATAAATTGAGTGGTATTTCTCCTTCTTGTTATGATAAAGTGGCTGTCATCTCTTTGTCTCCGGCTACAATGCACCAAGACCCAGCAATGTAGCACTGCAGGGTGGGGCACCTTAGCGGGGATCAAATGCATTGCTTCCGCAAATCTTTGCATGAAAGCAGATGCCGTGCAGCAAGCAATTGTGCATGACTGCTTTTTTTGCGCGTACAAGTAAGAACGTGCGCTCGGGTGTTGCGCGCTTGTGCGTGTGTATCTTACTGCTTTCGGGTTACGTTGAAATTAATTGGGACAGCCTTTTCAAAATGAAATCAAGTAGAAATTTTTTCCTTCAAAGAAAAAAAAAAAAAAAAGAAAAAAGAAAACGAAAGAAGAATTCGGTTCGATAACAAGAAAGGTCATTTAAGTTGGGCATGATTTGTGAAAGAACGGGAAACAAGCGTTTCTTTGTAACGAAGCGAAGACGAAAGAGAATGAATGAAAGAGAAGAAGAAGAAGAAGAAGAAGAAGAAGAAGAAGAAGAAGAAGAA
This sequence comes from Doryteuthis pealeii, assembly GCA_023376005.1. Lineage (NCBI taxonomy): Eukaryota > Metazoa > Mollusca > Cephalopoda > Myopsida > Loliginidae > Doryteuthis > Doryteuthis pealeii. The sequence goes on along the minus strand of CM042163.1, from coordinate 28,267,756 downwards.
GAAGAAGAAGAAGAGAGATAGAAAGACGAAAGATCGGGTTAAAGAAACAAAAGAAAACGAAAAAAAGAAAGAAGACAAAAAAAGCGGATAATTTGAGAATAACGTAAAGTGGCTAGAATTCTTATAAAAATAGCTATCGATACTGGGTGATTATACGATAAAAATAGGTGATCATTTAGATGGCAATAGGTAATATGGTTGATTTCGAGCAAGAAAAGTTGATTTTGGGAATAAAAGCGGATGAAGTGAGATAGATACAGATCTACGCGAAATCAGGTTAATATCTAGAGTCGATTAAAGATAATCAAAACAGGATTTCGTATCTCATCTTTTTTTTTCTCAGAATCATGGATATTTAATTACCACACACACACACACACACACACACACACACACACACACACACACAATATCTCTCTCTCTCTCTATCTCTCTTTCTCCGAATGTGTGCGTGCGTCTCTTTCTCATGCTCTCCATCTCATACTCTCAATATATAAAATAAGTTAGCCCCCTCCGATCAATCGGCTGGTCACGTCAAGCCCTAGCACCTATATGATTTTCCCAACCCTATTGCCCTTATGGCAAGCCCCAACCCCTTTTTATCATATGGGTGCTAGAAGGCGGTGGCTGCGGGTCTACATGTCCTGGGAATGACGTTAAACTCTATCTGATGGTGAGGTTCCAGTTTTGGAGGTTTGGGGAATGTGGTGGGCCACACCTGCCATCAGCTCCTTACTTTATCGCATAGATCCCTGTGCTACTCATACGCTGAGTTGGCGAGGACCGGTATCGAACTAGGAACCTTGTGGTTTCTAGCTGAACGCAGTACCGACTGAGCTAACCCAGCCCCTGTACTACATATAGATGAGACAATTATATTTTGGATAGAATATGATGACAGTCTTGATACTTTTTGAACCATAGTTTATTTTTATGTCGAAACACTGGTTGTTGCAAGCTCAGCACTCTCCATACTAACCGCGCTTACATCTGAGCAACATTTTCTTTCTTAAACTGAAAATTCATCTTATGACTAATATCTGAAGATGTGGAGGACATTAAAAAATACACGTGCACACTTTCAAGCTATACTTCGACCACTGGAAAATTCAATGGACTATGTGCATTGTAGGACAAGGGGACAATTTTGAAGAAAAAAAGTTATTCGTATTATTATCCACAACTTCATTGTTATTTGTACAACATTTCGGCCGATATACCCTCCGGCCTTCTTCAGGTATTTGTTGTCGGACTCGGGAACCTTCTCGGACTCGGGATCCTTCTTGTCGTAATTGGGAGCCATCACGGAACTTTGAACATAACCCTTTATTTATTCCACGGCGGTATCCTGTTCTCATTCCGCTAACCATAGCTGGGGTAGGAGTTGTGTTAATTAATTATTTTTCTAACTGCTTTCACTCAGGATTGAACTTGGGAACCAGAGATAACTGTCACTTAGAACTGTCTTAACCTTTGGCTAGAATATCTACCTATTTACTTATGTATGATTTTTTACATAGACTCTTATTGCATTTTTTTTCTCAATCTGATCTTGCCTTCTTAATTGTGGGTTCCCATATTGTATTCATTTCTATGCTAGGTCTACTTAACAGCCCAGTACAGCCTATCATATGTGCTGTTTCTTTGAGGCGTCAGTTAGAAAAATAATTAACACTACTCCTACCCCAGCTATGGTTAGCGGAATGAGAACAGGATACCCCCGTGGAATAAATAAAGGGTTAGGTTAAAAGTTCCGTGATGGCTCCCGATTACGAAAGGAAGGTTCCCGAGTTCGAAAAGAAGGTTCCCGGGTCCGAGAAGGTTCACGAGTCCGAGAAGGTTTCCGAGTCCGACAAGAAATACCTGAAGAAGACCGGAGGGCATATCGGCCGAAACGTTGTACAAATAACAATGAAGATGGGGACAATAGTCCCAATAAGGCAGATAATACTAATCTTCAAGCCTCATCTCAAACATTCAGAGAAAAAGTTATTCCTTATACATTTCCCGATTTAGAAGACATAGAGGACATAACAAATACGCCAGCACAGCATCAAAATATAGTCACACCATAAAAGGGGAGTTTAAGACGTGTTTCGACTAATTAAAAATTCAGCTTAGTTCCAAGAGGACCTTGCCCACCAAGCAGCACATTTCCCTCCTCACCCAAAAGGAGAAAGGGTTGGATTTATTGTCCGGTGCCTTAGGCACTACTTAAAGGCAATGTCAATGGAACTAGAGCTATTTTTGGCACCACCACCCCATCCCTCAGAGGTTTGCTTCCTGTGTGTGGGGGGGTCCACACTAAACCAAACTTCGAACACCATATACAGGGTGACCCCCCCCAAAAAAAAACAGAACCCAAATTGTTTGTTTTTTGGTCACCCTGTATATATACTATTACTGATGCAGACTACCAGAATTCAAATTCAGTTGGCTCTCAGTATATATTCACATTACATGTATACCCTTTTCTTACTTCTTACTTCTGGTCGTATTTTCTTCTGGTCGGCTTTGCTATTTCATCTATCTTGATCTGGTCTCTTCTAAGGTCTGGACTTTCTTGGGGACTTCAAGTCTGGTTTCTGTTAGGGATTTCTCCTTATCAGAAGCCCTGTGTCATTGTTAATTTTTAGGTAATAAACACAAGACTTACTTTGATGTTACTTTATTTTCAATCCCTACCCAGACATCTGCGCAGGTGAGACTTACATCCTACGAGCTCGGCTCCTACCTTCTAACTGAGACTTACTTACTATCCTTAAATCGGAAGACAAGGTCTCCTATGCCTTCCGGTTCTCACGATTTATCCCCGGAAGGCAAGGTGAGAGTGAGGTCAAGCGCCGTCACTCACTCTCAAGGCCATCAGCTGCACTAATCGCCATTATGTTTCTATACTACCTTATATAAGTATTAGGGATCTAATAATTATGTAACACATGCACTTGGTTAGCCTATTATCAATGCCTTTAAAATTTGAATAATCATTGGAACTAAATAAGTACTTATTCATTTTATCATTAATTTATATAATGTCAGTTTTATTAGGTTTTCATATATTTCCAAATTGAACTATGTGCTATATTTTATGAAACCTTCAATTTTTTTTTTTTTAAACTTCAAATTACGGAAAACTCTGTTTGATAGTGTTGTGAGGTTTTAAGAGGTCAAATAAGAACAAAACGACGGGTAACAAATGTAGGAAAATGTATTAACAAAAAGTAGACAATACAGTATAGAGAAGTGGGAAATACGTCCGACAAATAGAGTTATTGGCTTACTCGCATTGGCTTACTCCCAAGCCACAATTATCCCTGTTACTTATAGTAACCCGTCGGCGCATTCCATTGGTCAATAGGGTATATCACCTATAACAGATAGTTTAATTGGAACTACGTGAATTGACAGACAAGGGGACTATATTGAAGAAAATTAAAACGTTATTCATTGTTTATATTCATTTATAGAAGACATTGAAATCTTTAAAAGAAATATGCCGGCGCAGGTTCATAATATATTCACACTATAGGAGAGGAATTTCAGAGGTGCTTTCACCAATGGATAGCTCAGTGGAATACGTGTATCGAATGAAAAGGGGATCATTTTGAAGAAAGTTAAATCGTTATTTATTATCTATTCCGTCTTAAAAAGACTTCGAAAGCTTTAAAAGAAATACAATGCCACAGCTTCACAATATAACCACACCATAAAAGGGAAATTTCAGAAGTGCTTCGAACAGTGTAAAATTCAATGGACTACGTATAATGAATGACAATAGGATTCATTTGAAGTAAATTTAACACGTCATTCATTATTCATTTCCGTCTTAGAAAATGCAGGTTCTGTCTCGACACTTTTATTACGCACCTCGTAAATATATATAGACTTAAGTAGATAGATAGATAGATAGATAGATAGATAAGCGCTGGAAAGCACAAAGAAAGTGTGGGAGGGAGTAGATAGGTATCAAAGAATTTCATGATACGTAAATATCATTAGTTCAAATATGCTTTCGAATGTGGTAAATTTAGAATAAAGAATTCTTGAGAATTTTCAGAAATAGACAGCAATGAAGAAAAAAAATTCGCGAAAATATTCAAGGATGAATGGAAAAAAATGTGGTATGGTGTTATTAACGTGAAGAATTCGTCCTTAGGCGGGAAAAAAGTAACTCTTTGAGTATTTTATATAGACACCTGCTCAATTAATGTAAAATCAATATATATATATATATGTGTGTGTGTGTGTGTGTGTGCGTGTGCGTGTGTCTGTACGTGTATCTGTGAGTCTGTGTGTGGTGTGTGTGTGTAAGGAGAGAGATATAAAAAGAAAGATTATGACGTAATGAATGAGAGACAAGTTGACTCATATTCTTATGTCGTACTCAATTCATTTAGACCAGTGTTGCTCAACCTTTTTGTGACCGTGGCCCCTTTCAACGCAATGCGATTTCTTTGTGGCCCCTCCATGCAAAATTGAGTTTTTATATCCCCTCCTCCATTACCTAATTTAGAGCATGTTTAATGTATCCTCTAGAAAAATGTCTACATTTTCATTATGAAACTTACTAACTTTAAAACGTATATTAGATTTACTCATTAACAGCCTTTATCAGAGCAACGTGATATGTAATTTGCATCATAATTAAAAAAAAAAACGGTTTTAATAAATATATCTTCTGTGTAATTTATTTTCATATATAAGTATTTTTGTGGTAAGCTATCTTCTATTTATATATAAAGGAATTTGCATTAATTTTTGACCGATATTGTTTATGAGATATTAAAAAAATGAACCGTCAAAAACGATTTTTACTTTTTTTTCTATAAAGATAAGAATCTGAATAAATATATCAAAAAAAATGTGTATAATACTCAAGGCAGTAGTTTTTGTAGAAACAAAAAATCATGAATTCTGCAATAAAAAGTGCAAAAAATGTCATAATATCATTATTTGAAACCTTTTTTATTGCTTTTTTAATTGATATGTGCTATATTCTATTAAATTGTCAAGAAAATTTTCTTAAGAGATTTTAAATCTTTTGTGTGCTTAAATAATTTTGTTTTTTAATGTTTAAAAATCTTTTTGTGTGTAATTATATATACACATTAAATATCACCAGGGCTTGGTTTTTGAGCAAAAATAATAGATTTGATGATTAAAAATTAAAATCTAAATGATAACAGCATGGATTTTTTTCCTTTAATATTTTAGATAGTAGACATAAACATTTCTTTTCAGAGTAGCTGGATCAATGCAAGGTCTATTTTTTTTACATAGGGATTTAAATGGGGCATCCCACGAGGATTCAACTCACGATTCAGTAATAATGGATCTGCGGGACTAATTTTAAAAAATCCCCCTCTACCCAGGCGACGCCGGGTAGCCACTGCTAGTCTTTATGATAAAGTCATTGTGGTCTAAGTGTGAAGAGAAATAATCGTTGCTAAACAACGAGACAGATCTCTCGTGTTTACATTTATCGTAACATTAACAAAACAAAAAGGAAAATTTAAATTTTAGACATTCTGTGTAGATATTTCGCTATAGCTCCATTTTTTTTCTTATTTTGAAAATATGAATCTATTTCCAGAATGAAAAATTCAAGAGGACTTAACATAATGGCAAAAACAAATAGAGAAAATTGATGTTTGACAAGAAAATGGTGTGAAGAGAGAAATATTTTTTTTATCTTTGACATTCATATCCTTTTCCAACTCTCTCTTTCTTTCACTCTCTCTCTCTTTCTCTCTCTCTCTCTCTCTCTCTCTCTCTCTATATATATATATATATATATATATAATATATATATATATATATATATGGCTCTCTCTCTCTCTTTCTCTCTCTGAAATTCTTTCTCCCCTTTTGCTTCCTTGCACCCCCTCTCTCTCTCTCTCTCTCTCTCTCTCTCTCTCTCTCTCTATATATATATATATAATATTATATATATATATATGAATTTCTTTCTCCCCTTTTGCTTCCTTGCACCCCCCTCTCTCTCTCTTCTATCTCTCTCTCTCTCTCTCTCTCTTCTCTCTCTATAATATATATATATATATATATATATATCTGAATTTCTTTCTCCCCCCTTTGCTTCCTTGCACCCCCCCTCTCTCTCTCTACTATTTTCTTTCTCCCTATCTCTCTCTTGTACTTCTTTCTTCTTTCTTTATATCCCTTTCTTTCTTTTCCGCGCACTCTCCTTTGCATTTCTGTCTTTCTTTCTCCCCTTTGTCCTTTTCTTGTTCTTCTCTTCTCCCTATCTCTCTCATGTACTTCTTTCTTTCTTTCTTTCTATCTATCTATCCCTTTCCCTTTCCCTTTCTTTCTTTCTTTCTTCCCTTTGTTCTTTTCTTGTTCTTCCCCCTCCCCTACATATCTCTCTCTCTATCTATTATGTTCTCTCTCTCTCTCTCTCACTCATTCTATCTATCTATCTATCTATCTATCTATCTATCTATCTCATTTGCACCCTTTTCTCTCTTCTCTCTGTCCGTGGAGCGGTTTTCGGTTAATATAATAAAACTTTCGCCGCTCACTCTGAAATAAATAAATAAGTAAATAAATGAAAAGAACCTAAAACATCTGTTTTATTTATTTATCTATTTTTTTCTTCTAAATATTCAAAGTTCTTTTTTTCTTCCTTTCAATTTATTAGATTGGAAACACAATTAATTTAAAAGAAGAAAAAAAGATTAATGTGATTCTTAAAATGAGGTTTGATCATTTCTTTTTTTTTTTTTTTTTTTTTTAGATCTCTTACATCCTTTTTTATTGCTCAGAACTTTCAGATGAGAAAAGGAATTTAATTGAAAAAAAATTAATGTAACTCATTCAAATAATTACGTACTAACATTTATCTAAAGTTTTTAAACACAATCTAGAAAATATAGTCTATTTGAGTCTGTATGATCATGGTTCTAGTTTACTGTCCTGTGGGTGCGGTTTCGAATCCTGCCAGTTCGAAGTTATTAATTTTAACAAATGTGATTGATTTTAACAACATGTCAACCCGTATAGGGTTATTTTATGCCTAGTGATTAAGGAATTGCGTTGATTGTACGATACTATACATCAAAAATATATTTTATCCTGCGTGAGGTAGTTCTAAAATGCATCTGACATTCGTGCAGCCTCGGTAGATTCAGAGTCACATGGTCTTTAGCTGTTATATCTACACATTCAAAGCAACACCAATGGTCTATGACAGTGGTTCTCAACCGGGGTCAATGTGGACCCCCGTGGACCGTATAAAATTCTTTGGGACCCATGCAAGCAAAATGTATTTAACTATAAAATTACAATGGGATTTTTAAACATCGAATGGCTATGGGAGGGTCCACCGGAGTAAAAAAGGGGCCCATAGACATAAAAAAGATTGAGAACCATTGGTTTATGTATTCATAAATAGGATTTAACGGGCATGTTAATCTGTCTAGGGATATTTTATGCCTAGTTGTGAGTGAATTGCGTTCATTGTACGTTCATATTTACATTTGTTGTGTCGTTGTTTTTCTTACATACGTTTCTATCAAATACAAATAATCTTTTCGTCAGAATGGACTTGGGAGTAATTGCCATGAAGGGGTACTCCATACTTTGCAAATCTCCAAAACTGGAAGTTCATCACCAGAGGCAGTTTAGTACCATACTCATGAATCCCGTATTTTTCGGGGTGATGGAGAGTCTTAACCCTCTATAGGAGATTGACTCCGTGCATTCTGAGCCTTGTTTATATGGCGATTTAATCTTGGTATGACAATATATTTATTTAACCCATAGATTGTACCTAACAGGCACTAAGAATCTGAGTCAGAGCGCACCTGGATTAATGTCAATTTATATGTATGTATGTTTCGTGTAGCGTGTTTACTCTTTAGAAGTAGGCTTTTATATATATATATATATATATATATATATATATATATATATATATATATATATATATATAATGAAAAAACAAAAGATGTTTACAACTGAAATAGGCTCATCAGGAGAGAAGTGTGCAAAACCGTTTCGGGGCCAATCTCTCGACGGTTTTAAAAAGCAACACCGGCCCATCCTCACTAATATGAGGACCCTTTCGCATTATAATGCATCGACCGCACGTGGGTCGGTAATCACAAAAAATAAGACGGGAAAATGACCGTTATAAACACAGAACGCTGCTAGTCAAACGTTGGAATTAATCAAAAAAGGGCCGGTGTTGCTTTTTAAAACCGTCGAGAGATTGGCCCCGAAACGGTTTTGCACACTTCTCTCCTGATGAGCCTATTTCAGTTGTAAACATCTTTGTTTTTTCATTATATCATATTCATACTGTCGGATTAATTTCCATTTTATTTCATATATATATATATATATATATATATATATATATATATATATATATATATATATATAAATATATATATATATATATATATATATGAACATAAATGATATCAAGAGTTACTTTGATAGGATTCTACCAAAATTGAGAACTCAAACGTACATATGAAGATTTGTGTACGTATTTTTTACATATACGGAGTATTATAAATAAATAAAGATTATATACCTTTAGAAAATAAATTTATTTCAACTTTTTCAACAGTTCTGTTTTTTAGTTTTTTTTATAATTATTTCACCGTCGATCTTACTGGCTTGATTTTCCCGATTCTTTTTTTTTTTTCACTGTTTTTTCAAATTCTGCGTTTGTAAAATACGCCAATTCATGGGCACGGACATAGTCGCGATTTTTGTAATGATATATATATATATATATATATATATATATATATATATATATATATATATAGAGAGAGAGAGAGAGAGAGAGCGAGAGAGGGGGATATATGCGATGCACTTTTATATATGTATGTAATGCTAAGTGATTTATGCTAGCAGACTATATTTACCGCATTGAATTTGTACTAGGAGCCTTATAAATATAGCCTTGTGTCATAACTAAGATAAGCTTATTAAATAAGTATAACCGGTCCTCGCCAACTCAGCGTATGAGTAGCACAGGTATCTGTGCGGTAAAGTAAGGAGCTGATGGTAGGTTTGGCGCTCCATCTCAGATGCTAAAAACAATCGCCTTGGTCTAGCGCTATTGAAAAGGGGATAGACTCCCTCGCTGACTGGCTGATACCGACTTTAGGCCGCCCCGTCGACTTTACTTTTACTTTACTTTACTTATATATATATATATATATATATATATATATATATATATATACCAACCCCTCCAGACGAGTAGAATGTGGTACAAGGCCAGTTTCTTAAGTGGAGTTTCACATATTTGAATTAACTTTTCCTTGCCATGGATCGGTTGCCATACCAACATTAAAGAGCCCAGTTTGCCCTACTATTTCCATAGCTGGAGGAGAATAGCTGGATTCATAGCTTTCTCTTGGGTATTAGCGATATGTGAAATGCAAAAAGCCTTGTCCAGAATTTGAATTTGGATCGAATTCTTCAACGATAACCATTACACACGCACCTCCATACTAAACACACACACACACACACACACACACACACACACACATATATGTATATATATATATATATATATATATATATATATATATGAAGATAGGAGGGTTCGAGTACAATACGACAGTATGAGGTAGGTAAAAGGATAGTGAACAAAAAATAATAACTCAAACAAGTCTGAGAGTTGAAATATTTCGTCCTTTCATAAGGACTTCTTCAGTCAACTGACTTTTATTAGTAGCAAAAATTACGTACATGTGTGTGTGATTTGATGAAGGTGTGAGTTAGTAGCGGAAATGATGGGTAGGGAGGTTAGGGGGAAATAAGGGATGAGGATAACATGAATGAAGTGTAGGGAAAGTTGACTGAGGAAGTCCTTATGAAAGGACGAAATATTTCAACTCTCATACTTGTTTGAGTTATTATTTTTTGTTCACTATCCTTTTACCTACCTCACATATATATATGTATGTATGCATGTGTGTATAAATCTGTGTGTGTGTGTGTGTATGTGTGTGTGTGTGTGTGTATGTGTGTGTGTGTGTGTGTGTGTAAAATGCAAAAGTGTATTTGGAAAAAATGAAAAAAATCCAGAAAAAAACAAAGAAATAACGTGGGAAACGAAAGAAAAAGACAACTAACAAATCCGTATATAAAAAAAGGTATGATTAAAGTGGGAGGTGCGAAAAAAGTGGTAGTCAGAGGGTGGAAACTAAACCGAATGTTACCGAGTAGTCACGATATCTAACGACCATAATCAAGACACCGCTGAAGGAAAATGAAGACAGATTGAAAGACGTTTTTTTTTTTTTTTTTTTGCTTTGCTTTCTTTTTCCTTTCATTGGTCTATGAAGGTGGAATAATAATTCGCACGGCGATCAATACTTCATAATATAGAATTGCAACGAAAACTAACCTAAGCCGTAAAAGATCATATGCCGCCATCTTGTATTCCGATTGAAAAGACTTACATTCAGCTGCTTATAAAAAAGTGAAGTTTTTTTTTAGCTTCAGTATAGATCAGGAATGTACGTTAAAATTTGTAATTTAAATATTGGTTGTTTTAATATATATATATATATATATATTATATATAATATATATATATATATATATATATATATATATATATTGCAATAGTGTATCGTTAACACTTTCCCACTTGGTAAGTTAGTGGTGGGCCAATATTTCATATTTGGCGGTATTATTAGGGGAGTGCTCGCCAGAAGAACATGTTACATAATCTATGCGGTTGCATAAGATTATTGTCAATCCCCTGTAATTCTGAGGTGATGACCCTTTTCATACCATGGCCGGTTCCTTCCATGGAAAATTACAGAAGCCCGCCAAAATACGTGAAGTCACGTGGTACCTGTTCGGTCGCCAGTTTGCAGTTGGACGTCAGGCAGAGCGGTCGGCCATTTTATGCTCTGTCTAAACTGGAACTCACGCGCGCTATGTTAGTTAGCAGATGTCTGGGTTGGGGATTGAAAATAAAGTAACATCAAAATAAATCGAAGTCTTGTGTTTATTATCTAAAAACTAACAATGACACAGGGCTTCTGATAGAGAGAAATCCCTAACAGAAAACCAGACCCGAAGTCCCCAAGAAAGTCCAGACCTTAGAAGATTCCAGACCAAGTCAAAATGTTATTAGATTCCAAAGACGGCCAGAAGAATAGATGTCCAAGTAAGTAAAGAAGAAGGGTATGCAACAAACAGACCTGTTATTGATTACCCCCCCCCCAAAAAAAAAAAGAAAAAAAAGGAGAACTTGTTATCTGTTAGATTTTGTAGTTCCAACAGATCACTGGGTGAAGATGAAAGAAAACAAATACCTAGACCTTGCTAGATAATTGAAAAAACTGTGGAATATGAGGGTGAAAGTGATACCAATTGTTGTTGGGGCACTTGGAACGGACCCCAAAAGCTTAGAAAAGAAACTAGAGGAACTGAAAATCAGTGGAAGAATTTAGACCATCCAGACAACAGCATTGTTGAAATCAGCTAGAAAATTCAGGAGTTCTGAAGACGTGAGGAGACTTGGTGTCACTCAAATTCAAGTGAGACATCATCAGCTAACGCTGATATGAACATTACATAACAGTGTGTATGTATCTATTTATTACAGGGATATTTTTCTGCAACTCCTGGGTTTTTATGCTTCAGCATTCATCAGATAGATGAACACTGAAGCATGAAACCCAAGGGTCACAGTAAAAACATCCTACACACAACACACACACACACACACACACACACAGATATATATATATATATATATATATATATATATATATATATATAGTGTGTGAACAAAAGTATTAAGACAATCAGGAATATTTCTTGTATGTTGTTTATTCTCAACTAGTTTCGAACTTAAGTCATCGTCAGGAGAAAATTTCTTATTTGAAGAAATTGTTGATAGATTATTAGAAAGGGAGCATTATAGAAGAACTATAAAAGTTGAAGTGTTTTTGTGGGTTTGACATGCTGTTAAAATCCAGGTAGACAAGTGTGTTGATAGTAGCATGTCCATTTGTTCCGTGAAATATTGCTTTGGAGGTTGATTTTGAAGGCTATCACAATGCTGGTGTAAAGAATAAGGCAACAATCGTGTTGTGTGTTAACCTGTATTTTATTTTTTAATTTTCAAGATAAAATCTCTTTTACAGAAGATCACTGGAACTGAAGTCGTCTTGTTATGGAATTTCTAGTTAAAAATTTTTTTAACTGTATATTTTCACTATTTTTTCATGCTTAAAAAAACCAGTACATTCATTTTTATAAACTTGACATCACGCGTCTCTTTGAAACATGTCAGTAGAATTTGAATAAGCTGATATTTATTCTGCAGGTAGGTAATGGAAATATACCGTGGAGAAATGTTCAATGATATATTACTAAATTTACATTCAATTTACATTGTAAAATTGAACATTAGGTGTACATAAAATCGGACACAAAGTCAGGGTCCAATTACGCATTACATTGTAAACGGATCTGCAAGCATATATGCCCACAGCATTTGAAAAAAGCGAAAGTCGTTTTTAAATATTGCTAAACTAAATAATTTAAAAATATACATATTCTGTAAATGAACATAAAGTCAGCGTCCAGTTTAAAGCGAATTTGCATTGCAAATTTGACATCCAGGAGGTGATATTAAAGAAACTGACATAAAATCAGTATCTTAGGCTTTATATGTCTTCTAAAAACTGAACTCCCACTGAATAGCCGCCGTTCTCGGTCACACTTATAAAATTATTTTCCTAATAAAAAAAGAAAAAAAAGAAAAGAAAAAAAAAGAAGAAAAGAAAAAAAAAGAACTTAAAATTTTTTTGAAACACAACCGTCTTAAATACATAAAAACTGTAAATGGATATAAAATCAGTGTCCAGTTACATTAAATTTACATTGCAAATTTGACATCGGGGGAAAAATGTATTTTTGAGTATCCGTGGTGTAGTGGCTACCGTACTGGACTGTGACGTCGTAGTAAGCGAATTCCAACCCCAATTGCGCTATAACTTTCACTTTCAGACATATACCATTGGGAAAGACATGAACATCCTTATCCCGACAGCTGTTTGATGCCCCACCATTTTTAATAACCTGAAAAGAAATATTTTGCGAGATTAAAATAATGTTTGCTATAAACCATTTCCAGCCAATAATCTTAAAATAGATCGTTTAATGAGGGATCTATTAGAATAAATTACTTTGAAATTAAAAACAAAATTTAAAATTAAGTAAAATATAAGAAATCACAACTATACTACAACAAAAATGACTTCCGCATTATAAGAACCGTGGTATTAACTTGGAGAAGAAAATCATTTCCAGTTCAATTAGCAAGTGGATTCTAATTGATGGATCCGTGGTTATGCTTAGGGTCTTTTTTTTATAGAATAGAGGTAAATATATTTTAATCACAAGTTTAATAAAAAGCAGTGCTAATTTTAGAATGAGATAACTAAACAGAAAAAATAATTGATAAATAAAAAAAGAAATAGAATATTCATAGAAAAACGAATAATTTTCATTTGAATTAATACGAGAAATTTTCCATCTGCAAATATGAACATATGTTTAATTCTTATATATTTTTTATTCTTACATTTTTAGCGTAAAAAAGTATCATTTTAACTCAACAAGCAATTAAGGACTGAATTTAAAGTTTTGTCATATGTACAAAAATGTTTTTAGAAAACTAAAATGATATTTCAAAACACTCATGAGTTTACGGTATCATTTAAAAAAATTGTATTTTAAATGTAAAAAAAGTCCTAAAAGCAACGCACATAGTAATACGCGAATTCATAGCGAATTTTCAATAAGTAAATAAGTAATTTGCTAAATTATTTTCCTCTTACAACCTCTTTTATTTATCTTCCCTTATTTATCTCCCCCTTCTCTCTCTCTCTCTCTCTCTCTCTCTCTCTTTCTTTCTTTCTCTCTCTCTTCTTGGTGTTCTTATTTTCCTATTAGTCAAATCATGAACCGGATACTTCTGTTATATTCTGATTACAACAAATACATGCACGTGTTTGCATGCGTCTTTATTGTAATGATTATCATGTTAGGAAATGGAATTGGAAACCAGAGTTTAAATCCTGGACGAGGCTGTTTGTGTTTTGCTTCACGCTGGTGCTCTTGAGAAATCCATCTAATCTGCCCCAACCTATGAGCAAATAGCAGGGTAGACTGATTTCTTTTGCCTTAGTCTTGGCAAGCAACCAAGAGGAAAACTCTGAATTTACTGCACTGAAAAATTGACCTTGTTTCACACCCTCCCCATGGGGGTAAATACATACAGAGATGTACGTTTTTAGTATAAAACCTTCAGAATTAAAGGTATTTTTATAAATTTACAGTGAAAACTGTGTCCTAAATAAAACATACTATGATAGTAACTTAAGAAGCCGAAGCACTTGGACACAGTGCACGACTGCGCCAATAAACACATTGATTTTGAAAATAAATTGTTTATAATGGGGATTACATTAAGATAATTTTCTTTGAAATTAAAAACAAAATTAAAAAATTATTTTCCTGACCTTTCAACAGGCCGGATTAACATGGGGAGCCACACTTCACCCAAAGTTCATGCAGTGACCAGTGCAAAAAGCGTGTGATACATTAGACATACCCTTTTGGAGAACGTCATGCACCGGGCAATAAACCGGACCCAGGCCCATTTAGACGATAAGGCAGGAGTTGCCTAGGTGGACGGCCCCCCTGGTACTACGTGATTAATGTTAGTAACCAAAGGAAGGAAACAAGTAAAAAAGTTAAGTAAAACATAGATCTTCTTGACAACGATTTAGTTTTAAGATATAATTTAGGTTTTTTGATAAGTGGCTTCAATAAATTTGAGCATAGTCACATGGTGTTAGCTAATCATCGCCTGGGGAGAAAGACACAACCCGTTTTAGACCTTTATTGTTTTATGCTCTCTGGCAAGGTTCTAGTATTTGTCGATCTTTTCGTTTTCTTTCATTTTTACTCTGTGTTCTAACATAACGGCAAAATCCAGAAGATGGCAAATTCTTTTTTTTTTTTTTGTTAATTAACACCAATTTGGGTCTTCTGATCGAGATAAGGTCATCTGTTTGATTCTCAAAATCTCAAAGAATCTCATGAGTCTCATTTTCTTGGACGGAATTTGGTTTGTGCATATACCATTTTGTAGTATAGTCTTGTAGTAAATAAAGATTACTTTCTTGTGCCCATTCTTTTCTCGTCTTGTATTCTCTCGTTTTTAATATTCGCTTACAATGCAATTAACGGTTTCGTCTCTGTTTCCACACATCCTACACTTACTATTCTGTTGTGTCTTATCTACTGTTGCTTTGAGATAATTGGCTCCTATGGCAGTGTTTTTGCTGCTATTAAAGATTCAGTTGCTCTCTAAATCTTTCTCTCGTAAAATCTCTCCAATTTGTCAATTATTATTATTATTATTATTATTATTATTATTATTATTATTATTATTATTATTAACGAGTTTTTCCCACCTACAGTAGCCGGGAGTTCACTGGAGGCTGAGTGACAACAAGTCTCTTCAGGTCTCCAGGAATCTTCTGGGTATTCTAGCCGATCTTAATGCTGTACATTGGATGGTCTCGATTTTTCCTCTGATTTCCAATCCACCAAATAAGTTCCAAGGGCACCAATTACAACTGACACAACCCTCACTTCATGTTCCAAAGTTTTCTCAGTTCTCTGGCAAGGTTGAAGTATTTGTCTATCTTTTCGTTTTCTTTCACTTTCAGTCGGTGGTCGGCCGGGACTTTCAAATTCACGGGATGACAGGTTCTCTTCTTCTTGTTAATTAATACTAGGCCTGATCTCCAGGTCGGTATTAGGTGAACCGTCTATATCTCCCAGAGAATTGTATGCGTCTCATTCTCCGAGACAGATTCCACAATTTTGTTGAATGATGAAAATTGAATTTCTAGCACAATTTCCAGTGGATCACCTTTCCACCCAGTCGTGCATTGTCTTGTACTCTCTTTTGCTAGTTTGCTGCAATTATTCACTCCTTTTGAGTTTTTACATCAGCGTTAGCTGATGGTCTTTCACTGGAGTCTGAGTAACAGCAAGTCTCCACAGATCTCCAGGACTCTTCTGAGTATTCTGGCAGATTGCAGCAGTGCAGTATTTTGGATGGTCTCAATCTTTCCTCTGTCGGATTTCCCAATGAAGTGCACCAACTACAATTGGTATCACTTTGACTTTCCTCAGCATTAGCTGCTTTCACTGGAGTCTTCCTTCTCCAGGACTCTTCTGAGTATTCCCAGTCTGAACAATCCTTTCTGAAACTTTCCAACCCTTTCCAATCCTTTTGGGACGGTTCCAAGTGCACCAACTACAATTGGTATAACTTTTACTTTCATATTCCATAACTTTTTCAGTTCTCTGGCAAGGTCCAGATATTTGTCCATTTTTTCATTTTCCTTTAGCTTCACCCTGTGATCTGCTGGCACTGCAAAATCCACCAGTTGGCAAGTTCTTTCTCTTTTGTTAATCAACAGGTCTGGTCTTCTTGCTGGTATAAGGTGATCCGTTTTTATTTCAAAGTCCTATTATTATTATTATTATTATTATTATTATTATTATTATTATTATTATTATTATTTACATAAAAACATAATTACTTATAGAAAAAGAGAAACTTCTGTTTTAAAACAGCTCTGTCGGCAGAGCTTAGAATATACTATGTGTGTCCACTGGAGATGGGTGAGACCCCCCCCCCTTAAAAATGGATATCCTGTGTGTGATACTAAACTGCATCTAACGGTTAAACCCTCTTACTGTGTGCCAATAAAATGTTTTTAGGTGTCACGCGTGTGTAACCCCTGTACTAGTTGACCGCGATAAATTGTCATAAAGACTATGGAAATTTCGACAGTTAAGGAGACTATCGCAATCTAAATGGAGACAGCAAATAAATTTCTATCCATGATTTTGAAGAAAGAGAAATAAAATTCTCGTTGAAATTATCTGAAATTGTTTTTATCGACTTCGTTAGAAATTTAATGGCTGCTCGTTCTTTTCTTTTGCTGGTTTAACTTTTTATTTTATTTTATTGTGGTTTTATTTACTTTCCTTTCTTTTGTAGTCATTGATTTCTTTTTTTCTTTCTTCTTCTTCTGAAAACCCGTCATAAATCAAAGTATAATTCAGCTAAATTGTCAACAATATCTCCACTCCTATTTTCTTCCATTTGGATTTTTTTTTTTTTTTTTTTTTGCCGGGAAAAATATTCCAATAGTAGGAAATCGGTATAGATCGTCTGCTTGTTAGGATTGATAACTGCGTATTTCCTATCATTGCCAAAAGCTCGTCACTGATTGGTTAGTCTGTTCAAGTTGGCGGTTTTATAGCATTTAAGTTATTCATGGGTCATTTACTGATTGATTGATTGATTTTAACGGCACTTCAACCCGTCTTTCAACCGTGCGCATATAAACCACAAGATACAACTCTGCGTATAGGTAGCACTGGGGGCTGTGCGGTAAAGTAAGTAGCTGATGGTAGGCTTGGCGCACCACCTCAGACGCTAAAATAATTTCGTCCAAGAAAATTTCTCATAAGTCAAACGTCTTTTAGCGGTGATTGTTGATGGTTGTACCGGAGTTTGATCACCTCTGATAGGGTCAGCAGGGCGAGGGAAGTCTGATGTTGGAAGACCCAATGAACCGTGCGAATTACATCACTGACGACAACCACCAGCGCCCCAAATGTAGGAGCATATATTTGAAGTACCTTGGTCTAGCCCTTGTGAAAAGGGGATAGACTCCCTCGATGTCTAGCTGATACCGACATTATGCCGCTCCGTTGACTTCACTTTTTTTAACATACCGGTTAGGCAATCGCATTCATTATACCCTCATATTTACAATTTTTATGCAGTTGTTTCTTAAGACTACGAATATATTTTAAACATATCTATTTGACACATGGAGGTGACCCTAACAGGTACTACCACTCCGGATCAGGGTGGTCCTGGGAGTATTGGCAATGATGAAATACACCAAACTCCCCAGTGCTCCAGAATTGGCGCCACACCATCAGATGTGGTTTTATTATTATACTTATAACATCCTTTTCGGTCATTTTTAGTGGTATGCTAAGCTTTATTATGTCTATAGTTTAGGGAATTACTTTCATTGTACATTCATAGTAACATTTTTTATACTAACATTTTTATAGTAACATTTTACATAATATACATTTTATATAGTAACATTTATATATTAACATATATATAGTAACATATTATATAGTAACATATCTTTTTATAATGGAGATTGTGTGTTTTTCTGTCTGTAACCGAAACTATATTCCTACTCAAGTCACAATTCTCTTAGTTATTGACATCACATTCTCCATGATTTTTTTTTTTTTTTCTAAACCTCAATTATTAATAAATTTGTCTTACATTATTAATACTGTTAACTATATCTACATACTGACAACATGCAATTATATTTATATATACAACAAAATAGCGGTTTACAGTGTGAAGGGGAAGGCTAATTTGCATATTAATATTAAAAAATCGAATTTAATAAATATGTGCTTAGTATTATTGATTTTAACTGTTTGGTTTTATTTTAATGAATATAAGCAAAAATCTCTTCAATGAATCTTAAATGAAATCCATTAACAAGATAAAATAACTGTCATTTTATTCTTTACTTCCTCTTATAACTAAATACTTAAATTAGAAAAAATAACAATGAAAGACGAGAGTGATGGAAGAGTAAGTTTCAGTTGTTCCATTTTTTATTATACTCCCTCTGTTTCAAATCTTTTATTATACTCCCTCTGTTTAAATCTTTTTTATTTGTATTCTTATTTAGTTTCATTAGCCTTTCTAATTTAATACAATATTTTATTGCATTAAAACTTAAATACTTGCACCCGGAGGGTGCATATATTTGCTAGTAACATATTATATAGTAACATATAACATTATATAGTAACAATTTTTCGTCATACAACGTGTGATATCACGTGCGATACCCTGCCCTCATCAGCTGCCAACTAGGAGTGATAACACAGTTTCGGTAGTTAAGGCAGGACTGCCACTTCCTAGCTTTACCAAGCAGCTTTCGCCATCGGACAGGGTATTAAAAAAAATTAAATAGTCCAGAGAAGAGATTATATGATCCGTTCATCGGAATGTTTTGTTATCAGTTTGTTATTTAAAAATGCGTTTGTTTTCGGCCGTTGAGTTGATTACGCGATTGCAGATGTTACGTAACAACACGTGAATGATGATTCCGCGCGCTTATCATTCGTGCTGAAGCAGATCCAGCTCGATGCATTTTGCACCGTGGTTTGAAGACGATGTGAGGCGATTTTCAGACAGCGGCCAGTGATTGCCTATTATATATTATATAGTAACATTTTTATAGTAACATTTTTTCATAGTAACAGTTACTTCTTAAGAAGGTTTTGTTTGTTTGTCTGTGTATGTGTGGGTGTGTGTGTGTGGAAATATATGTCTGTCTGTTTGTCTATCTGTCTGTCTGTCTGTCTCTCTGTGTGTGTGTGTGTGTGTGTGTGTGTGTGTGTGTGTGTGTGTATGTGTCTGACACATTTCACCTAAAAACACGTGAGATGTCTAAAATGTTAAATTGTTTACTAAGCTTAGTTCAGTTGTGACACAAGGCCAGAAGTATGGGATACCTAGTGAGAATCGAACTCACAAACAATGGTCTGCTAAACTAGCTTACTAACCATTACACGACGTGAGGTACCCCAAATCTTAAGTGACCTTTAGATTTGGCCCAAAGCCTCATGCAAAGGTGGTTGGGTCGATGGTCGGTCACCTACTAGGGAAGGAAAGTGGTATCAAAAGTCGATTGTTTACCCAGGGCGTTGATCGGAACAAGTGGCTTTATTTTAATTTATTTATTTTTTTTTCTTTTTTTTTCTTCTTTTTTTTTTTTTTTTTTGTCGCGTGACTGGTTCGCTGGCAAGAAGCCCTGTGTTCTGTCAGTCTGGAAACAATACAATAAAACGAAAGAAAAAATATATACATCAGCCTAATTCATAGGCGAAGGAAATATATAAGACAAAAGTTGTATCGGAAGTGGTACCGTTGGAATTCTTTTTCTTTTAGTAAGTTAAAAAAAAAAAAAAAAGAAGAAGAAAGAAGAAGAAAGAAGAAGAGAAGAAGAAGAAGAAGAAGAAGAAGAAGAGAAGAAGAAGAAGAAGAAGAAGAAGAAGAAGAAGAAGAAAAGAAGAAGAAGAAGAAGAAGAAGAAGAAGAAGAAGAAGAGAAGAAGAAGAAGAAGAAGAAGAAGAAGAAGAAGAAGAAGAAGAAGAAGAAGAAGAAGAAGAAGAAGAAGAGAAGAGAAGAAGAAGAAGAAGAAGAAGAAGAAGAAAAGAGAAGAAGAAGAAGAAGAAGAAGAAGAAGAAGAAGAAGAAAGAAGAAGAAGAAGAAGAAGAAGAAGAAAGAAGAGAAAAGAAGAAGAAGAAGAAGAAGAAGAAGAAGAAGAAGAAGAAGAAGAAGAAGAAGAAGAAGAAGGAAGAAAGAAGAAGAAGAAGAAGAAGAAGAAGAAGAAGAAGAAGAAGAAGAAGAAGAAGAAGAAGAAGAAGAAGAAGATACAGAACAAAAGAAGAATTCAAACAGATCTGAAAAATGTTTCTCCAGCTGTTACCCCGAGCTATATTAGGAAATGAAACACAGTAAGAAAAAAATAATCATAATGACTAACACAAATGAAGATTAAAAGAAAAACTCTCTTAAGTGAGTAATCTTGTCATTAAGAATACCACTAAATAACATTGGGTGGGGCAATAATTGTGATTCTTAAGAAATACAAAGGCGAAAAACTAATTTCCTGGCACGTTGATACATTTAATTTAAGGTGACCCAAGCTTTAGGGGAATAGAAAAGACGGTCGGCTTTTGAAGTGAGGAATATAAACAGGAAAATCTAGACTATTATTTAAAAAATTCTAATTATCAATATCAAAGACCGATTTCGTTTAATGATATTTACATTAGTTCCTGACCATTGACAATCCCTTTCTTCCTGGTTTTACTTTACTTTTCTGCAATAGAATTATAAGCAATGATCACTTGGAGAGAAGAATAGCTAGATGTGAACTACACAAGAAATCTGCTTGTTGTTTTGAAGAAATCTAGTTATTAGCAACTTTCAAAACAACAGTTGTACGGCCACTGACCTCCCATCTCACAAGACATGATGAGCGGCAGGGGAAGTAAGAACGAAGACATTAGTAACGTTCCCCTATGAACTCGACACATGGACACATCAGTGCTGGCCGACCAGCGAAAGCTTATTTTCAGTTCTGCGAGGACACTGGATGTCGTCTTGAGAATCTAATAAGAGCGATGGCTGATTGGGACGGGTAGTGAGAAAGAGTCAAAGGAATCCGTGCTGTTCACAATCTTTGATGATGATGATGATGATGATGATGATGATATCTTGTTATTAACGTTAACTCATATCATTTGTAAACCGTTGTCCTATATCAATATTGCAACTTCTAAATGTCCTATAATAACACTCTGTATCTATATCCTAAATAGCAAGCTGCACTTGCGTTACATTCTCCACGGACATGTCTTCGAGCGAAACAATTGGTAACTCTTAGTTCAATATTACACACCAAAATCATCATACTGGAATCCACTTGACTTTACAGAGGTCGGATAAATCGTAAAATAACGAAAACGACTTCGGATATATATATATATATATATATATATATATATATATATATATATATATAAGATAATCTACTGAGTCAGACGAACCTACTATTAGTTTCGCATAAAGCTCTTCAGGGCTAAAATCTGACTGAAGAAGAAAAGGAGTAAGACCAATAAATACTACTAACCACATTAATCATTTAAATTATCAAATCATACTGACCAATAAAAACACAGAACGCTATAAGTTTATTGTTTAATTAAAAAATATTTAATTTCTATATTAACTGATTTTTTTTTTTTTTTATTTTTATTTTTTTTTTTATTATTATTTATATATTATTTAGAATCAAGCAGATTTGAAACAATAAATAAGTGTAAGCACCCCGTCGTCATTCTCATCCCCTCAACCAAATGGAACCCAGCACGCCAACGATTGTCCATCTCTTTGCCCGTAGTTAAACGATCCATCGATACGACTAAATCTAGGGAGGGGTTTATTCTTTAAACCTCGACATCCCGATATATATATATATATATATATATATATATATATATATATATATATATTATTATTATTATTATTTTGCTTGAAGGCAATTACAATGCGTATATCGTATAAAATTCGATAATTATAGAAAATAACTATGACAAGTGAATTTGGCAAACGATTATGCGATGCTAGAACATCGTACAGTCTGTTTCAACTTTATTAAGTCTCATCAGCGATGTATACTAACGATTTCCCTTCTGTCGCATAATCGTTTACCAAATTCACTTGTCATGGTTATTTTCTATATTTATCGAATTTTATACGATATACGCATTGTAATTGCCTTCAAGCAAAAATATAAATAATAATATATACTTTCTTCAACAATGCTTCTAAAAACAAACATCTAAAAATCTTACACACACACACACACACACACACACACACATATATATATATATATATATATATATATAAAGGATCCTATATGTATGTTTGGTTGCCCCTTTGTGCAACGACTAAGCGCACGTCTTTTTATCAAGGAACATTCGTGCAACAACAAAGACAATGTTCAATAAAATCAATACCCAATTTTTATACGAGAGGGGTTAAAATAATTTTTCCTCTCATTTTCTAAAAGAAAAGATATATACACCAAGTGGTGCAGCCATACAGTAGCACTGTAGAACATGTAATTGTCTATAGTTTATTTTTATTAGATAGGAATACATGATAATATATAATTGTGTGCAAAAAAAAAAAACAACACAAAAATGTAAATATGAACGTACAATGAATGCGGTATCCTAACATCTAGACATAAAATAACCCTAGACAGGTTGACAAGCCGTTAAAACCTCCCCTTTCTCCTCTCTCTCTTTCTCTCTCTCTCCCCTCTCTCTCTCTCTGCCTCTGTCTATCTCTGTATCTCTCACTCTCTCTCTCTTTCTCTGTATGTATTTCCTCTCTCTCTCTCTTCTTTCTTTCTCTCTTCTCTCTCTCTCTCTCTCTCTCTCTCTCTCTCTCTGTGCCTGTGTCTGTCTCTGTATCTCTCACCTTCTCTCTCTCTCTCTCTCTCTCTTTATGTCTCTGTCTGTATTTCCCACCTTTTCTCCCTCTCTCTCTTTTCTTTCTCTTTCTCTCTTCTCTCTCTCTCTCTCTCTCTCTCTCTGCCTCTCTGTCTCTGTATCTCTCACCTCTCTCTCTCTCTCTCTCTCTCTCTCTCTCTCTCTGTATGTCTCTGTCTGTATTTCCTCTCTCTCTTTCTTTCTCTTTCTCTTTCTCTCACTCTCTCTTTCAATCTCTCTTTCTTTTTTCCTCTGTCTGTCTCTCTCTCTGTACCCCCCTCTCTCCTCTCTCTCTCTCTCTCTCTCTCTCTCTCTCTCTCTCTCTCTCTCTGCCTCTCTTGTTTTACTCTGTACTTTAATCGTTTCATTCTTCTTAGCTGAATGTGATATACGTTATCTAACAAGTTCGGGATTTTTATTTTGTTGGCTGAAGAAAATAAATTACCCGCCCTATTTAAAATTTACGAAGTGTTAATTGCCAAGGAAAACGCAATTCTTCTTCTGTATGAGTCATGGCAATTTCTGCCCAGAGCGAAATAAGAAAACTCAATGATATAATGAAAAAAAAACAATTTGCTTTATCTTCTCTCCATCCTCTGTTATTTATTCACAAGGGTTTATTGATAGTAAGGTGTCCCACCGCGTTGATTTCAACACGTGTTTAGTAGTTTATAAAATGCAGATCAAAGGAACTTAGTGTCAGCTCACTTTGTAACTGCATTGATTAATTCATTTATTTATTTAAACCGCATGTCAACTCGTCTGAGGTTATTTTATGCCTTCATTTTAAGTAGAAATTGACATTTTTGTGTTGGTGTTTAAGAGGTTCTTTTTAACACAGTTATATGTGTTATAGTTGATATACCTTATAGACTATAGTGGGATGCGCCGACGGTTACTATAAGTAACAGGAACAATTATGGTTTGGGGAAGCCAATGCGAGTCAGCTCGTAACTCTATTTGTCGGACGCAATTCCCACTTTTCTTTACTGTAATTGTCTACTCTTTTGTTAATACATTTTCCTACATTTGTTACCCGTCGTTTTGTCTTATTTTGACCCCTTGAAACCCCACAACAATATGGTATCAAGACACGAAAGAAAGAAATGATGAACAAAATAAAAAGTAATAAAAACTCAATAATAAACAAAGAAAAGAAATTCAACAAACAGATTTAAAGTTTTCAAACGCTGCTTTATTCGAAGAGTAAATAGCTACATAATTTGGGCTCTAGATCAGAATATCCGCAGTATATATATTTACCAACCCCTCCGCACGAGCTGGATGTGATACTAGGTCAATTTCTTAAGCGGAGTTTAACAGGTTTGAATTCAGAGTTTTCCTTCTAGACTGGTTACCTAGCCATGGTTAAAGAGCCCAGTCTGTCCTGCTGTTTCCCCATAGCTGGAGGGAGAATTGGATTCATACCTTTCCAAGGGTATTAGCGCTATGTGAAATGCAAGCAGTTTCGTCCAGGAATTGAACTCTAGTTGACGAGTCCATTTGCTATGATTCTAACCAAATGACCACGCGCCTCCATTTTTTACACAGTTATATGGTATCAAGACATGAAAGAAAGAAATGATGAACAAAATAAAAAGTAATAAAAACTTAATAATAAACAAAGAAAAGAAATACAAGAAGAAGATTTAAAGCTTTCAAACGCTGCTTTATTCGAAGAGTAAATAGGTACATATTTTGGGCTCTAGATCAGAATATGCGCAGTATATACATTTACCAACCCCTCCGCACGAGCTGGATGTGACACAAGGTCAATTTTTAAGCGGAGTTTAACAGGTTTGAATTCAGAGTTTTCCTTCTCCTAGACCGGTTGCCTAACCAAGGTTAAAGAGCCTAGTCTGTCCTACTATTTACCCATAGCTGGAGGGAGAGTAGGATTCATACCTTTCCCAAGGGTATTAGCATTAAGTGAAATGCAACGTCCAGGATTTGAACTCGGGGCGACGAGTCCATTTCCCAAGAATATACGCAGTATATAATCCCAATTTGTACAAGCCTATAGTTCACTACCCTGTAGTCCAGTTCAAATAACATTTTTAAAATTATACTGTACCCTTTCTGTTGTATACCCTTTTTCCTTTCTTACTACTATTATTCTTCTGCTCATCTTTGGTATCTTACGTTCTTCTTCCAGCGTCTGGACCTAGTCTTCGGGACTTCGTGTCTGGTCTTCTAAGTCAGTCTTGTTGCCAACCACAAAACCATATTATTTATTTAAACTTTTATTTCTTAACTAAACATATTTCTCTAACTAATCACAGCGCGCGTGTGCAGTGAGTCTCAGCTAAAGCAGTAACATCTTATCTGCCTGACGTCCAAGCTGAAACTGAGACCCAACCAGGTCCCACGTGACTTCACGTATTTCGCGGCTTTCTGTAATATTCCATGGAAAGTCCCGCCCGTGATATGAAAGGCGCCATCCCTTCAGAAATACAGGGGGTTGACAATAATATATGCATAGTTTATGTAACATTTCTTCCAAACATCATACCGAGGTAAAAATGATCTGATTTCCCTTGAACTGGGAAACTGTAATGATGGTGAAATATATATGGCCAGAAAATTAGAAAAGATAAAAAATAAAATTGTTAAACAGGAGATGTGCCTTTTGTTTAATTCTACTTTTATAAATGAAAGAATGCTGCCCAAATACACACACACACACACACACACACACACACACACACACACACACACACATATATATATATATATATATATATATATATATATATGCAAATAATTTACCCACTGTGGTATTGCTTTAAGTATTCCAATCCAATATAAATAATTTAATACAACTATATCGGTTCTTGTGATTCTCTTCCTTTTTTATTTGATTTTTTTTTACATTTTTCACTGAAAAGATTAATATTGTTGTTGAAGTATTCGAATACAGTATTGTTTATTAGATTTGATTAATTGATTGATTTTAACGACATTTCAACGCATCAAGGCTTATTTTATGCCAGCATGTTAGGGAACCGTTCATTGTACGTTTATATTTACATGTTTTGTAGTTGGTACTTATGAGTGTTTTTGTTTTTTGCACTTTGTAGTAAGAGAAGAGACTTACCTCGTGCAAAACGGACAGGGCTTGCTTTGCGTGCAAGTCCACCGGAATTGAACGGTGAAAGAGGAGTGTGTGTAGGCAGGCATGCAACGTCAAAAAGTTAGAGAGGAGAAGGAAAAGTCTCTTTATAGAAGCGCCTGAGGCATTGTGGGTAGAAGTTAAAATAAAACGTTTGCTTCTCTGAAAGGGAGGGGGAACGTGGATTCAGTCGATAGACTAGAGCGAGCAAAGAGTGTTAGAGACACACTTGTTTCTATCGAATACAGATCTAACTGGCATTACTACTACGTGTCAGAATGGATCTGGTAACGAAGGGATACTCGGCACTCCTCAGGTTTCCATACCTGGAGCCTCGCCATCCGATGCAGTTTAGTACCATACTCAGAGGGACCCTCTTTTGGGCGGGTTTGGGGTACTTATCTTCATGGGATACTGTCAGAGTATTCTAAGCCTCAATGGCGGGGTTATCAAGCAATTCTCTCTATTAGTTATTACTAGTACAAAATAAAAAAACACCTTCCGGGCGATGTAAAAATAGATTTTTGAAACATATTGCCTGAGGGGTGGGAGTAAAAAATTCAATGTCAGCGAGTTTGTACCCTAAGTAAGTAAGATCATCAAATTCATTAAAGGATTAAAAAATTAAACAATTTGAAATGTAAACTTTAAATATGTATTAAAATAAAACAAACTATATATAGATATATAATACCAGTCATGTATTTATTAAAACTTGTTTTAAAAAACAATGAGGACTGTCTAATGTTGCATGTTCAAATTTTGAGTGTATTTATTCTGTTATGACGATTTTGGGTAATGTGAAGTAAGCAGTGACGTAACTTTTGTTACACACAAAAACCGGAAGCGAATCTCCATTATTAATAATTATTGCAAATGAAAATAATTTTGATGTACACGTTTGTTACGACAAATAGAGATGGAATTCGTAAACTTGGCTGATGCTTGAGGAATGTTAAATAAATCAAATCTCCTGCAGTGCAAAATTTTGAATTTTGTTTATTTATCTATTTTCCTATTATTTAGGAAGTATTATTTATTTATCTATTCGCTCCCCCTCAATCTCTTTCTCTGTCTCTGTCTCTCTGTCTCTGTCTCTGTCTCTCTCCATTTCTCTCCTTCCTTTTCCCATGTTTGTCTGTCTCTCTCTCCTTGTTTTCCTATCCTTTTCTCTCTTTCTCTTCGTCTTTACTTTCCTTCTTCAACTCTCTCTTTCTCTCTCTTTCTCTCTCTCTCTCTCTCTCTCTCTCCTCTTCATTTCTCTTTCGTTTTTATTCTCTCCTTCCCAACCAATCTTTCTCTTTCTCTCTTTGTCCCTTCCCCATGTTTTACATTTTTCTTTTCCTTCCCCACCCTCTTTCTCTCTAGCACTGGCTCTCTTTCTCTTCCCATCTTTTCTCTATTTCTCCCTTTTCTTTCTTTTCTTTCTTCATCTCCCCCCTCTCTTTATCTCTCCTTGTCCATCTCTCACTTTTTCGATGACTCTTTCCTTCCCAGTCTATCGCTGTCTCTCATTCTTTCTGTCTCCCTTTTTCTCATTCACCAACCCATCGTTCTCTTTCACTCTATTCCTCCCCTTGCCCATCTTTCTCTCTCTCTTTCTCTCTCCTCTCTCTCTCTCTCTCTCTCTCTCTCTCTCTCTCTCTCTCTATATATATATATATATATATATATATATATATGTCTTCCCTTCCTCATATTTCACTTTCTCTCTTCCTTATCTTCTTCCCCATGCTTGTTCTTTTCTCTTTTTCTCTCTTTCACTTCCTCATCTCTCTCATTTCCTTCCCGTCTCTCTCTTTCTCTATCTCTCTTTCCATTCTTCTCTCTCTCTCTTTCTATTTCTATTTTCTCTCCTTCCCTACCCCAACATTCCCTTTTTCTCTATCCTCATATTCCCCATCTTTCACTTTCTCTTTTTCGTTTCCCTCCCTATCCCTCTCTTTCAGTCTCTCTACTGTCTCTTTCTCTCTCCCCTTCGTTTCCAATCTCTCTCCTTCTCCCTCTCTCTCTCTCTCTCTTTCTCTTTCTATTTTCTCTTCTTCCCTACCCTAAGATTCCCTTTTTCTTTATCCTCATCTTCCCCATCTTTCACTTTGTCTTTTTCGTTTCCCTCCCTGCCCCTCTCTTTCAGTCTCTCTACTCTCTCTTTCTCCTTCTCTCTTCCCCCTCTCTCTCCGTCTCTCTCTCTCACTTCTCTGTCTCTGTCTCTCTCCCTATCGCACTCACTCACTTTCCTCTGAGCTAAATTTGAAATATGAACATGGTAATTACGCTCGACAGCCATTCCTATTAATAGAAAGTAAGAAATAAAGAAGAAAAATCTTGCTCAAGCCTTTGAATAAAATGTTACGAAATTGGCAATTGTTTTGAAAAATATCGACCTCAGGAACAGAAAAAGCAAAACTGATATAACGAAATAAAATAATTGGAAAAGAAAGCCTCTTAATTAGTCATCAGAGATACTTATTTGAAGGCATGAAACAAAGCAAATTAAATATTGCCGTTTTTTGATTATTGATTTCATTCATTATTGATTTACATATTATTTTGCTTCTTGGATGGAGACTCTGATTGTGGCAATCGATTGACAATCGATGACATTGACCATACAATAATAGGTGAAGCTTAAATTAAAAAATATAGATATGTTTGCGTGTTTGTATCTGTGTGTCTGTGTGTGTGTATGTGTGTGTGTGTGTGTGTGTGTGTGTGTGTGTGTAAAATGTAATGTATTTACTTGACTGCGCACGCTGCTAAAAACAATACTCGGGAAAATCAGAATCAAATCTATGGATTACAGCAAACTCATACTTGTAGAACAACATTTCCGCCTAAACAATCACGATCTTAATACGTGCAAGGTTCATGTCATCAAAGAATTATACTGATTATTAAAAAAAACATAAAGACAAATAGATAAAACGTTAAAAACATTTGGATGTATGATGGAAATTAATAACCCTAGCTTGAAATCGGCTAGGCAGACTGCTATTTAATTTCTTTCTTCTCAGGGGTTTTCGACCTTAGGACATCAACAGGAGACAGTTATTTGTGAAAAATATTATTTTAAAAAGTTTTAAAAATGTTTTTTTTTTAAGAATTGATATGCTAAAAGAAAAGCGACGAATAATGAACTGTTTTCATCACATATTATTTGCTGAATGGATATTATTTTCTGGTATCTAAGTGTCTTCAACTGACCTTAGTGTTTTTTCAGGACATTTAGCCAATTAACTTTTCTGGTTAAATCGATATAAATTGATATATTAATGAATAAAAGATATAATGCACCAGTTATTTTATTTAAAAACTTTTACATTTTTTCAGGTCAGTTTATTTGAACCACGTGTCTTTAAGGATTCTGTATTATGCCTCAAAGATACACAGTCCAAAGTTAAATGACCTGAAAAAATGTAAAGGTTTTTAAATAAAATAACAGGTGCATTATATATTTTATTCTTTAATATATCAACACTGAAAATTTAATTAAATTTGGTTAATTCCCTGATTTTGCTTGTTTTTTCTTTCGGCGGGGTGACATACGATGGTGGAATTTAGGTCCGTTAAGTTCGACTTAACCACTTTCATTTGGAAAGTATATGATAACTATGGACAGGAGTTAATCTACTGTTTTTTATTTGTTTATTTTGGTGTTTATGTGTAACCCCAATTATGTCCGTCATATTTCAAAGCATGGCTGTTCAATTAAATGCTAAAACCATTTGAAGTTAGTGAAGGTAGATGTTTTTATTCATTTTTGTTCCTGTTGCCTTTATCGGAGTAATATTGTTTAATGTGTTCTTTCGATTCTTGCTACAGATTTGGCTTCTGCAATTCGTAGTAAATCCTAAAAGCCTTTTTAGTTGTGAAGATGGTTTTTAAGAAGGATGACTTGAGGTGTTTGCAGCATAGGTTCTTCTTAGTTACGTGGTTTCCATGTTTGGCAAAATTTTGTGGATTTTATTGTGGAATTCTTATGGATTACTTTACAATTTAGTATGTTGTTGGTTCCTATCATTTCTCTAATCATACATCAGTATGCCTAGTTCTTGAAGAATATCTTTCAAGTTGGGTTTTACTTTCAAAATATGCCAGCGATTCTTAATTATTTGAGCAAGTGGTGGATGAGTTCTTTTAAATATTGTTACAAGAGGAATGTAATTCAGCTTGTATTTTTTAGTTTTAGTTTTAGGGTATTTTGCCTCAGGGTAAAAAGGCTTTGTTTCTCTGATTTTCAATTGACGTATTGGAATATCCCCTCGATGAGAACTACTGTTTTAATTGATCGCTTTATTCAGCTCGTTATTGTCTGTAAATATTATTTTTAGTTTAATTGCTTGTGGGAAGGGGTGAGAAGGTTTGTAATGGAAATTGTTGTGTGCGTTTGTGCGATTTGTGTGTCATGTTTGTAGTTGTTTCTCTTCTTAATATATACTAGAGTATTTAAAAATGCGATTGATTCGGTTGGTTATTCGTGTTCAAATTTAATAGAGTCGTTTATCATATTTGAATTCCAGTTTTGCTTCTCCGCCCGTGTGTATTATAAATATATCATCAATGTATCTGGCGGTAACAAGGGAGCCATAGTGAATATATATATATATACACGACTCTAAAAAATGTGTGTGTGTGTGTGTGTGTGTGTGTGTGTGTGTGTTTCGATTTGGTTTCTTTGCTTAAGGGCATATCAACTTTCGTGGGCCATTTGATGACAAAGTACAGAAGTAATACTATTCAACCAATAGTTGGGAGATGAGGTGGTTCATACCTTACCCAAGCGTATTAGTCTGAAAGTGAAAGGGAAATCGTTACAACCATCCTGCAGTCCTGTACGTTAGCCACTATGCCATATATATATATAATATATATATATATATTATATATATATATTATATATGGGTAGGTGTGGGGTGTATTTTTGTCAACATCTTTTTTTCAACTACGATTACTGCTTTCTTTTATGTTCCCCTATGGTCCACTGGAACGGCAAAATCCACAAGATCAGAACTTATTTTTTCTTGTTAATTAAGGTTTGATTTTCTGACTAGTTTGGTGATCTGATTGTATCTCAAAATTCCTCACAATCTTATGAGTTTTATTTTATAGGATAGATTCTGGTTTGTCCATTTTACATTTGTAGGCATTGCCAAATTTTAGTCTCTTGCACAATTCCCAGTAGATCACCTTTCCCACCCCAATCATGCCTATTCTTATATTCCTTTTGTGATAATTTGCTGCATGCGCTAGTAATGCCATCAACTCTTTCACTTCTGTAACTACATAACCTATATTTGCTATTCTTCTGCATATTATAAAAATTTGATTTGTGGATTATACCATATATACTTTGCTTTCTTATACCATTATTTTGTTCTACTGTTAAAAGAGATTCAGTTTTTCTCTTATTTCAGTCTTGCTGAGTTTATCTTACCGGTAGTAACTGGTGGTTTTACTTGAAGTTTCTGTCACAGCAAATATCCTAAGCTCTCCATGAATCTAGGTGATCTCAGTAGTACTGTAGTGTGGTCGGTATTAATTATTCCTCTGGTCTCCAGTTATCCCTGTCTCATTTGATATCGCCGTCACCTTCATGTTCCAAACATTTTTCAGATCTTTTGCAAGATGCTGATAGTTATCTAGTTTTTCCCTTTAGTTTAACTGTGATCGGTGAATTATACTAGATGAAAAATTATATCTTTTTTTATAAACTAAAATTAGGTTTGGACTTCTGTTCGGTATTTAGGATTCTTCCTTATTTAAAATCCCAGAATTCCCTGTCAGCAGGGCTTGGAATACAATGACTGTATTTATGCGTAAAACTGCTTCAAAAATGGGGTGTCCTGTGTATTACAAATCCAAACTGAATCAGAATGGTAGTACCTGTTAGGGTTTAATCTATGTCTGAAATTGATCTATTCGAAATATTTTTGTATTCGATAAGACCGTGTGAAAAAAATTCTTAAGAATCAACAGCGAAAAAATATAGATATAAACCTAAAATGTATGTGATTCCATAACCTATAGGCATAAAATAACCCTAGACGGTTGAGATGCCGTTAAAAGCAATTAATAATTAAAATCACAGATAATGTTGTGCATGTATTTTCTAGGACAGATTTTGATTTTTGCATATTTCATTAGTTACATTTTAGTTGGCAATGTTACCTATGCATCACCTTTCCGACCCAATCATGTATACTCTTGTATTTCTCTTGTGCTAGTTTGCTCTATTTGCTTATGATGTGGTTTACTACTTCATCTCTCTCTCCCTCTCTGTCTCTCTCTGTCTCTCTCTCTGTCTCTGTCTCTCTGTCTCTCTCTGTCTCTGTCTCTGTCTGTCTGTCTGTCTGTCTGTCTGTCTGTCTCTCTCTCTCTCTCTCTCTCTTATATATATATATATATATATATATATATAACCTACACTTTCCATTCTTCTGTCTCTTATGAGACATTACATTGTTTCTGGGTTTTTATAATTCGTTACGAAATAAATATTTGATTGAAATTCAATTAATACATGTATCCTAATTAAGTATGCCATTAGACATTAAAACCTACAGGCGCCGACGTCTTACCTCCAATTATTCTATCGTATGATCTTCGTTCGATCTAATTATGTTGGTAAAATACAATTACTGAAATAATAAATGTTCCTGTCTTCATTCTTTTTGAAGCTGTAAGCAAACAAAAAAAGTAAGAAAAAAGAAAGAAAGCAAATATTTACATTGTCTGGATTGCGGATCAGGACGACAAGACTTCTTTTTATTCCAGGGGGAGGCGCACTCTAAAAGTAAGTCCTCCTGTTATTTCCACAGACTACAACAGACACAGGGAACCAAATAACTCTATTTGATAGAGCAAGCAAAACACAAATAAATTTTTCTACAGTTCCTTTCGCATTAGAGAGCATCGGTTCCCGCTATATTACTGAAGTTAAGCAGTGATGAGCCTGTTCAATACTTAATTTAATGACGATTTAAGCAATATATATATATATATATATGTAGGCGTGTGTATATGTACATATGTATATATATATATATATATATATATATATATATATATATATATGTAGGCGTGTGTATATATACATAAGTATGTATATATATATATATATTATATATATATATATATATATATATATATGTAGGCGTGTGTATATGTACATATGTATATATATATTATATATGTGTGTGTAGGCGTGTGTATATGTACATATGTATATATATATATATATATATATATATATATATATATATATATATGTAGGCGTGTGTATATGTACATAAGTATATATATATATATATATATATATATATATATATATATATATATATATGTAAGCAACTTGTGTCCTTTGTGTATAAAACGTGACTTGATTTGGCATTAACTGACCCGAAAAGGCTTGATATGCCGTAAAACAAAACAATCAGCAATGATCAAGATCCTTCATGCAGAGCTCATAAAAGACTTTCCTCTGAACCTACAACAGATACAGGAAACACAATAACACCTTTGGATAGAGGAAGCAAAACACTATTTTGCTCACATAGTCAACAGTACACCACCCTTGA
>CM042163.1:28208818-28228818 GCA_023376005.1 Doryteuthis pealeii | reverse complement strand
GTTTTGTTTTATGCGAAATTCTGGAATCAATTTTAGCAGCAAGTCATTTTTACTAGTTGCAATCTTCTTAATTAAGAAATTCCCGTAGCCAGTGACAAAATTCGTTTTTCGGTCCAAACTCGGCCATCCCCGGGGCCCGACTGCTTGTGTCGGTGTCTGCCTGTGCGGTCTCTATGCTCGCCTTTTTAAAAACGAGAATTATTTTGATATAAACAATTGTATGATTGTATCAATCTCTGTGTCATCGGACTGAGGTGAACTAAGTGTGAACCCCAAGGTCACCCTTTTGATCTGACAGCCATGTCAAATCTTTTAATATTAACACTGCAATCTTTCCTGTATATATAAACAATATGCAAAGCCAAAAATGTACTTGATATATTTGATTTGTGCATTTTGCACCTAAACAAACCCAATGACACTAACACAAAAACGTATTCTACACTTTTCTTTTTTCATTAAAAATTAGTTGACGCCAACAAAAGAAGCCATCTTGTTACAACTCTGTCTAAGTAGAGAAAACAATCTGGGAAGCTGTGCACCCTCTCCAGGACTGCTGTGTTAGTGATCCTGTCCCTGCAGGTGATGCCCAGTATATGTCTAAGGCAGCGAAATGTAGAAGCTAGTTAGCCGCTGTTCTTGGTACAATTAGTTGATACAGTTAATTATAGCTGAAATCTTAACCTGCATATCATATATTAGAGTGAGTCAAAAGTTATGCAATATTTTGATAATATTTGGTAGCTCTAGATGCTTTTGTCGAGATCTCTAAGGTGATGAGTCACTGAGCTGGGATGTGTTGAGCTCGTCTAATACTCCTCCAGTGCTAATCTCTGAGTATGCATCTATGGCGGGAAGCATGACCTCTGAAATTGTTTTAGATGAAACTGACTTTGCCCGATCAAATTTCAAATTTCTTTAATTTAACCAGCTGGTTAATTTACTGTGATCAACTACACCTACACTACACTGTTTTTGATTGCTTCCGCGACGATATTGTCCAGTTCGAACGCATAAAGTCTAATTTTCCAAATTAGATTACGTTAATTTTCATCTGAGCAGCTTTCAAATCGCACATGGAATAAAGTAATTCTCAACGTATCAGTGCACCAACTACAACAATACTAGCAACCACACGTCTCGAATTAAAATGTATCAAATTGCATTGCAGCCTTATAATCAGTTGCTGTGGTATGAGTGTTAATGCTTTTATTAATGAAAGACGTTGTAAACAGGCTGCTTCCCTTAACAATAAGTTAAGAAGAAGAAGAAAAGTCCGTTTTAAAAAGAATGCAATAAGAAATCCATGGCAAAATGGCAGAGCTCGTTTAAAAAAATATATTATAATTGGAACCACCACGTTATTCTCTCGTAACCTCGCAGTTTCACACTCATTAGACGGGTAGATATCATACTGAATAACACACACACGCACACGCACGCCACACACACACACACAACACAAATATATATATATATATATATATATATATATATATATATATATATATATATATATGCATACACACACATGAGATCCAACCAGAAAAAGTAAATATTCTATAATAAAGAACACACATATATATACATATATACATATATTTTCTTTATTATAGAATATTTACTTTTTCTGATTGGATCTACAACAATGATATATATATATATATAATATATATATATATATATATATATATTATATATATATTTGTGTGTGTGTGTGTGTGTGTGTGTGTGTGTGTATGTATATATGATTGTTGTAGATCCAACCAGTAATTTTTTTTTATAATAAAGAAGGCCTGTAAAATGGTTCCAATTTTGTTTTTAAAGAATAAACTTTTAAAAACAAAATTACAAATATTTTGCGGACGTTTTTTTTGTTAATATAATATATATTATATATATATATATATGTGTGTGTGTGTGTGTGTGTGTGTGTGTGTGTGCATGTGTGCGTGCGCGCACGCGCGTGTGTGTGTGTTTGTGTGTGTTTGTGTGTGCATTCATACAGCTCACATTGGAAAAAAAGAAAAACATTTGTTGAATTTCAAATTCGTGATTACATGACAAAATATATCTATTCTCGTACCATGAAAAAATATCAAATACACTAAAACGACAGCATATTATATTTAAACAACCTTTTTCTTTTTGAACAATGCAAAAATATTTATATCAACATATAAAATAAGAATACGTTCAAAAGACAAAAAGAAATAGGCTAACAAACAGCTAATATTGGAAACACAAAACCTGTAAGATTTCTTACGATAATGTCAAAGAATTCAGCTAGAAAATGAAGGAGAAAATTTTATGATAAAAACTTAGTTCGGAATTACAATAAAAAAAGACTGTCAAGAAATGTTATTTCTATTTATTTATTTCGGAATATTATACGATCACGAATCTAGAACATCTCGAAAATCCGTGACCTTATAACAGACGTCTATAATGCTTCTATTAATGTATCTACTTAACCACTCCCCAT
Organism: Doryteuthis pealeii; assembly: GCA_023376005.1. Classification (NCBI taxonomy): domain Eukaryota; kingdom Metazoa; phylum Mollusca; class Cephalopoda; order Myopsida; family Loliginidae; genus Doryteuthis; species Doryteuthis pealeii. Next base: position 28,226,333 of record CM042163.1, on the reverse strand, counting down.
TGACCAGGATGCGAAACAAGATATATTTTCAGGTGGCATTTAATATGTTTGTATTCAGAGTTTTCCTTCTTCTAGACTAGTTGTCATACAAAGGTTAAAAAGCTTAGTCTGTTCTATCATTTACCCATTGATGCTCGTGGAATAATGGTTATCGTCTTAGGGTATGGACACGGCGATCCGAATTCAAATTCTGGACGAGGCTGTTTGCATTTCACACAGCGCTAATAAAAGGTATGAATCCCAATATTCTCTCTTCAGCAATGGTTATTAGTAGAACAGACTGTGCTCTTTAAACTTGGAATGGCAAGTAGTCTAGGAGAAGGAAAACTCTGAATTCACACTTGTTGAACACTGGTTAAAAATTTACATTGTGTCGCGAAAGGTTATGTAAATACATATTATTTAACCATTGCTGGAGAATAGTTGGATTCGTATATTTTCCAAGGCTATTAACGCTATGTGGCACACAAATAGCATTGTAAAGAAATTAAAATCGAGTCAAAATCGATGATAAACGTTAGAAACGAGCGCGTATTTAAGTGATGAAGGAGATGTTGTACCTTGATCAAATATCAGGAACTCTCTTTTATCTGAGACTAATTCTTCTTAATGATTTCTTTAGGCTATACAGCAAAGACTAAGATTAAGCAAGTGTATTTGCAAGAAGCTCTAGCTCATCTGCGTAGTCTGCATCAGTGATAGTTTCTGCGGGTTATATGCTGGTTTTTGTCCTTTTTAGTGCGAAACGATTTTCATTCATTACATCTATTGACGTTTGTTTTACATTAATCTCGTCAGATTTATTGTTATGTTTTTGCAAGGGATTTTTTATGATTTTGACAGTGAATTGTCTGCAGTTGTTTGGTGTCGTCTAGAGGACCTACAAAGACCGATGATCGATAGAGACAGTTTTTGAAAAAGAGAAAGAAAGAAAGAGAGAGAGAGAGAGAGAGAGAGAGAGAGAGAGAGAGAGAGAGAGAGAGAGAGAGAGAGAGAGAGAGAGGAGTCAAGGAAACTATTATAAATAATAATAATAATAATAATAATGATAATAATAATAATAGAACGTGTCAATTGGTGGACTTTGCCGTTCCAGCAGATCACAGGGTGAAGCTGAAGGAATATGAAAAGATAAATAAATACCTGGACCTTGCCAGAGAATTGATAAAGATGTGGAATATGGGTGTGAAAGTGTTACCAATTGTAATTGGTGCACTTGGAACGGTTCCAATAAACTAGGAAAAAGACTTGAGAATCTGGAAATCAGAGGAAGAATTGAGACCATCCAGACTATTACATTGCTGCAATCGGCTAGAATACTCAGAAGAGTCCTGGAGACCTGAGGAGACTTGTCACTTAGCCTTCACTGAAATACCATCAGCTAAAGCTGATGTGAAAAACTCAAAAGGAGTGAAACTAATAATAATAATAATAATAATAATAATAAGAAGAAGAAGAAGAAGAAGAAGAAGAAGAACATAATATCTATCTTCTTTACACCAATAATCTAAATGATTAACACACAGTAATCGATGTAATGAATGACCAATATAAGACCCACCATTTGTACTAGAAATTGCTCTATTCTTTAAGTAAGAACATCTTGAATATATTTCTCATAGACTTTGTTAGTGTAATCAAATAACTTAAACACTTACTGTACAATTAACTAAAATTGTAATTGTATGTGTAGAAAAAACTTGAAATTCTGTTTAATGTTTTGCGTATTTTAACGCATAGAAATGCCGCCACTGACTTCAAAAGAAAGGGTGTTAAATCCTTTAGGTTACAATTTTGAGTCATTTCTACACATGGTTTTAAAATTTGAAATCATTTGAACCAGTATTGGCCAAGTTATTTTACTATATATATATATAATATATATATATATATATATATATATATATATATAAGAGAGTTTCATAATTTGCTTGCGCATTACAACATACACACACGTACAAACAAAAATAAACGCATTCACGCTTACACGAGAATACAGTTATTCAAAAAATAACATCATTTTCAAAAAAAAAAAAAAAAATTCATTTGGGAAGAAATGCCATAGCTGGACTGCTTCAGTTCAATTCTTTTGATAAAGAGGTATTACCTCGAAAATTCAAGAAAGAATAAAAATACAGGTCAACACACAACACCATTGTTACCGATTATTATTTTTTTTTATTTATTCCAAACTGCATTGTGATAGCCTTCTAAATCAACCTCCTAACCATATATATATATATATATATATATATATATATATATATATATATATATATATATATAATAAGTAAAAGAAAGGAAATGAATCCGACAATATGAGTATGAAAAGGTGGAATGAAAACATCACACAATGCTGTTAAAGAGAAAACCATTTATAATATAATCATAGCTGATACTGATCAATATTTCGATTTTACAAAATTCATCATCAGAGCTCATTCACTCCGTGGTTGTTTGGGTCGGAGAAGAATGTCAAATCCTTTTTTTTATTTATTTTTTATTGTTTAAATTTTTATTTTTATGTTCTGTATTTCATAAATGATTAATTATTTATTGTATTTTGTATTTTTTATATATAAAGTAAAAAAGTATTTGTATTTTTTATATATAAAGTAAAAAAGTTTTTATATATAAAGTAAAAAAGTTATGGGCGGAATATATATATATATATAAAATGTTGTTCTGGTTCCAACGGGAGAAAATTTAATATTTTATAAAAAAGAAGAAGGTCCGCAAAATGTACTATGTATATATATTAAAAGTGCATACATGTTTGGTGCTGCTATGGCAAAATTGGTCTAAAGCCTACAATATCCAAATTATGTACTCTTAAATTCCGTTACTGAAAGGTTCATATGGATAACACAACCATAAAATAGAAATAAAATAAAAAGCATCAAGTCAACGGTATTTACAGCGTGAGGAATTTATCACGTGGCAGGATGTTTGGGCACGTGACGTACAAACACATAAACAAAAGAAAATATAAATTTATCGATTTAATCTAAGCCTCGCCTACGGAGTAATGCTCTATGACAACCAGCCATATATTTGTCGCATTAAAGCTTTTGGCGATGATGCATAACTTTTTGACAAGTTAGGGAAGACAGAATTTTCAAGCGACAGTCTGGGAAATTTGCAAGCTAAGAATTCTTCAATAACCGATGCCCAGATATCGGCGAGTCGGGGAGTGTTTGAGCTGTTTAATATAAACCACAGTAATTTCCCTAAAGAGACTAGCTTATTCGCTGCAGATATCCTGTAGATTATCTGCGTTCCAAAACAAGCCTCCCCGACTTTTTCCACCTTTCCCCCAACGACCCCCTAGGCGTCTTGTGCGGCCTCACTGACGCCATTGTCACAAAACGAAACCATTTCGAATATTGATCGCAGAACGAGGGCTTCCGAACACCTGCAGTACTATCGCCGCATTGTCCCGGCGAATATATTTACGACAATCTAAATGTCCTCCATGGAGTCTGTTTCTTATCATCTTTTTAGGATATAGACGCATGCGCATTGCGTGCGTGTATTAAGTATTATGAAACCAAAATGAACTCTAGAGAAACAAGCTGCTAGTGCAATTCTGGCGTATTTTATCAATTTCGAGAAAAAAAAGACAATTCTACCGAAGTCAATTTACGCTTAAAAAATAAAACTTTTTATCGAATAACGTCACAGATTATCAGATCTGTGCGTGTTGAATTTTGAGTTGAGTTTTATTTAAAGCTGTATCAAACTCTGTGGGTCATTTAATACCAGAAAGGGTTATTAACATTGTTTTTCCGGACCATATTACATTTATGCACCCCTTTTGGATCTCGATTAAGAAAGGACATGTTTTTCATTTACACCGTCAATATCCTGTTGTTTGTTAGGGGTTAGGGTTAGGGTTTAGGGTTAGAGGTTAGACGGCCGGGTTAGCTCAGTCGGTAGAGCGTTCGGCTAGAAACCACAAGGTTCCTAGTTCGATACCGGTCCTCGCCAACTGAGCGTATGAGTAGCACAGGGATCTGTGCGGTAAAGTAAGGAGCTGATGGTAGGTGTGGCGCTCCACCTCAGATGCTAAAACAATCTCCTTGGTCTAGCGCTATTGAAAAGGGGATAGACTCCCTCGCTGACTGGCTGATACCGACTTTAGGTCGCCCCGTCGACTCAACTCGACTTTATAATTTTAAAAAAATCTAAAAATCGTATGTTAAAACAACCGGATATTGACGGTGTAAACGAAAAACATGTCCTTTCTTAATCGAGATTAAAAAGGGGTGCCTAAAGGTCATATGGTCCGTTTTTCCTAAAGGTTTCAGTCTTTAGAGTAAGGGTTTTATAGTGGTATTCGGTTATGTTTGGTCAGTTTTGGTGAAAGAATCGGTTTGCTTCGATCTTGTTAAAAAGGTTGTCTTCTTTTTTTTTAGAAAATTTAAGATGTCTTCTAGTTTGATATTTTTGAAGAGGTGTCTTAAGTTGTTTGTCCGGTAATATTTGGTGAGGGTTTGTCTGAGACTGTTGAAGTTTAGGAGGATGTGTTTAATAACTAGACGATTCGTGAAAACTTTGGGTGGTTATTTATGAGGAAGTGCGTCCCGGTCTCAGAAATTGCTACCCGGTGACTATTAAAATAACGTCCCAGCTATGTCGTCTCGGCGATGTTACTTGAAAGAAAACAACCAACTTAGGGCGTTAAATGTATTTTAGAGGGGGGGCTTCTCTTTTTTGATATGAACAAATGGAGATGGTTGGATAGATATATATAAACAAATTAAAAAATGAACAAATTGAGGTAGATAGATATATATCCATCTTCATATCTAGACAAGAATTACGACAAATTTCTATAAATAAACAAGAATTACGACAAATTTCTATAAATAAATTTCTAAACAAATTACGATGAATAAATAAGAATTACGACAAAAAAAGAGAAGCCCCCCCCCCTCTAAAATACATTTAATGCCCTAAGTTGGTTGTTTTCTTTCAAGTAACACCACCGAGACGACATAGCTGGGGACGTTATTTCAATAGTCACCGGGTAGCAATTTCTGAGGCAGGAGACCGGGACGCACTTCCTCATAAATTACCCTTTGGGTTCCCATTATAACAGATTATACGAGTGCCGACCGAAAAGTTAATTGACTGACCAAGATATTCTCATGGAATGTGACCAAATGATGTTTATTTTTAACATAATCTCCTTTACGGTCCACACACTTCTTTCATCGGTGTTTTGACCCAATTAGTAAAACATAAATTATCAACCGCAGATATGAAATCAACATGAACTTTTCAGCCGATGAACCTTTCAGCCCAAATTCGTATTCATGTTTCCATTTATTTATTCATTTATTCCGACAGCATTTCAATACACCTTTTATGCCTTGAGGTTCGGGAATCACGTTCATGTACGTTCATATTTACATTTTTGTGGGTTTTTTTTCTCAAGATTTAAAGCATATGACCCTATCATATACGAATAGTTTTTAAACATGCTAGCAAAAAAAAAAAAAAAATCAAAACGCTCTCTGGGCGGTTAAAAAATAATTTTTGAAAGATATTGCCTGACGGAAGTGGGTGTTAAAAATTAAATGTTGAGTGTTTGTATCATAAGTAAGTAAAATCATCAAATTTATTAAAGGAGTAAAAAACATAAAACAATTTGCAATGGAAACTTACTTCTTCCCCCCTCAAATAAAATGCTGCGTGCATCTATTTATCATTAGTTGAATAATTATTTTGAATTGCACATACAAAGGGCACATACATTTTACACAAAATCGTAGGTATTTATTTATTTGTAAACTTTTTTGTTAACCTCTTGAAACTGAAAAGATGACAATTTCTTGTTTGTAAATAATTTTCTTGTAAAACTCTAAACGTTAGAAATATATTAATAAAACAAATTATATATATAAATATACCATACCGGAAATGTATTCATTAAAACTTGTTTTAAAAACAATAAGGAGCGTCTAAGTTTGCATGCTCAAATTTTGAGTGTATGTAATACAAGGTTGTTCTTTATTCTATCTAGTGACAATTTCAGGTAATGTGACGTAATCTGTGATGTAGTTTCAGTTACAGAGAAATTGAGACCGAATCTCCATTATTAATAGATCTATTTGACCAATAGATGTATTGTATACTCTCTTTTCTTCTATTATTCTTCTGCTCATCTTTGGTATCTTACGTTCTTCTTATAGCGTCTGGTCTTCCATTGGGGATTTCTCTTTATCAGAAGCCCTGTGTCATTGGTAGTTTTTAGATAATAACACAAAACTTCGATTTACTTAGATCATATTTTATTTCGAAATCCCCACCAGACTATTTGCGCAGACTGAGACTTCCCACCGTTGTGGTCTGGCCGATACTAACTAAAATCTCTCTCTAATCTAAACCGGAAGAGGGTCTTCTCCACCGATTCTCACGGTATCCACCGGAAGGAGGATCAGGACTGAGGTCAAGCCTTGTCATTCAATCCTTCAAGGCCGCCGGTTGCACTTATAACAGCCATTTTGGTTTCTACACTACTGTACATAAATATTAGGAATCTAATAATTATGTAACAGATGGGACCCTAGCAAGTAAGCCGAGTAAGAATTGGAGCTGGGAATAATGGCGAAGAATGAGCACTCCACATTCCTGAGATTCCCAGAACTGGAGCCTCACCATTAGATGCAGTTGAGCATCATACCTTTGATATTCCTTTTCGTGTGGCGGGGGAGCTTAACAACCTGCAGGGAACATAACGAATTTTAAGCCCCGCCGACGGGTGTATATTTGTATATGCCAAAGGTCTCTGTGTGTGTCTTTGTCTCTGTGTATGTATCTATGTATGCGTGTTAGCGTGTCTGTGCGTGTGTGTATCTGTATATATCTGTATGTCTGTGTGTGTGTGTTTCTATGTGAGTTCGTGGGTTTATGTGTATGTGTGTCTGTGTTTATGTATGAGGTGTGTATGCGTGCGTGTGTGTATATATATATTTACCAACCCCTCCGCACGAGCAGGATGCGACACAAGGTCAATTTCTTAAGTGGAGTTTAACAGATTTGAATTCAGAGTTTTCCTTCTCCTAGACCGGTTGCCTAACCAAGGTTAAAGAGCCCAGTATGCCCTACTATTTACCCATAGCTGGAGGGAGAGTAGGATTCATACCTTTCCCAAAGCTATTAGCGCTAAGTGAAATGCAATTACCACGTCCAGGATTTGAACTCGGGGAGACGAGTCCATTTCCCATGACTTTAACCATTACACCACGCGCTTCCTCTGTGTGTGTATATATATGTTTATGTGTGTGCATGTGTATCTATGTGTCTGTGTGTTTCTGTGTATGTTTTTGTTTGTGTGTGCGTGTATGTGTATGAGTACATGTATCTGTTTGTGTTTGAGTGTGTGTGCGTGTATTCCTCGTGCTTGTCTCCGTTGGGTGTATGCTGTTTTTGAGGGGTGATGGAGGGTATCACTTCCATGCGTTGTATCACTCTCAATAGAAGAAAAAAATCAGAAAAAAATCAAGAAGAAACGAAGATTTAACACAATTTTCGCAGATGTTTGCCTATACAATCACTTTATATTCACAAAACAGAAATTAATCAAATCAATGTAATGAGATTTCGACGTCTTTTTCTCGCCTCGCTCCAGCCGCAACATGACAGTGATAGGGGATGAAAAAAAAGGACATTTATCTTCTGAATTCACACAACGACAAAAGAATGAAAAAGGCGGCATTCCAACCAATGAGATGTCAACTTCATTGTTTTCAAGAGCCTCGTTTTCGTTGCCAGGCGGGAAAAAAAAGAAAAGAAAAGGTGACTCTTATTTAGTTCAGTTGTCTGCATAAAAAAAATCAGAGAATCGCTCTAGTCAGTGTTCACTGCTTTCTCAAGAAACGAACGTTAAAAACCGAAGTAGATACGAGGACGAGTTAATGGTTTTTTCAATATTTTGGTAATGCATAGTTCCACAGCTCTGAATTCTATATAAACTAGCACATAGAAAATATAGACCGCCCTGTCGGCTGGGGCGTTAGAATGCACCGACTGCACCTCTGCAGAGGGTTAAGACTCCCCCAATGGGGCCACCTGTTGGCCGTGGGTGGCGACCCGTAATGCTTAAAGATAGAGCCCAGGTGGATGAGCAGTTCATGACATGCAATATTCCACTTTGGCCCTATCTTAGGCTAGACGGGCGGTCGGAGAGGCCCCCTCTGATCAATCGGCTGGTCACGTCAAGCCCTAGCACCTATATGATTTTCCCAACCCTATTGCCCTTATGGCAAGCCCCGACCTCTTTTTATCATATGGGTGCTAGAAGGCGGTGGCTGCGGGTCTACATGTCCTGGGAATGACGTTATACTCTATCTGATGGTGAGGTTCCAGTTTTGGAGGTTTGGGGAATGTGGAGCACCCCTTCATCACCATTGCTCCCTGGTTCACTCTGACCCGGAGTAGTAGTAACTTTTAGTGTCCCATCTATGGGTTAAATAGAAAAATGTGTTAATAAAAAAAATTGTATTATCCATTAAGAATTGATTTATTTGAAAACTTTATCGGCATTAAATGACCCACTGAGCTAGATATGCCTTAAAAAAAAAGTAAGTAAATATTGAAAAACTTGTGGGTCACCCTAGTAAACCTAGTAACAAGTAGATATTCGACAGAGGTCGAAAACATTCTCATTCTGTAGAGGTTAAATGCTAAAAGAAATATAAAATTGTTTTCACTAAAGAAAACATTCGTGTCGTTTATTTGAATTTTAAAGCATTCAGATTCATTGATTCATTTTTAATGGCATGTCAATTCGCCTTGAGTTATTTTATGCTGGCTGACTTCTGATTCAGGTCGGAAAATTAAAACGGAAAGTTTTTTGGTGATACCCAATGACAGTTTACAGTCTATGAATTAACATTTTGCGAATTGGGTAACGGTTTTAAGGGATTAAGGTTGTTTTTAATTACGTATTGCTTAAAAAAACCCAAAAAAACCCAAATTACAATACATTGCAGAGGTACAGTCGGTGTATTCTAACGTCCCATCCGTAGGCGGTCAACCATTGGGTTATTTTATGCCGAAGGTGTTTTGTTTTATTCATTTGTGTTGAGTATTTATCTTTTTAAAACTCAAATTTTCAACAGTTTTTTTTTTCTAAAACTCATTTTGATCTTTTTAACCCATATGTGGTATTCTAACCGGTACTACCACTCCGGACCAGTTGGACCAGGGAATAATGGTAAAGAATGCGTACTGAACACTCCCTAGAGCTCTAAAATTGTAACTACACCATTAGATGCATTTAAGACATTTTAGGTGTTCGAATTCCATTTTAAATTTCAAATGTAAGATAAATTAAAGTTTTATAAAAAAATTCAAGTTTTGGTGTGCTTATTTATGGGCGATACAGTACGTACACATATGTACACACATGCACGCACACGCATATAGGTACACATGTACACAAACATGCGTATATGAACACACATACATATACACGCATGCACAAACAAAAATCATAAAAATGCATACAGAATACACACTCGCGCGTAAATGCGTATGCAAAGACACAAACAAACTCGCAAAAAATAAAAATAAATAGAATAACACATACACTTAGTAACGTAAAAACACATGCATATCCATAATTGAATGCATATAAGTATTCCCACATAGCACATAGCAATAGCATAATCTTTACAGATCATTGCCGTCCCTCATAATCCCACAACTCCACCACCAGAACCCTTCCTTGCATGAGCCCTCAAATGACTCATCAAACCTGCTGCAGATCCACAAAATTTGATGCAAATATGACATTGAAAAGACTTCCTTCTCGTTGAATGAAATGATTCAGATGAATCAGATGATAAAATTTGATGCTTATGCACCACCATATGTCTCGTAAGACCAGAAGCCGACTTACAGACCTTGCCACAGATAGCACAAGACACATTGTTTGCTCCTGGAATCTGCATGGATTGACCAAGGTGAGACTTCCTATGATTGACATATCCAGCCTTAGAAAGCAAAACTCGACCACGTCAGACATTTCCAGCCCGCCATGTGCTCTCCAATATGACAGGTTTAACCCTTTCGAAGTTGACGCTTTAGGTTTTCATGCACGATTATTTCACTCTCAAAACTAGTACAACCATCATCCACATGGACTCTCCAGTCAGTTCTCTCCAGTGCCAGCTTTTCCCAGTTGTCAGGATCTATTTTTATTCCCACATATATGCATATATACATACACGCACATAGACAAACGCATACACATGTAGATTTACACGTACACATACACAATCAAAACATACACAACACAAGTACGACAAGCCTATGTACACATACAACCAGGTACGGTCATCCACCCTTCTCCAAGTCTTGTTTGAATCCAGTTTTTCTTCTCCTTGACCAGTTGCCAATACCAAAGCTAAACATTCCAATCTGCCCAATTTACCTATAGCTGGAGGGAGAATAATTGGGCTCATATCTCTTGAGAGAGGTATTAGCACTAAAGGAAATGTAAATAGTCCACTTTCAACGACGATAACCGCTACGGATGAACGCCTCCAAGTAGACATATAAACATTCGTATCAACATACACGCACACGCCTGCCTATACATACATGCGCACGTGTACACACACACACACACTCAATTACGTGTATGCATACGGGTATACATACATGTGCGCATATACACGCTCACACGTGTATCCATATGTACTATAAGAATATGCGCAGAAATATACACAAACATACACACGTATTTGGATATAGACATATTCACATAAAACATACAAGTATTGATATATTTCCATCTTTTTTAACGATAGTATCAGTATTCAAAACTGATCTAATTGGAATATAAAGATTTGATTTTCAAATGAAAGTCGCAGATACAATCGTAGATGCCCAGGAAAAAAAAGATAAAAGATGAAATGTTTTAATGAATATAATAAAATAAATCTGATATATTTTAGCAAGATTCTATTGATATGGCGCGCGTGCGCGTGTGTGTCTGTGAGTGTATGCGCATGTGTACTCATGTATATTTTTGAGTATGTATGTGCAATCGTGGATATGTGTCTATGTCTGTTTATGTGCATGTGTGTGTGTCTAAGTGTGTGTATGTGTGTGTGCGTATGTGTGTCAGTCTATGTGCCTGTGTGTGTCTCTGCATGTGTATATGTGTGTGTATACGTGTGTGTGTGTCTGCGTGTGTATGTGTGTCTGTGTGTGTGTGTCTGTTTTCGGGGGATACGGCATCACACCTTCTATATAGAGATATGAAAACAACAAAACTTATTTTATAGAAAGAAATGTCGGATTCATTTCAGAGAGCTGATTTGTACACAAGATTTTTGTCTTTTTTATAAACTTCTTTTTTTTTTCACTCCGGTATACACTCGTGTCTCACAACCATCCTAGTGAGACGGACTAGGCATGCCGGGCACTGCTGGAGAAGCAAGGACGAGCTCATAATCGACGTTCTCCTGTGGAAGCCAACACATGAACATGCTAGTGTGGGCCGCCCAGCAAGGACCTACATTGATCAACTATGTAAAGATGCTGGGTGCTGCGAGGAAGGACTCCCAGGGGCGATGAATGATAGGGAAGGTTGGCGAGAGATTGTCATGGATATCCATGCTGACTGCACGACATGATGATGATGATGATGATGATGATACACTCGTGTAATGAACGACTTTATATGACCAATGTTTTGTTGCATAGATTATTGTCAACCCCCTGTATTTCTGAAGGGATGGCCCCTTTTCATATCACGGGCAGGACTTTCCATGGAATATTACAGAAAGCCCGCGAAATACGTGAAGTCACGTGGGACCTGGTTGGCTCTCAGTTTCAGCTTGGACGTCAGACAGATAGGGCCTATCTGCCTTAACTGGACCTCACCTGCACACACGCACTATGTTAATTAGAGAAATATGTTTAGTTAAGTAAATAAAGGTTTAAATAAATAATATGGTTTTGTGGTTGATGAATGTCTTGGCAACAAGACTGACCTAGAAGAAGAAATGAACCAAGTGCGACCGACCACCAAGACGAAGTCCAGACGCTAGAAGATGAACGTAAGATACCAGAGATGAGCAGAAGAATAATAGAAGTAAAGGAGAGTATACAACAGTTTCACCTAAAAAAATATTATTAATTAGGGATACGTTTATGCGATTAAATGCAACAATTGGTAAAAACCAAATAAAATTGGTAAATTTGTGGCTAATAATACTATTCTTAGAGATGTTGGTGAATTTTTTTGTATTTCTTCGAGACAATCTTCCTCAAATCCTTTTCCTACCAACCTAGATTTTAACTTCATCTTGTTACCATCATTTTTCACTGTATTTATCCACCTAGATGACACACATTGTTGTCCTTTATCCTCCACTTCTGAATAAACTTTCAGTTCTTTCCATTTTCTCAGTTCATCTCTCTTTGCTTCTGAAAAATCAAGATTTGTTGATATGTATAACTCTTCTGTTTGTATTTCCATTTGTTTGATCTTCACATTCTTCACAATTGACAAATCAATAGACATACTTGTTCCTTTTGTAATATATTGTCTGATCAGTGCACACAAGGACCAGGCTGAATAGGAATTGTATGGGGGTTAGGTGCAGCCTGGAAACGAAAACAGGATGTGGCCATGACCTGACCTTTTGCACCTGGAAATGCAGGTGAACATTTGACATGATTTAGGTGCAGAAATCTGTAGGCGTAGCCCATAGCCAATGAAAACAGCCTGCGTGTTCAAAGCGGCGTGTCTACAGAAAAACTGCGTAGGTGTCACGAACAAAGAGGCGTGACACCGGGGGTTCAGACTACAATAAAAGAAGCCCGTAGAGATCGATTAGACAGACAGCGATCAGGTTCGAGATCACTTGAAAAGAACTCCCGAAGGCTCCACGTTTGGGTAACCATGCCAACAACTCTCAGCTGTTCACAACCGAGGGAATAAACATCTCATCTTACATTTTCCTAAATACAAGTGTTTGTGTTCTTTGATGGGTCCAGTGTGTAACACTTTTATGTCATTAGGTTTTATATATTCAATATTGTACCACTTCTTTGTCTTGATAGATGTTTTTCTAGCTCGTCCAAGAATGTTAGCTTCGTGTTCTTCCCCATTTTCTGCAAGTTGGAACTGAATTATTTATATCTTTTTGAACTCTACTAATATTGGGATTTGCTTCTCAAATAGATACTGATCCATCTATGTTGCAGTAGCTCCAAAACTTCATCTTTTATTTCATTTATGGAAATAGACTCATTGACCCGTGTTCAAATACTGGACGAGGTGGTTCGCATTTCACATAGCGCTAATACCATTAGGAAACTATGCATCTAACTATTTACCCTCCAGCTATTGATAAATAGTATGAATTAATCAACTTTAATTTCTGTTAGGCAACTAGTTTACGAGAAGGAAATCTCCGAATTCAAATCTTTTAAACTCAGGTTACGAAATTGACATTGCATCGTATCCTACACGTGCGTTGCTACTATGTCAGAACTGGTCTAAAACCTAACATATCCAAAGTATGTACTCTTAGATTCCGTTACCAAAAGATTCATGTAGATCACATCACCAGATGAAAAGACGTTTTGAGAAATTGACCTCGTATCGAATCCTTCTCGTACGGAGGTGTTGATATATATATATATATATATATAATTTTGTTGAACTGTACAGACAATTCTTGTCGGACAAGTTTTTGGTTGATCCTTTCTAATTTTCGGGCCATCTTTCTGGTTTCAGGGTGTAACTGGTGTAATAGTCCACCAAAGGTTTCAAAACGTTCGCTTTCGGCAACACAGTTTGCCATCATCAGGTAGGAAACGATGGTATGGTTTCGTGTCTCGTTTTTAACGAGAACGAGTAGTAGAAGTGGGAGGTAATAACATGTTATTACCTCCCACTTCTAATTCCTTTCTACTACTCGTTCTCGTTAAAATATATCTCACATGCTAAAGGACTGATGTCTAGAAGTCTGCAAAAAAGCCAATATCCATATTTTTGTGCGAAAAACAGGATTGTGTAAGTGTAGTAACTTCTGTAACCAACACATCTAACTTCATGTGCCTTTTTTCTTGTTTTCTAAACTGTACTATAAATTCATTTTCCTACATAGACGATGAGGGCATTAATAGAAATATGACACAGCTTTAAACTGTATCAAAATAAAAAATCTCAGAGGTGCTTCGACCAATGGACATCTCGTTGGAATAAGTATATTAAATAACATGTCCACTATTTCTTTGAATGTTTGAGATGAGGCTTGAAGATTAGTATTATCTGCATTATTCGGACATCTTTATTGTTATTTGTACAACGTTTCGGCCGATATGCCCTCCGGCCTTCTTCAGGTATTTCTTGTCGGACTCGGGAACCTTCTTGGACGCGGGAACCTTCTTTTCGAACTCGGGAACTTTCTTGTCGTAATCGGGAGCCATCACGGAACTTTGAACCTAACCTTTTATTTATTCCACGGGGGTATCCTGTTCTCATTCCGCTAACCATAGCTGGGGTAGGAGTTGTGTTAATTATTTTTCTAACTGCCTTCACTCAGGATTGAACTCTGGATCCATCTTAACCTAACTACCTTATCCACTAGGCCATGTGTCTAATTGGACAAGAAAGTTCCCGAGTTCGAAAAGAAGGTTCCCGAGTCCAAGAAGGTTCCCGATTCCGACAAGAAATATCTGAAGAAGGCCGGAGGGCATATCGGCCGAAACGTTGAACAAATAACAATGAAGATGGGGACAATAGTCCGAATAACGCAGATAATAGCATGTCCACTGTTTAGATTTTTTAAAAAGAAAGAAAATTAGCGTTTCATTCACTTTCTATTTCTATCTTAGTAAATTAAATATCGATACTTTTTTTTTTAATACACTTCATATTTTGTAAATAACGTTTCATTCATTGCCCCTTTCTGTCTTGGTAAATACAGCTTCAATCTCAATAGTTTTTGACAGCACCTCATATTTTGAAGAAAATAAATGTTTCCTTCGTTCTTCATCTCTGCCTTGATAAAGACAGTCTTAGTCTCGATACTCTTCGAACACAGATCATTTTCAATTCATTGTTCATTTCTGTCATGGTAAATACAGCTTTAGTCTCGATGCATTTTTGTATTTTCAATGAAAGTAATGTTTTATTAATTGAACATTTCTGTCTTGGTAAATAAAGCTTCATTCTCGGTACTTTTTAAACATCGTATTTTGAAAAAAATTTCTGTATTGGTATATCCACATATGTCAATTTCTGTATTGGTATATCCACATTCTGATAGCATCTCGTATTTTTACAGAGAATTGATATCTCATTCATTGTTCCCTTCTGTATTAGTAAATACAGCTTCAGTCTTGAAACTTTTTGAACACAGATATCGTTTTGAAGACAATTAATGTTTTCTTTATTGTTGATTTCAGTGTTGTTATATACAACTTCATTTTCAATACATTTTGATTGCATCTCGCATTTTCACGATAATGTATTAATATTCCATTTCTGTTTTGGTAAATTCATCTTCAGTCCTGATATTTCTTGAACACATATTATAAGTAGACAAGCTGGAGGCCAAAACAAAACAGAAAAGTAATATCATTTGCTGATATAATTTTCATTCTCGCTGATGACTTGAAGCAACTTACTGTCAACAGAAGAAGGTTAATTGAGAATATCTTCAGGTGTAATGACTAGGCTAAAAGCTAATATGGCTTCCCAAAGTTCATTTTTGGATATGAATTACTTGAAAATGCTCCAAAGATTTTTGATGATGGTGTTTAGATCTGAAGAACACAGTTCCCACACCATAACCCTGTAATTTCTAAACCCTAAGCGTTTATTATCAAATGTTGGGAAGTGCTCACTCTCTCTCTCTCTCTCTCTCTCTATATATATATATATATATATATATATATATATATATATATAACGTGCTCCAAAATTTGCTAATAAGCACTTATATCTATAACTATATCTATATATATATATATATATGAGAAGTAAATACACACGCGGTGTGTTTATGATATGGCTTTTTTTAGCCGACAATTTTGGGGAGAATATGTGCTTAATTGAAGTCGTACCTAATTTTGAAAGTTAATTAATTAATAATTAATTAATTAGGCGGGCATACCTATTTAAATGTAAGGCTAAACAAATCGAGAAAAATCAATCTGTGTATGTACATTTCGGCCTATTAGGCCTCATCAGTAGAGCTATAGATATATATATATAAGGAGACCACCTTGTGCGTGATTCGAAACCTGATTGTCAAGCTGACAGGCGAGTATCATAACCTCTACACCAACCGTTTTGTTTAGAAGTATGTTCCTATTCCTCTTGTAGTGACTTCTTGTACACGACAGTATGAGAAGTAAATACACACATACAGAGATTGATTTTTCTCGATTTGTTTAGCCTTACATTTAAATAGGTATGCCCGCCTAATTAATTAATTATTAATTAATTAACTTTCGAATTTAGGTACGACTTCAATTAAGCACATATTAGTCGTACCTAAATTCGAAAGTTAATTAATTAATAATTAATTAATTAGGCTTTCCATATATATATATATATATATATATATATATATATATATATATATATATATATATATATAGGAAAGTGAGTTAGATACAGATATTCTCTTATTTTACTTGCGTCAATATAACGTAGAAGTCACGTTGTTCAATGCAGCGCCAAATGGTGGCATCATCTCTAATATTTTATTTATTTTTAATAAGAGTCTAAAACGCCTATGTTGTATTTTACTTTCAGGCACGCCCTATAATTTCTCGAAAGCTCATTAAATGGGTATGCTTTTTTAAAGCTCAAGCTCTCAATCTTTGGTACCTTCCCATATTCTATTTTATGAATGTAGACCTAGGAGTGTTATTCAATAAATAAGGTAATTTTTGCCTACGGATTTGACAAAAGTAGACATGATTACAGTTGCAACTTTTTTATGAAAATCAATAGTGATGCCTCCTTTCATGTCACAAAAGACAGTCAGCATAACCGGACCATATGATCTTTAGGCACTCCTTTTTGATCTCGATTCAGATATGTTTTTCATTTACACTGACAATATCCGGTTGTTTGTTAGGGGTTAGTGTTAGGGTTAGGGATGAGGGTTAGGGTTAGGGTTTTGGGTTAGGGGTTAGTTTTATAATTAAAAATAAAACTCTAAAAATCGTCTGTTAACAAACAACCGGATATTAACGGTGTAAATTAAAGACATGTCCTTTTTAATCGAGATCAAAAAGGGGTGCCTAAAGGTCATATGGTCCGCATAACCTTCTTTACTTTTTAATTACTCTAGAGTCAGTGTAATTCCACACCAATGTCGACTAGTGCTCGTAGTAGAAAAACCATTTTCAGTCCAACTGTAAACATTTTTTTGAAAAAAAGAAGATGCTTCTCCTTACAAGTCACACACTCTTCTGTAAATTCCACACGGTTTTCACTCTTCAGCCACCAAAATATTTT
>CM042163.1:28118818-28203818 GCA_023376005.1 Doryteuthis pealeii | reverse complement strand
CCCAACCCTATTGCCCTTATGGCAAGCCCCAACCCCTTTTTATCATATGGGTGCTAGAAGGCGGTGGCTGTGGGCCTACATGTCCTGGGAATGACGTTAAACTCTATCTGATGGTGAGGTTCCAGGTTTGGAGGTTTGGGGAATGTGGAGCACCCCTTCATCACCATTGCTCCCTGGTCCACTCTGACCCGGAGTGGTAGTACCTGTTAGGGTCCCATCTATGGGTTAAATAGAAAAATGTATTTATAAAAAATTGTACTATCCATTAAAAATTGATTTATTTCAAAACTTTATCGGCATTAAATGGCCCACTGAGATTGATATGCCGTAAAACAAAACAAACAAACAAACAAACAAACCTACACATATAGTACCCTGTCGGTGAGGCTTAGATACTCTGACTGTATCTCAAGCAGAGGAAGAATGTTGTATACCTCTTTCTTTGCTTACTTCTATTCTTCTTCTGGCGTCTTTGATATCTTAAGTTCTTCTAGCGTTTATTCTAGCGTCTGGACTTCGTCTTGGTGGTCTTAACTCATTTCTTCTTCTTCATCAGTCTTGTTACCAAGACATTCACCAACCACAAAACCGTGCTATTTTCTTAAGCTTTTATTTACTTAACTAAACATTTCATGTAACTAAACATCTGACTAACATAGCGCGCGTATGCAGTGAGTTAAGGCAGTACGTCTCTGCCCGACGTCCAAACTGAAACTGAGGACCCAACCAGGTCCCACGTGACTTCACGTATTTCACGGGCTTTCTGTAATATTCCATGGAAAGTCCCGCCCGTGATATGAAAAGGGCCATCCCTTTAGAAATACAGGGGTTGACAATAATCTTATGCAACTGCATAGATTATGTAACAAGAAGACTTCTCTCAATATGGTGTCTGTGTATGACATTAAACTGCATCGTGTAGTGAAGCTCTAGTTTCGGACACCTTGGGTGTGTAGAGCATTCTTTTATTTCCATTACTCCCAGGTTCACTCTCACGCTGAGCGGTAGTACCCTTCAGAATTCTAGGTAACGGGTCAAATAGATATGTTTTAAAATTATCCGTATTAGAGAGGAATACTTGATATTATATATCTGTGTGCAAAAACTTAAAAACTACACCAAAATTTCATATAACATATATTTCAGCGAGCAGAGTTCGATATCATGCAAAACGTTCAAATTTCGAATGCGGAGTTTCAAGGATAAAATAACATAATCTTCCGAGACAATAAATGATAATATTTGTCGCTTTTTATCTATACTCTCTCTCTCTCTCTCTCTCTCTCTCTCTCTCTGTCTCTCTCTCTCTCTCTCTCTCTCTCTCTCTCTCTCTCTCTTGTATATATATATATATATATATATATATATTATATATATAGAGAGAGAGAGAGAGAGAGAGATTTGGAAAATAATGCCAATTAATACAAAGAAAGAAAACGAACGCATACTTATTTATTTTTACAGCATATCAACCGTTTTCGTGTCATTTAATGCCGAATCATGCTATTTGGTATTGTTGTTTACAATATCCTAATAATTTAGATAAAGTGTTAGCTAAAGAGATATAAACGGATACAGATATATAAATATAGATAGAGATGAATAATTAGATAAGAAGAAAACTGAAATAGATAGACTAGTTGGTAGATAGGAAAAAATTAAATTAGATAGATAGATAGATAGATAGATGTTTGGAAGGTAATGATGAATACAAACACAAACGAAAACATACTAATTTATATAGGTAAAGTTTTAGATAGAGCGATACAAACTGATGCATATACATAGATAGATCTCAACAGACTGAGATAGATATCAACCAAATAGATCGATCAATCGATAGATAGATAGATACATTTACTCGTGAGCCAATCACGTTTGGCCTTTCGATATCATGTGTTCCTATCATTAATTTCCGCTTTCGCATGCAGTAATAACGTTATCAACATTCAACTATAAACGCCACTCAACTAACAGTAACGGACCTTTTTTCCACACATTATTCAAATTCAACACACACAAAACATTCATCATTTTTTATCCACATAAATCCTTGTTTTCTTCTCAATTTCACAGTACTGAAGAAAGTTTCGATTGTAAACCGAAATGTTCGAACCTCGACTATAAATGTCCATCCATCATAACATCCCGTGTTTGTTTTTAAATTTTCTCCACATAATTTCCTCATCTTACTTCCATAGATAGATAGGAGAAATGTGAGGAGGTTAATCCGACAGTATGTGGAGAAAGGTAGACAAACACGGGATGTTTGTTGTCGACGATGCAACGTTTCGGTTTATTAGACCATCTTCAGAACTTGGATATAGTTCTTGCTTCAATGATGGACATTCTCAAAATGCTCAAACAGAAGGTCGTCAGTATGGGGAGGGATGGTTGGGGATGGTTAGTGGATTTCACACTAACATACCAACCACACACATATAACTTAACGATAAATCCAGTTCCCCAACACATATAAACAAAAAAAAACCCAATTAAACAGACTCACACACACATACACATATTTAGTTAACCAATCCTCACAATCCAATTTTCTAGACTGACAGCTGTGGTACCACCATCCACCATTCTGAAACTCCCCATCTAGAGAGAAGAAAATCCACTAACCACCCCAACCACCCCTCCCCCTACTGACGACCTTTTGTTTCAGCATTTTGAGAATGTCCATCCTTGAAGCAAGAACTATATCCAAGTCCTGAAGATGATCTAATAGACCGAAACGTTGCATCGTCGACAATAAACACCCATTTTCTATAACATCCCGTGTTTGTCTACCTTTCTTCACATAGATAGATAGATAGATAGATAGATAGATAGATAGATCTTATCAGACTAAGATCTCAACAGTTGGAGATAGATCCGAACCGACTGAGATAGATAGATAGATAGATAGGTAGATAGAATCATGTGGCTACAACAGAACTTATCTGTTTGTTCGTTTATCCAACGCCTCCCCGCCGGACTTTACAAAAGCGGAAGTTCTTTTTATCGAACCTTTTGTTTAATTCCCGCCGGCGCGAAATCACAAACTGTTCCAGCGGTCAATAATGTCCGCAAATAGCCTCTTGAATTTGCTGAGTGGCCAAATCTAATCAAAAGCTTGGAGAAATCCTCGTTCTATTTGCGTACCGTTTAACCTGACGTAAGTATTTACCCGTGGCGTGTTTCCCGCTTGTTTTTATCTCTATAAGCCATAAATTGCATTTCGGACTCAGATTTCTTTGTGTTCACGCATGCGTAGACTAGGCTGTGAAAATAATGGGTAAAATCCAAAATCCAAACAGTTCTAGTTCCCTGACTGTGTCCTCTGAAGAGGGATGACCTCTCCTCCCAAAGGGATATCCTCATATATGACATTTAATTCTGATGCTCCAGTTCTGGAGATCTGTGAAATATGGACTACTCCTTCATTGCCATTACTTCAAGGTACATTCTGACTCAGTACCTTTTAGGGTTTCATGTATTGTTCAAATGGATATAATTCATATTCGATAAGACCATGTACTAACCACACACACAAAAAAATCTCTTAAGAAATAAGTACACCAAAAATTTAAATATGAAATGCAATGAACGCGATTCCTGCATAAAATAACCCAATATGCCGTTGAAATTAAACAATCAATCGTTAAATTCTTTTTAATTCGTACACTGCTCTGCTGGCCAGCATTTAAGCATTTTGATTTATCAAATGCTGCTTAAACACTTGCTTGTTCTCAGCCCATGTTTTATATATGAAAAAAAGTTTAAATGATTTATATTCAAATATATATATATATATATATATATATATATATATATATATATATAATATATATAATATATATACTCAAAAACCCACACGGCAACTCAAAAGTTAAAAGAATATTTTCTCGCCACTTACTTGAAACAAACATTCTTCTTAATGAATATACATTCACACACACACACAAACGTTGAGGTTTCTTTCGATGTCGTTTATATCGTAAATATATACACACACGAGCAACAACACACACACACACACAAAACACCTAAAGAATGCTCAATGTCATTTTTCGACACACACACACACACACACACACACCACACACACACACACACACACACACCATAAAAGAAGAATATTTGATGTCATATTTCAAACTGTCTACCTTATATATATATAAGAAGGTCGGCAAATTGAACAGATTGATAAACAGGGACTATCGCAGTTTTTCTCGTTATTCTGTGATAAAAATTTATTTTTCCTTATATCAACAAATGCCCTGAAGAAGATCTACCTAACAGATCGAAACACTGCAGTGTCGGCTAATAAACTTACCACTCATTTTATTTAAACCTGTGTTTTTCACATTTCCTACTATACTACATACCGTCGGACTTCCATCCTTTCATATATATATATATATATATATATATATATATATATATATATATATATATGATATATTGAAAAAACCAAATGATGTTTACAAATGCATGGGATCATCAGAAGTGAATGTGCACCGTTTCGGGGCCTCTCAACGGTTTTAACTGCACATCGTCCCCCGTTGGGAGGAAGGCCCCGAAACGGTGCACATTCTCTCCTGATGATCCCATGCATTTGTAAACATCATTTGTTTTTTCAATATATCAAATTCACACTGTCGGATTAATTTCCTTTAATTTCACACACACACACACACACACACACACACACACAGATATATATATATAATATATATATATATATATATATATATATATATATATATATATTGGCGCGCGTGTGTGTGTTGCAGGAATATTTTATTAAAGATGACACCCAAGGATTTAGAACAGAGTCTTTCATTAAACTTGTCATGTTCACGAGTTAGATATCGCAAATGAGGATGAAGTCGTTATAACAATTGTTCGAAATCAGTAAGGTTTTATCCCAAGTACAATAGAATCTCTTTCAATTCAGGATCTATAATATTCAAATTCATCTGACATAAGTGCATCGTTCTACGGAATATGTGATTTACAGTCACATGATCCAGATTTGCGATTACTACGCATTCAAAACAGAACTAACGGATTGAGCCTTTTAACACGACGTCAACTGCACGTGATTAACGCTCTCATTCAAAGCATTAAATGGTCACGAAATGAATCGTAAACTATACAACATGGTCGTATCCACATACTCAAAAATGACAAACGAATCGAAAGTACATGTACTTGGAATACAACATTTTTGAGTTCAGAAAATCTTTATATTTTCTTCATCCTCATTTGTGACATCTCGCTCACGAACATGAAAGATTGATTAAAATAACTTTAATGAAATGTGCCTACAAGAATATATATATATATATATATATATATATTATATATATATATATATATATATATATATATGAAACGTAAATGGAAGTGAATCCGACAGTATGAATTAAATATTTTTAGAAAAAACAAACAAAAGATGTTATAGTTCGCTGACAGAAATCTGTTTCGACCTTTATTAAAGCGGTCTTCATCAAGAGCGAAATATTTGTGATGGAAAGACGGTGTGAGTAAACCGTTACAAACAAAAGTGGTACAAAAAAAAATTCCAGCTCCGAACATGAACGTTAGTTTGTACCACTTTTGTTTGTAACGGTTTACTCACACCGTCTTTCCATCACAAATATTTCGCTCTTGATGAAGACCGCTTTAATAAAGGTCGAAACAGATTTCTGTCAGCAAACTATAACATCTTTTGTTGTTTTTTCTAATAATATTTCATATATATATATATATATATATATATATATATATATATATATATATAGATAGAGAGAGAGAGAGAGAGAGAGAGAGAGAGAGAGAGAGACATAGCTTTTTACGAAATATGTTATGCTTAATATCTATAGTTTAATATTTTAGATAAATTTCGAACGCTACGCAAATAAAAAGCAAAGTAAAACCAATGACGTTAGCAACATTTTAAACAAATAGTTAAATAAACATACATTTTTAGAAAATATACTAAGTTTTGCTAAATAATTTCGAACATGAATTATATCACGTAGTTTTGAAACAGAATGCTACCAATGACAATAGAATTCTTAGATTTTTCTCATTTTTCTTTCATATTCAAAATCGAATGTAATTCGGAAGATACAATATCACATATTGACAGTATCCTGATGATGGTTTATATATATATATATATATAATATAATATATATATATATAATATATATATAATATATGTGTGTGTGTGTGTGTGTGTGTGTATATATATATAAAGAAGGTCCGCAAAATGTATTATGTTTCCAGAAAAGAATTATTCTTTTTATCTTACTTATGCAACACGTGTTTCAGATCTTCTTTGATCAATAATATTATTGATCAAAGCCTGAAGAAGATACCAGAAGATCTGAAACACGTGTTGCATATGCAAAATAAAAAGATTTTTTTTTTTCTGAAAACATAATACATTTCCGGACCTTCTTTTTTTTTTATAAAATATTGAATTTTCTCCCGTTGAAACCAGAACAACATTTATATATATATATTATATATATATATATATATATATATGTGTGTGTGTGTGTGTGTTGTGTGTATAAACAAAAAACAACGTTTAGCGTCAGCAAATACTTAAACTATGAAAAATACCTTGTTTTTTCATATTTCATGTATCCTCACTCACACAAGCACACACACTCATACACACATACACACACACACACACACATATATATATACATGTGTATGTGTGTGTGTGTGTGTGTGTGTGTCTGTGTCTGTGTCTGTGTGTGTGTGAAGTGTTAGACCAACACTTGGTTGACAACTTTTTTGATCATCACTTGTAGCTTTACACAGAATCAGATGAAATGGTTAAAATCGTCTAAAACACACCTGTTGTGGAACAGATGGCTCAGACAGTAAATAATAGCAAATGCAGTTTTATTTCTATCAATAGTAGCGCTAATGGCTTCGGTTAGAGAGAGAAGGAGGCGAATTGACAAAAGCTGGAACGCTGAATCTAGTCCAGATCATTTAGACATTTGTATTGGCTCGAAACTGCGTCTTTTATATAGATAATTTGGCAGAATCACCCAGGACTCATCAATCATAAGTAATTTCCGCTTGATCGGATCAGTCATGTTCATTCTTCTTAGCCCCGGTCTAGTAACTGGCTTCACTCGTATCACGTAAAGTCAACAGCGTTCACATTAAGTCAATAGCGCTTGGTTATTGACAGTTTCTCGCCTATACGATTCTGAAGCGCGTGGTGTAATGGTTAAAGTAATGGGAAATGGACTCGTCGACCCGAGTTTAAATCCTGGACGTGGTAATTTCATTTCACTTAGCGCTAATACCCTTGGAAAATTTATGAATCCTACTCTCCCTCCAGCTATGGGTAAATAGTAGGGCAGACTGTGCTCTTTAACCTTGGTTAAGCAACCGGTCTAGGAGAAGGAATACTCTAAATTCAAACCTGTTAAGCCCCGCTTAAGAAATTGACCTAGTGTCGCATCCTGCTCGTGTGGAGGGGTTGGTAAATATATATACGATTCTGAAACCAAGAGCTATACATGCTCTATCCACAATATTAAGCACTATTTACTTATCAATATAGCATGCTATATTATCAATATTAATAAATTACTATCATATATATGTCTGTGAGCGTGTCTGTGTGTGTCTGTGTGTTTGTGTGTGAATGTGTCTGTGACACATAAAAATGGCTCATGGTAGCGATGTTTATATTAGGGCAATATATTTGAAATGTTTTTTGAGGAGGAGGCAATCCAGCCCTATGTTAATGCTACTTTTGTGATACCGTGGATATAGATATGAAATGCTAATTAGAACCTTTCATTCTTTTCTAAATAAAAGTATCATTATATTTACTGGACGCCGTCACGGCAGGATCCCAGCGGGTTCAAGGGTCGTCTAGTTATAGATAAAGTTCTATTTTCGGAACCTCTGTGTCTCTTTTAGAAACGTCTGTTCCTTAAAGACGCCATTGTTCGCGTTTATTAGCGCTTCATCAAATTAACATAGGGAAAAATAACATTTGCTCCAACCGAAAGGACTTTGTCTGTTCCCTCCGGGATGATTCATGGCCCTGACCCGTCCTAGAGGTCATACGTGACTAGAATAGGCGCTGCGATTATATTCTTTTTCTGCTCAGCGGTGGCCAAAATTATTATGGCTCGGCCAGTGCGGTTGGCATGGCTGGACAGCAGTGTGCGAGCCGTGCGAACGATAATTGGAAAAGCAAAGAGAAAATCTCATCCACAAACGAAAGAAATGTTTTCTTATAGTGAGCGAAGGTTTTCATTACAGATAAGAAATTGGGAAACTTTGGCAAATTATTCAAGGTGGAACTGGTCTGTGTCCAAAGCAATCTTTTAAAAACCACATCTGTTGTCATATTAGTGATTATTATATTTGGATATGTTGTATTTTTATATGTCTAGAATCTGGTGGCCTTTCTCTGGTGGTCAATTGGTCAATCATTATTCAGTATTCAAAATAGTTTTATCAATCTGAATTTTTGAGATGTGTCTTGGTAATTTGTATTATTTAGTTTATTCGAACTATTGTCCTCATCTTTATAGTTATCTGCACAACGTTTCGGCCGATGTGCCCTCCGGCTTTCTTCAGTAACAATAATAATTAACACAGCTTCAGCCTTCTACAGTAACATAGAATAATTAATACAGCTTAACACTTGTACCCTGTCATGGTTAACGGAATGAGAACAGTCTAACCCCGTGGATTGAATAAAGGGTTAGGTTCAAAGTTCCGGGAAGGCACCCGCTTACGACAAGAGGGTTCCCAAGTTCGAAGAGAAGGTTTCCAAGTTCGAGGGGCGTCCCTGTATTCAAGAAGGTTCCCGAGTCCGATAATGAATACCTTAAAAGGGCCGGAGAGCACATCGGCCGAAAAGTTTTGCAGAACCAATAACGATGAGGACAATAGTCCAAATAATCTAAATAATACATAGTTTTATTAATGTAGTCGTCTAACTTTAGCATTAACTGGTAGATCCTCACTGGAGTTTGAGTAACGGTGAATCTTCTCAGGTCTCCAGGATTTTTCTGAATATTCTAACCGATCTTAACAATACTGTTGTCTGAATAATAATTATTCTTCCCATGATTTCCATCTTTTTCAAACCATTGGTGACCGTTGCAAGGGCACCATCTACAATTGGTATGACCTTTACTTTTTACCACACACCCGACACTTGATGTTCTGTTGCGTCTTATCTATTTTTGCTTTCATATAGTTTGTGGTTATGGCATTGTTTTGTGTTTCAATTATCGGATCCATTTTCTCTCTTGAGGTTTCCCAATCTTAGCCATGTTCAGGTCTGCTCATTTGCAATCTCTCCAGTATGTTTCTTGAAGTATTCATATAGTTGCTTTATTTCCTATTTCTCTTTTCTAATTTTTGTTGTTTTTTCTGTCTATATGTTGCAATTGCTGTCATTTGCTGCTGTAACAAGTCTTTTATTATTATTATAAAAAACGCATCTGTTGTCATATTAGAGGTTATCATATTCATGCTATATTTCTATGTGTAGCATCTGGTGGCCTTTCATTGGAGGTCAATTGGTCGCTTCATTACTTAATATTTGGATAGTTTTACTAATGTGGTGGTCTAGCTTTTATCATTATCTTACTATTTGCAGGTTTTTCACACCAGCTCTAAGTGGTAGTTTTTCATTGAAATCTGGGTAACAGCAAGTCTCCTCAGGTTCCCAGGACTCTTATGAATATTATAGCCGATCTTTAGAACAGAAAAATCTACTTGACGACACGTTCTTTTTTCTAGATAATTCACACTAAGTCTGGGCGTCCTAATTAAGAAATCTACTTGTATCTCAAAAATCTAGAGAATATTATATGTCTCATTTTGTAGAACGGATTGGTTTGTACATAAATCTTTTGTTAGTATATGTTCAAAGTTTAATCTATTGCACAATTCCCAGTGGATCACCTTTCCCTTCCAGTCGTTGCTATTATTATTATTATTATTATTATTATTATTATTATTATTATTATTATTATTATTATTATTATTATTATTATCACTCCTTTTGAGTTTTTCACATCAGCTAATGCTGATGGTATTTCACTGGAGTCTTAGTGACAAGTCTCATCAGGTCTCCAGGACTCTTCTGAGTATTCTAGCCGATTGCAACAATGCAGTAGTCTGGATGGTCTTAATTCTACCTCTGATTTCCAGGTCCTCCAGTCTTTTTTCCAAATTTTTGGGGACCGTTCCAAGTGCACCAACTGCAATTGGTATCACTTTCACTCTCATATTCCACAGCTTTTTCAATTCTCTGGCAAGGTCCAGGTATTTTTTCATATTTTCGTTTTCTTTCAACTTCACCCTGTGAGGTTCTGGAACTGCACCACCAGTTGACACGTTCTCTTTTTTTTCTTTTTTTTTTCTTTTTTTGTTAATCAACATTTCAAATTTCACTCCACGCGAGCTTTTATAGCGTTATTTGCTGGTGATCATTAATAGGCATTTGAGTGACAGCAAATCTCCTCAGGTCTCCGTAATTCTCTTATTCTAGCTGATCTTAACAATGCTGTTTATCAACTTCATATAGTAGAAGTGTGGAATACTCCTTCATCGTCCTTACTCCCATGTCAGCTCTAACCCAGACTGATAGTACCTGTTAGGGTCCCATGTATGGGTTAAATAGAAAAAATAGTTTTAATGTGTTAAAATTGAGTTTAAAAAACTGAGTTTGAATATAATTTGAATATCCATCAAAATGAATAGAACAAAACGTCTTCAATATAAAATAACTAAACAATGGTTGATGTACCGTAACCAAACCAAACCCTTGCCTTTTTTTCTCATCACCCGTCTTTATCGTTCATCGCTCCAGACAAATTCTCAACAGGGCATCCAGTGTCCATACATAGCTGTTTTTGCTGGTGGGCCAACACTGGTGCATAGATGTGTAGGAGTCCTCACGAGAACGTTACTTCTGAGTTCGTCTTTACTTACCCAGCAGTGCCCAGAGTGCCTTGTTTGTCATACTTGGTTCGTTTGTACGATATGAAGTAAATGTTCGTATAGCTGCTTTTTGTAGGATGTTGTTTCCAGGATTTGTTCAAAACAGTATACAGCATCCTTATGTAGTTACAATTTAGCTCTTCCTCCAAGAGTTTTATAAAAAGCCCAAGTAGTGCAGTTGTTGGAATACGTAGGATGCTGCTTCCAAGATTTGTACAAAACAGTACACAGCATCCTTATGTAGTTACAATCTAGCTCTTCCTTCAAGAGTTTTATAAAAAGCCCAAGTAGTGCAGTTGTTGGAATACGTAGGGTGCTGCTTCTAGGATTTTGTCAAAACAGTACACAGCATACTAATGTAGTTAACATTTAGCTTTTCTTCCAAAAGTTTCATAAGAGCTGAAGTAATGCAGTTGTTGGGACACGTCTACAGTTTGGAAGAATTCCCGTTGTATCTTATCAGAGATCAGATTTCTATGCGATCGATAATCTGTCAATCCATAACTTTCCCATGCGTATATTGACATCGCTCTCTGTAGATTAGATATTGCTTATTAGGTATGTGAACTTGTCAACTTATTTTAGAGACTTGCCATTTAATGTGGCGATGGTTCCATCTTAAACACATAAACTCGTTATCTGAGCTTAGAAAGTGACTAATTCTGCCTGCTCGAGGCGATGCAGCACGTTTTCGCCTTGTGCATTTTTAGTTGTCTCTTTTTAACGTCAAAATACAAAAATAGATATATGAATAAGATAGACATGACTAAAACACTCACACACATTTTCCATTATCCCCAAGTTCACTGTGATTCATAGCTGTTAGGCTTACATTTATTGATCAAATAGATCTGTTTTAAAACCATTAGAATTAAATAGAACTATCTGAAATCTTAAAACTACACAGATATTATCTGAGTTAATAATTGTTACTTGCAAATATAATTACTTGGGAATTATGATTTAGAAGGTGCCCAGGTTGTTATTGAAGTCAGTTAGTCTACTGTTGATTTTAATAACAGCAGCTAACTAAGTACCACTCAAGTAGTGTCCAAGGCAGCTGGTATAAATAGGAATCAAGAATGATCCATTCATGAATCTGGGTGATTTGGGTGATTCCACTCCTTGAGTTCTGATTGGCTGCTTGACTGCTTGATTTGAATGATATTGTGGAGTCTTAAATATACTTTGTCATTTTGCAGTGGACTTTGTAGCATTCGAGTTTGTATTTGAGTTACAATCGTTTGTTGCCTTGTCTTACTTTAATTATTCTTCAGTTGTAATGACTATCGTTATAGGAAATGGACACGACAACCCGAGTTCAAATTCTGGACTCAGCTGTTTGCATTTCACATAACGCTAATACCGTTTGGAAAGGTATGCATCAAACTACACTTCCTCCAGTTATGGGTAAATAATAGTCCAGACTAAGTTCTTTAACATTGGTTTGGCAATCGGTCTAGGAGAAGGAAAACTCTGAATTCAAACCTGTTAAACTCTGTTTAAAAACTGACATTGTGTAACATCCTGCTCGTGGGGAAGGGTTGGGTAAATACATTCATCCTTCGTTGGAATATTATTTAGCTAAAACTGAGGCTATTGTATGCAGCAATGATTTCAAGTGAGAAATACTACAAAGAAAAATCGCACAAAGAAATATATATCCTCCTGTCCGTGGGGTGTAGAATATACTTATTGCATCCCTTGTAGAGGGGTAAGGCATTTCTAAAAAGGTAGTTCCGGTTTTGACACTAAACTGTATCTGATAGTGAGGCTCCAGTTCGGGAGATCTGAGTAGTGTGAAGTATTCTTCAGTGCCATTACTTCCAGGTCAACTCTGACCCAAAGTAATAGTACCTGTTAGGATTGTTGGATTCTATTGATATTATATATATATATATATATATATATATATATATATATATACCAACCCTCCGCACGAGCAGGATGCGACCAAGGTCAATTTCCTAAGCGGAGTTTAACAGGTTTGAATTCAGAGTTTTCCTTCTCCTAGACTGGTTACCTAGCCATGGTTAACGAGTCCAGTCTGCCCTGCTATTTACCCATAGCTGGAGAGAGAATTGGATTCATACCTTTCCCAAAGGTATTAACACCATGTGAAATTCCAACAGCTTCGTCCTGGAATTGAACTCGCGTTGACGAGTCCATTTCCTACGACTCTAACCATTAGACTACGCGCCTCCACGATTTTATTGATATAAGGTGTGTGCTATTTTCGAGATTATACTTATAGACTAGGCAAGATCACGTGGTCTATTCCTTAGCCAATCGCTGGCCATACTGCGTGGCTGATATATTACATAAGCGCTGATTCTTTCTCGGTCTACTTGCAACCATCGACGAAGGAACCTAGGATTCTCTACCTGAGAGGATTACCAAAGGAACCAAATCGTACGACTCTCTACCTAGAATCAACTGGCCAATTATGGCTCTTAAAAACTAAACAAGGGTCCAACCAATGAGTAAAATGAATATGTTTAAAATGTATTCGTATTCGATTTAAAAAAAAAAGATAAAAAAAATCTTTTTCTTTGAATGTTTGAGATGAGGCTTGAAGATTAGTATTATCTGCGTTATTCGGACTATTGTCAAATAACAATGAAGATGAGGACAATAGTCCGAATAACGCAGATAATACCAAAATAACTTTTATGAAACAACTATCCAAAGAATGTAAATATTAACATATAATGGATGCGATTCCCTAACCTTTAGCCATAAAATAACCCAGGACCGATTGACATGCTGTTAAAATCAATCAATCATAATATAGAAAGATCTCATTGGATGACTTAATTTTGTTTACGAATCAGTGTGGCGCCAAACATTGGTTGTCCAAAGCAATACCGGAAAGAAAATGGGACAGCGATGAAATCTTAGTCCATCAGATTTTTTTTATGTCTACAGGGGTGATGAGATATCTGTCTCATCTAGTTTACAAAGTAGCCGGTCAATACAAACGTCGTATCGATTTTGTTTCACGGAATTTCAATCAAGTCTTTAATATTCAGTTTTATTTATTCAATATTCTGAAGATTCTAACATTGGAAGGCATCAACATTTGCTTCTCTCTCTTTCTCTCTTTCTTTATCTCTCACTCTTTCTTTCTCTCTCACTCTCTCTCTCTCTTTACCATTCTCTCTCTCTCTTTCACTTTCTCTCTTTCTTTCTCTTTCCCTTTCTCTCTCTTTCTCTCTCTCTCTCTCTCTCTCTCTCTTTACCATTCTCTCGCTCTCTTTCCCTTTCTCTCATTCTTTCTCTTTCCATTTCTCCCCCCCATCGCTCTCTTTCTCTTTTTCTTTCTTTATCTCTCTCTCTCTCTCTCTCTCTCTTTACTATTCTCTGTATCTTTCCCTTTCCCTCTTTCTTTTATCTTTCCAATTCTCTCTCTATCACTCTCTTTCTCTTTCCCTTTCTCTCTTTTTATCTCTGTCTCGCTCTCTTTCTCTCTATCTCTCTTTACCATTCTCTCTCTTTTCCTCTTTCTTTCTCTTTCTATTTCTCCCTCTATCGCTCTCTTTCTCTTTCCCTTTCTCTCTCTCTCTCTTTCTCTCTCTCTCTTTACCATTCTCTCTCTCTTTCCCTTTCTCTCTTTCCCTTTCTCTCTTTCTTTCTCTTTCCATTTCTCCCTCTATCACTCTCTTACTCTTACCCTTTCTCTCTCTCTCTTTTACCATTCTCTCTCTCTCTTTCTCTTTCTCTCTTTCTTTCTCTTTCCCTTTCTCTTCTTTCTCTCTC
The DNA here is from genome assembly GCA_023376005.1 of Doryteuthis pealeii. NCBI lineage: Eukaryota > Metazoa > Mollusca > Cephalopoda > Myopsida > Loliginidae > Doryteuthis > Doryteuthis pealeii. Next base: position 28,189,046 of record CM042163.1, on the reverse strand, counting down.
TCTTTCTCTCTCTTCTTTTTACCATTCTCTCTCTCTTTTCCTCTTTCCCTCTTTCTTTCTCTTTCTATTTCTCCCTCTATCACTCTCTTTCTCTTTCCTTTCTCTCTCTCTCTCTCTCTCTCTCTTTACCATTCTCTCTCTTTTCCTCTTTCCCTCTTTCTTTCTCTTTCCATTTCTCCCTCTATCACTCTCTTTCACTTTGCCTTTCAATCTCTCTCTCTCCCTCTCTCTCTCTTTACCATACTCTCTCTTTCCATTTCTCTCTTTCTTTCTCTTTCCATTTCTCCCTCTATCGCTAATCTTTCTTTCCCTCTCTTTATCTCTTTTCTTTGCCTTTTAATCTCTCTCTCTCTCTCTCTCTCTCTCTCTCTCTCTCTTTCCTGTCTTGCTGCTTGTTTCAACACACATAGTTCCTCTATGCGTGTGTGTTTTTAGAATTCTTCTATTGAATACGCTATGACTAGCGAGTGTGTCTCGATATTAAATCTTTTTCTATCTTTTTTTTTCAATGATACTTGTAGTAAAAATCAAACACTTGGCTCCGGTATCCAAAGCTTTAGTCAACATTAAAGAAACATGGCAACTGTCCGTTTATATTAGTTCACATTGATGTGCGTATTTACCCAGCCCTCCACCATAGACAGGATGTGACACAAGGTCAACTTTTAAGCCGAGTTTAAATTCAGAAGATATTTAAAAATTAAAATGTACATAGAAATAGCATTGAAAAACTTCTTAAAATGTTTTATATTTCAGACTGTTGTCCTCATCTTTATTATGTATAATCACAACGTTTAGACCACTGTAACCGTAGGCTCTGTTTATATTTATTTATTTTTATAAAAACTAAATATATGTTCAATCAACAGTTTAATTTAATTTTCAAACCCTATTGACTTTAGAATTTTAAATAGAAGAGGATACCCGGCGTCGCCTGTGTATGCCCAATTATTTGCCCATAGCTGGGGGGGGGGAAGAGATTGATTTATATCTTTACCAAGGACATTAGTGAAAAGGGAAACGTAAACAATCTCGTACACGATTTGAACTCGATTACATTTTCTATAACCCTTACGCTAAGCGCACCCTCGGTCCGCGTTGATGCAGTACACACAGAGGAATTTCAAAACAAACGAAATCAATATCATTGATCAACCCCTTTATTGCTATTACTCCAAGTTCCACCCTGACCCGGAGTGGATATACCTGTTAACTTCACACTAATGGCAGAAATAGATCTGTTTAAAACCTATTCATGTTCGGGACCGTGTGAAAAAAAACAACTTTTAAGAAACAACTATATAAAAAAAGAAAGTAAATAGGAAAGTACAATAAACGCGATTCCCTAACCACTGTGCATAAAATAACCCTAGATGGGTTGAAGCTGTTAAGATTAGTCAATCAATCCTCTCATTGACGAACACGGATTTTATATGTGTTGCGTAATATCTATCTTCGAATAAAATGGAGTCGTTGTAATAGTTATTTAATAAGCTTAGCTTAGATGTGACACAAGGTCAGAAGTAGGGGGCGCCCCGTGAGAATCGAACTCATTAACAGTGGTCTGCGAATCTAGCTTGCTAACCATTGCATTTCACTTCACGTTAATGCTTTACCGGAAACCCTTTGTTAGATATAAAACAACAGGTGTATAAAATGTTATATTAGTTAGATTCTCCTAGATTAGGTGGCTGTATAGTTATGGTCCCAAGTTCTTTCACCTAGGACATACACAGGACTATCAAACCATGTTTTTCTTGCTTTTCCTTACTTTTAGGATTATTGGTTTCAGGGAGTCAGCAGAATTTCTGATCAGTCTAAGTCGTCTACTTGTCTCTCAATCCGACCAATTTCTCCCCAAACCATTTTAACAACACCCACTCACTTACTTAGAAGAACTGACCAGCTTGTTTTCGGCCTTCAAAAAGCCGAAAAAAAGTCGACGATTCTTAACTACCAGAGAGAAAGAGGGTATCTAAACGACTCACAATTTTGTTTGATCAATTTTCTGTTTGGGGAGTTTTTGTTACATCTCCTCCACGCTCTGTTAGTTGTTGTAAATAAAGAAATCCTGTTTTTTCATAATTGGGTTTTAAGTAGTTTTAAAAATCATGAATTACCCCACTTGTATGGGCTGGGCACAAGGCTCCGTTTTAACGTGGGCCCACCCACAAACCGAAGCTAATGGGTGGGAAAGAACAAAAATTGCGTCGATCCCGCCGGCATTCCCCCTCAAGGGGGCGCCTCAGGCGCTGGGCAATAAACCCAGCCCTGCCCCAAGGGGGCAGGTATTGCCTGGGGATAACCCCTGGGACCGACGCTATTAATTCCAGCACACCGAACCAGTGGCCGAAGCGCATTGGACCCCCGTCCCGAAGGACGGGTTGGAGGTGGAATGGTGGGTGGAATTAGGCTGCGAAAGGTGAAGAAAGAATGTATTTATCAGCATGAATTATTCGGTGAATGGAACTAATTAAGGAAGAATGAGATGACAACATAAAACCACTTTTTCCCCATCGCTAAATAAAAATTCGGGCTATTTGGTCAGGTCCAGGTCCGAGTTCAAATCCTGGACGAGGAAAGTTTCTTTTAGATATTTATTTTTGAATTGTTCTTAATTAGCTTCATCCTTAGGTCTTAATCAGTAGAAAACTTTAAAAAAAAAGTATTTTAAAAATGTGTTTTTATTTCTTGAAATAGCATTTAAAAGAGTTAATATATTGGTATAGGTGATACACCCTATAAGACTAATGGAATGCGCCGACGGTTTACTATAAGTAATAGGGACAATTGTGGCTTGAGAGTAAGCCAATGCGAGTCAGCTCACAATTCTATTTGTCGGTCGTAATTCCCACTTCTCTGTATAGTATTTGTCTACTTTTTGTTAATACATTTTCCTACATTTGTTACCCGTCGTTTTGTTCTTATTTGACCCCTTAAAACCTCACAACATATATCAAGAGATGAAAAATAAACTGACGACGTAGCATATTCCCTCGATAAATAAGAATTATCTTTTGTGACAACAAGTGTCTTGAGCTGACGATTTTATTTGAATATAAATTCAGGTTGGTGAAATAGTAGTTTCCTCTATCGAACATTTATATGAGAGTTGCTTTTTTACACCGCGCATAAGATATGAATTATGTTATAGGTTTTTAACGGTCATTTGCGGATTTGGTGCTGAGATCCATACAACGGAGATTTGATTAAAACTCAACACCGTTCATTCATGCCAGGATTTAAGAACGAAATCAGATTTGGGGTGAGGGGGGGAGTGGAAACTCAATTAAAAGATGATTTGTGATATCTTCTTGCTTACGTTTCAAGTTTTCTATCTGCGCCAGTGTACCAATTAATCAAGCATAACTTATTCACTTTCAACTCCATATATATATATATATATATATATATATATAATATTATATATATACAAATTGATAGTGCTTTCAATAACCTTTTTTTTCTTTTTCTTTTTTTTTTTGAGGTTCAAGAGTTACAATTCAACAGATCTTTTAAAACTGTGTACAGAGCATATTTTTTTGAGAAATATGAGTGGCCAAAATGTTTATTATATATATATATATATATTATATATATATATATATATATATATATATATATATATTATGAGTATGAAAAAGGTGAATGAAAACATCACACAATGCTGTTAAAAGAAGAAAACAATTTATAATATAAATCATAGCTGATACTGTTCAATTTTCGATTTTTACAAAAATCATCATCAGAGCTCATTCACTGTCAGTTAGTTGTTTGGGTCGGAGAGGAATGTTAAAATCAGTTTTACAAAACAAAAAACCTTAATACTGCAAAAAAGAACGAAAGTCGTTACAATATTTCACCAATGTGGGGCATTCGCGCCATATATATGTCGGTCATGTCTCTATGTATACCCTTTTGTCATCCAATTTGTAGCGGATTTTTGAGATGTTGGCAACAAGATGAAACAATTAAAATATATATATATATAATATATTATATATTATATATATATTATATATATATATATATTTAGGGAGATGACTTTAATTAAGCGCATAATCTCCCTCAAAATTTTCGGTCTTCGCCATTGCAACACATCGTTTGAACCACTTCATATATATATATTATATATATATATATATATATATAATTATATATATATTATATATATAATGGACCATTAGAATCGGGAAGTCCATCTGTTTAGTGAAAACCATCTTCTTGTTAAATTTTTTGCTTGAGTTGTTGTTTATATACATGATGAGTTTTGAAAGTTATATATATATATTTTTTTTTTCAACACATCGTTTGACCACTTCCATATATATATATATATTATATATATATATATATATATATAAGTCATCCACAGACACGTGTTTCGGCATTTCATGCCTCTTCAGTGTGGCTAGACACAACTATCCTTGGGTAGGGTCGAACTCAGACTGACCGCATAGTAGTCCGATATCTTATCCCCTCGCCCACTGACAGCTGATGTTTTTAAACTATTAAGTACATAGGAATGTATGTATTTTACGGTCACTGAGAGATCAAATTTCCGGAGAAATGATCATTAGTTTTCCTTATACTGATCCGTTTCGCCGTATCACGACTTATCAGTGCGGCTAGACTTGCAGGTTACATCAGGTCAAGATGAAAACTCTACTAATTTGTCACTATTTAGAGGTTCTACTCTCGAGCCATCTTCACAATCTACTTAAAAAGTACTTTTATTGATATAAACATATAAGAATGCCATTGTCAGTTGATGAAAGCTTTTGTAATTTCAACCCAATCAGCAGCAACCAGCAAATCCCCTTTCTAGAAGGCGGTGTCTGAGGGTCTTCATGTCCTGGGAATGACGTTAAACTCTATCTGATTTTGAGGTTCGAATTTTGGAGGTTTGCGGAATGTGGAGCACCCCTTCATTCCCATTGCTCTCTGGTCCACTGCGCCGGAGTGGTAGTACCTGTTAGCGTCCAATCTATGGGTTAAATAGAAAAAAAATGAGTCTATAAAAATTGAGTATCCATTAAGAATGAATTTATTTCAAAACTTTGCCGGCATTGAATGACACATTGAGGTTGATATGCCGTAAAACAAACAAACCAAACCGAACAAACCTTGCTAGAATGCTCAACCAACCATGGGTGGGGAATATATGTATATGTATATATGTGTGTGCGATTGTGTTTGTGTGTGTGTGTGTGTGTGTGTGTGTGGTAGTTGTACCTGGATAATGAATTTTCAATTAAGTTTGGGATCTGTTCGTTTCAGATAGGGACGTCAGTGAGTTTTTAACAATTTGTATCGGTGTTGTGACATCCTATTACCAGGATGAAGCATTTAGATTTTATATTAACTCCATGGCATATATATATATATATATATATATATATATATATATATTATATATTCTGTCTGACCTGTTCTTTTTTCCTTTCGATTATTTCTATCTTTCTATCTATTCTGTTCCCTTTCGTTATCTATCTATCTATCTCCTTAATCTTCCATCTATTTATCTATTTCGTTTTTTCTCCATGCTATCTATCTTTCTATCTATCTATCTATCTATCTATCTATTTAGTTATTCTCCTTTTCTGTTTTCATTTAGTCTGTTTCATTTCTCTCTGTTTATTATATATATATATATATAATATATATATATATATATATATATATATATATATATAATTTTTCTATCACTGGCTACCGAATATTACTTTCGCCTTCCTCGATCTACTTTTTAAAAAAATTTCATTTTTTAAAAGTTATATAAATTCCAACACCCCCCTAAAAAATTTCATTCCTTCCGAGATATCCCTGTTCGTGGAACTCCTTACCAAAGCTTTCTCCCCCACCCTCTCCTTCCAAGCAGAAATCCCAGTCCTGCTCAAACCGCATCTCCTTATTACTATGACTCGCGCCAAAAAAAAAAAAAAAAAAAAAAGAATGGCCGTCAGAAATCTGCCGCGCTTTTCATCGACTTTCTCCAATAGGACGCCTCGCCCTGGCTTACTAGTGCCGCACTCTTCACAGCTAGCAACGCCTCGACCCTGTTAGAAGATTATGATCGAATTTACAAGCCAAACACACATCAACCCCCGTTGGTCGTAACAAACAACTCTCGAATGCCATCACATTGACTATTCGATGACGGGACGATTTATCGCTCGAAACCTCACTTTTTCCAGGATATATATATATGTAAACACGGTTTGTTTTGAATGGCTTTTTGCCGATAATTTTTGGGAGAATAAGTACTTAATTGGAGTCGTACCTAATTTTTAAAATTAATTAATTAATAATGAATTAGGCGGGAATACCTATTAAATGTATGGCTAAACAAATCGAGAAAAATCAATCTCTGTATGTACATTTCGGCCTATTAGGCCTCATCAGCAGAGCTATAGATCGGAAGACCGCCCTGTGCGTGATTTGAAACCGGACTGCCAAGCTGACAGGCTGATCTCATAACCTCTACACTAAACGGACTTCTTAGATTTTATGATTTGTTTAGAGTAGGTTAACATTCCACTTCTAGTGACTTTTATTACACGGCGATATGATAAGTTGTAAATAGCTCTGCTGATGAGGCCTAATAGGCCGAAATGTACATTCAGAGATTGATTTTTCTCGATTTGTTTAGCCATACATTTAATAGGTATTCCCGCCTAATTCATTATTAATTAATTAATTTTAAAAATTAGGTACGACTCCCAATTTAATATATATATATATATATATATATATATATAATATATTATATATATATATATAATTAATCATCTTTAATAACTATCGCATTAACCATAGCACCCTATATAATAAACCCTCCTTACTGAATAAACCTGCAAGCACAAAAAAAACAACAACAAAGAACAAACACAATAAACTCTCCCAACTGAATATACATTTTGTTATATATTATATATATATATATATATTATATATATATATATAATATCATCATCATCATCATCATCATGTCACGCAATTAGCACGGATATACATGACAATCTCTCGCCAACCATCCCTATCATTCATCGTCCTAGAGAGGTTCTCCGCGCAGCATCCAGTATCTTCACATAGTTGGCCAATGTAGGTCCTTGTGGCCGGCCCACATTAGCATGTCTATGTGTTGGCTTCAACAGGAGGACGTTGCTTATGATTTCGTCATTGCTTCTCCAGTCGAGTCCAGCATGCCTTGTCCGTCTCACTCGGATGGTATGTGAGATGAGTGGCAGGTGGCCGTACAGCTGCTTCCTTGTGGGGTGCTCCTTCCATGACTTGTTCAAGACCGCCCGCAGCTCCCATTGTGCAGCTCCCATCTAGCTTAATCTCAAGGCGCTTCGATAGGGTCCAAGTGGTTCAGCCATACAGCGGTACAGCCTGGAAGAATTGTCGCTTTAACTTGTCAGTGAGATCGGATTTCCAAATGACTGGTAATTTTTTTGTGGCTGACCATGCCTTTCCAATTCGGTGGTGACTCTTGGTCATCAAACCCCACACTATCCGTGGAATTGTATTCCCTGCTTGGGCCCCATGTATTAGTCCAATAAATCATGATGATTGGATAAGAATTGAGTAATACCCTGCTTTACGAGGTTTTCCGCCTGCGTTAAATCCGTCTTTACACCAGTTTTTCTTGACTAAATTTCAGTTCAGCGAACATCATTATGTAATGGTTACTGAATCATATTTCTCACTTTGTGTACTTGTAGGATAAAGGATTTAGAGTGTTTGATAAACTCTTTTGTATCGCTTTATTAAATCTTCGTCTTGATGTTCAAAAAAGTCCTTTAAAAAAAGAAAAGAATAGTACACAACGTAAAGAGTACAATTTTATTTTATTTACAATGCCAAACTTTAAAAGAAAAAATCAAATGGCATAATGTTATTAAGAACAGGAACCCCGGGACGAATCTAATACCTAAGCACCAAGAATAAATATAGAAAAAAGAAGAAAAAAAACAGAAAAAAGAACAATGACGACGTATGTGTTTAATAAAAAAATTCCCAATATTGACTTCCCGACCAAATCGGAATGAGCGAGGTGGGGTGAAGACCTTAAAATAATTTTTACTGGAAATATTTCAATGGGTCCTTACACAATAAAGGATAAGCAAGTGTTGGCACGGTCAATCCAGCTTCGTATTTCTTTGTCCAGGTGCAAAATTAACTGTGCGTATCAGTGGCTTTATTTAGGGTCTTTTGGCCACTTAACAAATCACATTTATTGATCGATTGTTTCGCTAGATTCGGAAAGAGAAAAATAGGGGAGGGGGTAGTTTGAAATGATAATTCAAACACGTTGTTGTTTGGTAAGTATAGGTTGGAGAGTAACTGAACGGAAAACGGGATTGGTGAGACGAGTTCATTTCTTGTGGACATTTCAGTCGTATAACCTTTCGGTCTTCTGCTGCTGTTTTTACGGTAAAATCCTTAGGGAGATTCATTCTATGTGCACACTATTTGATGGTAGCATTATAGTATGTGGCCTACCTTTTTTTTATTCTTTTATAGTATGTGGCCGACCTGGTTTGAATGTGTCCTACCTCAGTAAGAATATATTTATAGATATAAGTAGTAGGCAATTTATTGAAACTATTTATTTTTCACATACATTCAATTTCAAGAAATGCAATTTAGTCATAAGCGGTATATGGTAACTTATCCATAATTTACAGGAATCAGAGGTCTATTTAATTCTAAGATATTCTAAAATTCTGAAATAGGGCTAGGGTTAGGGTTAGGGGTTAGCAGTTATTATTAACCCCTTATAATATCCTTTTTTATGGTAGGCCACATACTATAAGAGAGACATGATTTCGTGGGCCACATTCAAAAGGTAGGTCACATACTATAATGGTACCGAATCATATACATTATCTATATCAAGCGCTTGGTAAGTTTAGGTTGGAGTGTAACTGGTAAATCAAGGTTAGAGTGTGACTGGTAAGACGAGGCTGGAGTGTGACTGGTAAGACGAGGCTGGAGTGTAACTGGTAAATCAAGGTTAGAGTGTGACTGGTAAGACGAGGCTGGAGTGCAACTAAACGAAAAACAGGATCGATGAGACGAATGCCAATTTTGACTGAGTCTGAATTCATTTCTTGTGGACATTTTCGGACGAATAACCTTTCGGCCTTCCGCGTGTGTATTTACCCGAGAATGCGTAGCTACATTCACTTTATGTACACACTATTTGATGAATTATATATATATAATCTATATCAAGCGCTAATACCCTCGGGAGAGGTATGAATCCAAATATTCGCTACGAAGAGAACTGATGGATTTATGCCTTTCCGAGTAAATAGGTTTCCAATTGGTAAATATGTACATATATAATCTATTTAAACTTAAATGATGATGATGATGATCATGATGATGATGATGATGATGATGGTGGTGTGTGTGTGTGTGAAAAAATTGAAATAAGAAACATTTAATATGACCGAACAGCTGTCCCTTTGTGTGCTGCTGCTTCCAGAATTTGTTCAAGGCTGCACGCAACATTCTTGTACAATTCTCAGATATTTCTGTAAGCGTTTGGTGACCGTCCACGTGGTGCAGAAATGCAGTAGCAAAAAATTGAGTATCCATTAAGAATGAACTTTTCAAAACTTTGTCGTCATTAAATGATCAACTGTCGTAAAAAAAAAAGAAAAAAAAAGACAACAAACAAACCACCACCACCACCACCACAAAACATATTGTCATGCGTATAATATTAAAATATATCCAGTGTTAAGGCTCCAGTTCTGAAGCCCTGGGGAGTAAAAAGTAATACTTAATTTCCATAACATTCAGCTCTACTACCGGAAGTGGTAGTACTTGTTAGGGTTTGATATGTAGGTCAAAATAGATTTGTATATATGTGACCCAATTTTGACCAAATTGAATGAACATATATTGAAAAAATGTATAAAAGCCTTTTACGATTACAGGTCTTTTAGATAATCGATTTAAGTGTTACTTACGCTGTTACATAATCTATGCGGTTGCATAAGATTATTGTCAATCCCATGTATTTCTGAGGGGATGACCCTTTTCATACCAGGGCCGGGTCCTTCCATGGAAAATTACAGAAGCCGCCAAAATACGTGAAGTCACGTGGGACCTGTTCGGTCGCCAGTTTGCAGTTGGACGTCAGGCAGTGAAGATGTGAACTGTGACTCACTCTGCATACGCGCGCTATGTTAGTTAGCAGATGTCTGGTGGGGATTTAACAATAAAATAAGATCAAAAGTAAATCGAAGTCTTGTGTTTATTATCTAAAAACTAACAATGACACAGGGCTTCTGCTAAGGAGAAATCCCTAACAGAAAACCAGACCGAGGTCCCCAAGTTAACACCAGACGCTAGACCAGACCAAGTCAAGATGTTAGAAGATATACCAAAGACGATCAGAATACTAAAGACGGCCAAGAAATAGAATTAAAGAAAGAGGTATGCAACATTATAATTATTTAGTGCCAGTAATGAAGAGGCTATGAAACGACGCTCTATGACAAATATTCTTCCAAGAGTTGGGTAAATCAGATGCTTACAGAACCTGTTGTTGCTTAAGTGGTCATTCACACAAGTATTGACCCGACACATCGTTTCATAACTTCGTTGATTGAGTGAGAACCGGTGCTTTCAGCGTGATTAGACCATAAGTCATTTCTTTAATGATTTTGTTCAAATCTAATTTACATATATGCTATTCGAAACTTACGTTTGTATGACTTTTTATTTATATTAGATTGAAAAGATTGATTTCAATAGCAAGAATAAATTTATGCCTAGAAATTAAATTCATATATAAATTTTGTTGGTTTTAGTTTCTTTGTTTAATGCCATATAAAACTTCGTTGGTTATTTAATGCCAATGCCATCCTTGTTGAAGATCGATAAAAAAATAACCGTAGACGGGATGAATTAACAATTAATCAATCAATTAATTAGAGATTGGTTTGTTTTACGGTATGTCAACCGTTGTCGGAATATTTAATGCCGGAGTAAGATTTTTTTTTTCAAGTATTTATATAGTTTCAAGTAACTAATGATAATCACTTATAAGAAAACCAGAGCTTTAAGTAACGATTCTTGAAATACGATAGAACCATGTGCAAAAATATTCTTAAGAAACATCATAAAAGTAAATATGAACGTACAATGAAGACAAGTCCCTAAACTGCAGGCATAAGATAAACGTTGACGGGTTGGCATGCATTTAATATCAACCAAACAATCCTAAATACGACCACCATTATCATCATCAACAGCTGTTACAACGGGAACCCAATGGTTTCCAGGGTTGTCTAGAAAATAATAAAGTAACATAATATAGGCATATCTAGTAAGTAAAGTCATCGGGGTGGCCAAAGGTCGGTATCAGCCAGACAGCGAGGGAGTCTATCCCCTTTTTCAATCGCACAATGAGATTCTTTTGGCGTCTGAGGTGAAACGCCACACCTACCATCAGCTATTTATTTTACCGTACAGATCGCTATGCTTCTCATACGCTGAGTTGGCGAGGGCCGGTATCGAACCAGGAACCTTGTGATTCCTAGCCGGACGCTCTACGGACTGAGCTAAGCCTGCCCTGTAGAAGATCAATAGTGCTACTATTAAACCCATAACTGGTGTGTGAAGACGCTAATACCCGTACCAAGGGATTTAGTTCGAAATTAAACGTAATTGCACGAAGTCAATTCACACCCGCTAACTACAATGATACATTGCAGCGCGGTAGCCACTACGCCATGGTGACTCACCCAGTTGAAATTTGTTGTATCATTTGTTCTTGAGAGTTTTTGCTTGCACACAGTTATATCGAATACGAATAATTTAAATTCGGGACCATATGACCTTTAAGCACCCCTTTTTGATCTCGATTAAGAAAGGACATGTTTTTCATTTACACCGTCAATATCCGGTTGTTTTAACAGACGATTTTTAGATTTAAAAAAAAATTAGAAAACTAACCCCTAACCCTAACCCCTAACAAAGAACCGGATATTGACGGTGTAAATGAAAAACATATCCTTTCTTAATCGAGATCAAAAAGGGGTGCCTAAAGGTAATATGGTCCGAAAATAGATATATTTGACCAATAGATGGGAACCTAACAGGTACTACCAATCAAAGCCAGAGTGTACCTGGGAGTAATGACAATGATGGATTATTTACACTCCGCAGATCCCCAGAAGAGGAACCACACCACCAAATGCAATTTAGTTTCACGCACAGGTTACCTCATTTTTTTGGTGGGGGAGTATTACACATCAGCAAGGGATACGTATTCTAAGCCTCACCAACATGACGTTTTAGTTGAACAGGAACCACACTATCAAATGCAGTTTAGTGTCACACACAGAACACGTATTACGCCTCAAGAAGGAATGCAGTCTGCGTATTGTAAGCCTCACCATCAGGCCGTATTTTATTACTTGAGGTGCGCAATTTTCCTCGTTTTTTCCCTTAATGCTATGGAAGGCCGCGGTTGATGGTTTTGAAGGCAGCTTGTGGCCTTAAGGCTGCAGATTCCCCACTCCTGTTTAAAAAGATAAATTGGAAAAGAAAAAATAGCAAATATCTGCCGGGTGTTAGTGAGTGTTAGTTAACACATATCGAAAGCCATTAATAGTGTGATAAATCACATCCTTACTGGTTTAGTTACTGTGTCGGACTAAGTTAAGAAATCTGTGATCCTTAATATAGAAAGTTTCACGTCGACCCCTAGTCTGCTCCGCCCTCCTTTGCAAAAAAATAGTATTGGCCCTTTGCCTCGAACTTCGAATTCGATCAATAGATAAGCGTTAGCCAACTTATAAGGGCATAGCTGTCATATATATATATATATATATATATATATATATATATTATATGTATGTGTGTGTATATAATATATATATATATAATATAATATATATATATGTATGTATATTGCTAGGCCAGCTAAAATAAAAATAAGAACAATCAATATGTCGGCCCTGTTACCGTTCGTTCACTTCTTCCGACATATTGGCCAAAAAACTAATGTTTAATTCGACGATTTCCGGTGTTTTCCGGCCAAGTTCGCACAATAACTTCGGACGGTTCAGCAAAACAATAGCAACTATTGCTTCCAAGTATATCTAAAATAGCTGCCTTTTATAAGTGCAAAGATTTGTTGCTTTTTAAAAAAATTTTTTTTTTACTCCTGGTACTGTGGCTCACCAGGGCGTAACAAAAATTTATGACATTTTTCTATATAAAAAAATATAAGTCAAATCTCTATTTATTTTATTGTATATTTTCTGATAATTGATTTCTGCTCGCGTTTACAAAACTGCAGTATAATTTTTGGCATAAGACCACAGCAACGAATGAGGATCGAACTCAAAACCAATGGTTTACGAGACACTGAAAATATCTAATGATTGATTGATTGATTTTAACGGCTTATTAACCCATCTAGATTTTACCCCTCTGCAGACTCTAAGAGTCGTTGACAGGGTAGGGAAAATATGTAATAACTTTCAAATGATAAGTAGATTGTCTTAATAAATCGATACATAAATACTCCTGAAAAAACAAATATGTATTTGTTTTATATATATATATATATATATATATATATTATATATATATATATATATATTCAGGGCTGAAATGTCACCTGCGATTAACACACAAGGTTAAATGAAAGAGGTTGTCGGAACCTCATACGTCAAAATCGACGGGAGAGTCCATCATATATATATATATATATATATATATATATATATATATATATATAAGCAGTCTGAATAAAATAAAAACGTGGTCTGACGAAATTCGGTGGGTCCCAGATACCCACGAGTGGAAATGGTCCATAATCACGTTACCCCTGCTATTTAAGGTCTTTTTATTCACAAATAAATTGGGTCTGTTTATAAAAATTAAGCATTGAGCTCTCATACGGAACCTGAACTCTACAACAAACTACTGTTAGAGAATAGGACCAGCCTAGAATCACCCTTGTACCAAGAAACTTGGTACCCCAACAAAGAATATATATATATATATGTGTGTGTGTGTATATATATATATGTATATAATATATATATTAATAAGTCATCCACAGACACGTGTTTCGGCATACCATGCCTCTTCAGTGTTGCTAGACACAACTATCCTTGGGTAGGGTCGAACTCAGACTGACCGCATGGTAGTCCGATATCTTATCCCCTCGCCCACTGACAGCTGATGCGGGGACTGGTGTTTTTAAACTATTAAATACATAGGAATGTATGTATCTTTTAGTCTAGGCAGCATTTTTTCTTTCAAACAAATTTAGTTGAACTTGTGCAGACATTTTGTGTCTATAAATTTTGTTCATAATCCTTTCGAGTTGCCGAATAGATGATATAATATCAGACTGGAATTGGCTGATGTATTTGCCATAATGTATTTGTTCCCAACTACATTCTGCCCCTTAACGGGCCATCATCAGAATGTAATGTAAAATCAATACAACATTGGATTCTTCCATTTATACTAGTGTCCTATTTATACTAATGTTATTTTTTTGTTTATTTTTTTGTTTATTTATTTCAATGTACTATTATTTTAATTATACACACACACACACGCACACACACACACACACCGCCACACCATCAACTTTGGTTCGTGGGTCGTCCCACATTAATAGGGCCTTGTTCCTAACCCGTACACGTGGGATACGTGGTAAATAACTGCTTATTTATTGTTTCTTTTGCAATAATAACAAGAAAAGAAAGAAGCAGCAGCAGCAGATTGAATATTTACCATATACCCCACGTTATTAAAACCCATGAACTAGACATGCTGATCAAGCAAGGACAAACTCATAAGTGACGTTCTCCTGTGGAAGCCATTCCTTTGGGTACCCCAGTGTGGGCCTTCCAGCAAAGACGTACATTCACCAGATCTGTATGGATACTGGATGCTGCGCAGAGGACCTCCTGAGAACAATGGGTGATGGGGACGGTTGGCGACAGATAGTCATGGATATCCGTGCTACTAGCGCAACATGATGTTGATGATTTAATTTGGAACCGGAACAACGATATATTATGGGTCATCAATTAACTGGCACATTTTAAACTGGGAAATACGCTCATCTAATATATATATATATATATATATATATATATATATATATATATGGATGTATATATATATATATATATATATATATATATATATATATATGTATATATATATACATATATGGATGTATATATATATATGTATGTATATATATATGTATGTATATCAATAAAGGAAGAACTCAATACAGTAATCCATAATAAATTTATTTCGACGAAAATTGGGGCCCATATAAATCTAAGTTGATTTAAACCGGCTACCCAAATTTTCGCCTCATCAGATGGGTCTCAATTCACTTATATATACTAGCAAATATATGCACCCTCCGGGTGCAAGTATTTGAATTTTAATGTAATGAAATATGTTAAATTTGAAATACTTTTGAAACTAAATAAAAATCCAAATAAAATGATTTGAAACAGAGGGGGTATAATCGAAGAATAGAACAACTTTGAACTAAGTCTTCCATCATTTTTCATCACTCCCTTTTATTGCTGAATTTTTCCTAATTTACTATTTAGTTAAATTATGAAGTAAAGAATAAAATTACTGTTATTTCTTTATATTAAAGGATTTCTTTTAAGATTATCCCCGAGTTTTTTGCTCATATTCATTAAGAAAAAATCAACAATTAGAAATCAATAATATACCAAGCGCATATTTAATAAAATTAAACTTTTAATATCAATATGCAAATTAGCTTTCCTGTTCACACTGTAACCCGCTATTTTGTTGCATATATAAATACAATTGCATGTTATTAGAATGTAGATAAAGTCAAAAATATTAATAAGGTATAACAATTTTATCAATAACTGAGGTTTAAATAAAAATAGATTCATGGTGAATGTGACACAAATAACTAAGGGAATTATGACTTGAGTAGTGATTTAGTTTCGGCTTCAGACAGACAAACACACAATCTCCATTATAATAAGATATATATATATATATACGCACAGAGTGTATATATATATACAGAGTGTTCGGAAGAAATTTGACATTTTCATAAGGAAAAAGAAAAGTGCTTGGTAACTATAAAATTTAATGGATTGTAAAGAAATTCAATAGGCACGGAAATTACACTACTTAATTATCGGATCTACCTTAGGCTATCACGAGGAGAAAATCATTTTTTAGAAAGTTAGACCAATTTTTGAAAGAGTTAATATGCTATTAGAAAAGCGATGGAAATTATCTGGTGACGTAACATATCGAATTGTTGAATTAAAATTATTGTATTGGTATCGAAGTGATTTCAGCTGACTTTTACATATATGTTGTCAAAACCTCTGCCAAATGGGATGTTCATTTCGGAGATATATAGTAAGCGTAGGAGGGGTGAGTTTCAATCTGACTTTGGCAGCTTGATTTGTTTATTTATGTGTTTATGTGTCACCCCAAATCTGTCAATCCTATTCAGTTTGATGTTCAATACATCAGTGTTTACAGACATTTTATCCATTAATGTTCATGATGTAGTCCAATGCTTTTTTAGATTCTTTCTTCATGTTTCGATTATCGCAGTGATATTGTCTAATGCGTTTCTTCGATTTTTTTTATAGTGAACCTTACATCTGTTAAAATTGTGACTGAGTGGAAATGTTGTTATACACGTATTAGTTTGTAGTAATCCTTAGATTTGTTTTGCGTATATAGTTATTTAGACTAAAATAAAATGGCCCATGATTGGTGCTTGCAGTTGTTCTTAATATTACATATGTAGCAAACTCTAATTTAATTGCGTACTCGCATTATATAATAATGATTGGAAGGCAATTACAATGCATATAAAATAAAAACAAACATATGTTTTTTGTCTTATCGATTTCAAATGAAACTTTATCTTCAGAAACTGTTTTCAGAAAAAAAAATTATTTCTGAAAACAGTCTCTGAAGATAAAGTTTACTTTGAAATCGATAAAACATCTTTTTGTTTTTATTCTATATGCATTGTAGTTGCCTTCCAATCATTATTATATAATAACATACTGAACAATGCTTCAAGCAAATTACCAATTACTATTATATATATAAATATATATATATATATATATATATATATTATATATATAATAGTAATTGGTAATTGTAATATATATATATATATATATATATATATTATATATATATATATATATAGGAGGGAGTGTTTGTCTAAAAAATCGTTTAGACTACTTCATTAACCTTTACAGAGGAATTTCCAAAGGCGAAGCTCAAGACAATGAATCTTGCTTGAGCAAAGATTCCGTGCCCAAAACAGGCAATTCATTCTTTCCACCAAAAAGTAAAGAGTTTTTTTTACCGACTCAACCATGCGTAAAGCCTTTTAAGTATGGAAAAGAATTCCATCCGATCTTTCATAGCACAGAAATGTCATTCGATATTTTCGCTTGACCTTTGACCATATTTACGCAGACTTTTTTCTTGCCGACCGGAAGTTTATTGCACGGCGTTTGAAAAAGACATTTGCTGAACGTCGTCCAGCCAAAAGGCAAATACTTTGCATCTATCGTCATTTGTGCGACCTTCAAACGACCGGCTCCGTATTCAGTTGGTGGTCATGTGACTAGCAGGCGACCTTCACCTTTTGCAAAATGATCATTTCCGGTATTCATAAAAAAATCGGTTAATTATATTGTTTACTAGGATCAGCACAATAAACCAGTTCGATCTGTAAGGCCACCGGCTTAATCAACTGGAAGAGAGAAAAGAAGAGAAGAAAAGAGAGAGAGAGAGAGAGAGAGAGAGAGAGAGAGAGAGAGAGAGAGAGAGAGAGAGAGAGTGTGTGTTGTGTGTGTGGTATAGGAGTGAGGAGAAGGAAGAGAGAGAGAGAAGAGAGACAGGAGAGAGAATAGAGGAACGGAGAGAGAAGTGAAGAGAGAGAAGAGAGAGAGAGAGAAGAAGAGAGAGAGGAGATAGGAGCGAGGAGAAGGAAGAGAAAAGAGAGAGGAGATAAAGACAGAGAGAAGAGAGGTACAGAGAAAGAAATAAAGATAGAGAAAGAGAGAGGGAGTAGGGGAGTGAGGAGAAGGAAGAGAGAAAGAGAGAGAGGAGAGAAACAGGAGAGAAGAGGAAACAGAAATAAGTGAAGAGAGAGAAAGAGAGAGAGAGAGGGGGAAGGGGAGTGAGAAGAACGAAAGAGAGAAGAGAGGAGAGAGAGAAGAGAGGAAGAGAGAAAGAAGTAAAGAGAGAGAAAGAGAGAGAGAGAGGGAGCAGAGGAGTAAGGAGAAGGGAGAGAGAAAGACAGGAGAGAAAGACAGGAGAGAGAAGAGAGGAACAGAGAAAGAAGTGAAGAGAGAGAAAGACAGACAGACAGACAGAGAGAGAGAGAGTGAGAGAGAGAGAGAGAGAGAGAGAGAGAAGAGAGAGAGAGAGAAGAAAAAGAGTGCTAATTAAGGTCTCGATTATATGAACGATTTTTATTTATATGATTAATCAGTACGACTGCACCACCTGGACCCTAACAAAGCGACTGGAGAATAAAATAGACGGTAGCTTCACAAGAATGATGCGTGCAGTCCTAAACAAGACATGGAAACAACTCTCCACAAGAAAACAGTTGTTCGGCCACCTGCCCCGTATCACAAAAACCATCCGTGTAAGATGGAGAAGCAAGGACGAACTCATAAGTGACGTTTTTATGTAAAAGCCATCACATGGGCACGCTAGCGTAGGTCGACCGGCAAAGACATACATTGACCAGCTCTGCGCGGATACTGAATGCAGCGCAGAGAACCTCACAGGAGCAATGAATGATAGGGAAGGTTGTCGAGATATTGTCATGGATATCCATGCTGCCAGTGTGACATGAGGATGATGATGATGATGATGATGACATCATGATAATTTGCGTTTTCAACTTATAAATAGAAAGTGAATTCAACTTTTGATTGCCATTACTCCCAGGACAACCCTAACCCGTTGTAATGGTACCTCTTTGGGTTCCATGTATAAAATAAATGTTTAAAAATTATTCGTATTCAGTAGGATCATGTGCAATTTTTTTTTAAAGAAGCAAGTACACAAAATATATAAGTACAATGAATGCGATTACATAACCTCTAGGCCTAAAATAACCCCGAGAGGTTGACATACCGTTAAACTCAATCAATTATAATCATTATCGTTTTGACTTATTGATGAAAAAACTATGGTGAATATTTCTCAACAACGCCTTCAATGAAACTATCATTAATTTGATTATAATGTGTATTAAGAATTGTTACTTCAAGCTATAATTGTTTAGTAAGGATTACTATTAGTTACTTGAAACCTTATAACTGTGCAAACAAATGACTTTTATTAAATAGCAATAATTACTTGAAACCATATAATTATTAGTATTACTAGCAAATATATGCACCCTCCGGGTGCAAGTATTTCAGTTTTAATGTAATGAAATATCGTATTAAATTAGAGGCAGACAAAAAGATGTGTAACAGAGTAGGGGTATAATAGAAAAATAGAAATGAAACTTACTCTTCCATCACTCCCGTCTTTCATTGCTGAATTTTACTTATTTAACTATTTAGTTAAATTAGGAAATAAAGAATAAAATGACAGTTATTTTTTCTTGTTAATGGATTTCATTTAAGATTCATTGAAGAGATTTTTGCTTATATTCATTAAAATAAAACCAAACAGTTAGAAATCAGTAATACTAAGCACATATTTATTAAAATCACATTTTTAATATCAATATGCAAATTAGCCTTCCAATTCACACTGCAAACCGCTATTTTTTGTATATATAAATACAATTGCATGTTATTTGTATGTAGATAAGGCCTACAGTATTAATAATGTGAAGCAATTTTATTAATAATTGAGGTTTAAATATAAATAAAATCATGGAGAATGTGATGTAAATAACTATGTTAATTGTCACTCGATTAGTAATATAGTTTCGGTTACAGACAGAAAAACACACAATCTCCATTATAATAAGATATAGGAATACCGTTAAGCTAGCAATTGCCGTTAAAATCATGCAAGCAAGCAAGGAAGCAACGATGTTATTATATCTATTGTATATTCTGTGGAAATGAATGAGAGGTTTTACTTTTCGGAAAGTTTCTTCCATGCAACTTCTCGTGCACTTTAACTGTTGAAAACTCAGCCACACTGACCGTTAACAATATTAAGAGTGTTTTATTTATTTATTTTTAATTAGACCGTTCCCAGAGCGAACATTTCAGTGGATAGCTTTATTGATCCGCTTGTGTGCAAAGACTTGAGTCCCAGTGTTCGTTCGGCGACGCCATGTACGGTCGTCTCACAAAGGCACCGAATATGCGTGCTGGCACGGTGACACACATACACACGCACATACACTCGCGTATACAAACAGAGTTACGTGTACAGTTCAAGCGCAATAAACGCAGGAATTGATTGGTTGATTCTAGAAAAGAACGTGACCTACTGGTAACCAATGAAAAGGAGAGTAGGATATGTGCTCTGAACGGGAGCCAATCGAATTGCTCAGGAAGGAAGTGAATTGGGCTCTTGTAGTTCCAGGGATTAAAAGAAACGGTAAGGCTTGAAGAATTGGCACTTGATGCACTCGTAGATTCAAAAACGGCAGATAGGAAAGCCAGAGCTGGAAATACGTCTTAAGACATAGCAAATCGATCACAATGAACACCATTAACATGTACCATTCTTTCTTCGCCAACGATTTTTTTCAGAAAGAAACATCTCATTGTATGATATTGTGAAATGAAAAAAATGTTATTGGCATGAGAAGTAATTTCCCACTAGTTTTAAGGTTCTAAGCAAAAACAACACTATCTTTTTTGTACAAATAATGTTCAATATATGTAAAATAAAAAGAATGAAAAATGTTTGTCATAGATGCAGTGCCACATCGGGATATTGATCTTGCTATGAAATTTTTTTTAAAATCATCAATAACATAAAATTGATTGACTTTAAGATTTTCTGATAGCATTTTTTGGTTCTTTGGGCGAAAATGCTTTTGTAAACCAATTTTTAGTAGTAAAGATGTTGAATTATTTTCTGATATAAGGCGGGTGATAGATGCCTACTCCTAAATATAGACTCGTTGACTACCACGTGACCTGGGGTAGATTTCTATTGTCCATCACTGGCACTGCTGCTGCTGCTTCTGCTGTATTAATAGAGGCACCATTCTAAACTTATGTCATTGACACTTGGATTCTCTTGGACGTCGGACTTACAAAGAATACCAACACTGATTCTTATTGGCTTGCTTACTTACTTATTACATCTGAACTAAGGATGCCGACCAGATACTTAACATAGAATCATTTTACAATTAAAGTAGCTTACAAAAGGTCGCCATTTTTCACGACCCCCTCAAATTTGGAGAACGGAAAATAGAAATATTGTTGGAATTGGAAGCTCACATTTTGGGGATGACTAACATTAACATCATCCACACCAGTACAAAATTTCGGAAAAATTAACGGGGATGGGTGACATGGTCTAGATGATTTGACATGGAATTATCCGTTAGCCATTTTTTCTTTTCCCTAATATCAGATCACCCTCTTAGCTAGGATTAGAATACGCCAACTGGGTTACAAGAAGAGGGGTAACACCCAGCACCTTAAAAATGTTGAAAGGTCTCCAAATTATTGTAAGGAGACTAGAGGAACTGGAGAATTTTTCGGCGTCAGAAAAAGGTTACGTACATGCATTGTATTTCCTCATTAAGCGAGTCCCACATGTGATTTCACAGTTTTAATAAACTTATCAATCTAGCAGCTGCAGTGACCTTTGATTGAATTTGTAAACACAGTCAGAAGAATTACTCTTTTTGGCAATATTTTAGTTTTATAACTTTTTCATTTTAAACGCCAGCAGAAATCATTGCTGTCTCATATATATATATATTATTATATATATTATATATATATATATATATAAGTAAAGTAAGTCAACGGGGCGGACTAAAGTCGGTATCAGCCAGTCAGCGAGGGAGTCTATCCCCTTTTCAATAGCGCTAGACCAAGGAGATTGTTTTTAGCACCTGAGGTGGGGCGCCACACCTACCATCAGCTCCTTACTTTACCGCACAGATCCCTGTGCTACTCATACGCTGAGTTGGCGGGGACCGGTATCGAACTAGGAACCTAGCCGAACGCTCTACCGACTGAGCTAACCCGCCCTATATATAAATATATATATATATTATATATAATATATAATATATATAAATGGGGAATCAATCCGACATATGTGGAAATATAAAAAATCACGAAGTATTCCAAAGGATGGATATTTTATTTTGATGGTAATGTCGATGCTATAACGTTTCACTTTTGGCAACCTTCTTCGGGACACGTGGTAGGATCTTGTGTGGAGACGTTAAGTTCCTGCTTGTCGGGTGATGAGCATTGCTAGGCGCGTATTGGCGAAGAGGTGTAGTAGTCGGTGTCATCTAGTGTAGATGTTCTTAATCTTGGGTAGAGGTTTAAAGGAGGGTGAGTTGATTCGATAGGGTTGTTAGGATTGAGGGGTAGTTAGAGGGAAGGAGGTTATGGTTGATACCATGATGTGTACAATGACGAGGAGATAGGGGGAAAACTATGGTCAATTGTTAATACTATTGTGTAGGCGGGTATTGGTGTGACCAAGTTAAAGTATTTGGTTATACTGCTGTTGGAGAGGGTTGATTTTTTCTTTTTTTTTAACGAGTAGCCAACAAAATAATCTGTGGGTTAAATAGATCTGTTTAAGTATTATTCGTATCCGTTAGAAACGTGGGCAAAAAAATCACAAAAAAATGTAAACATGACGTACTAGTAATATCATTCTGGATCAGAGTGGACTGGCGGTAATGGCCATAAAGGGTTACTTTACATTCAATAGATCTCCAGACTGAAGACTTGGAGAGGGGTCTTACCCTTTTGCAGGGGATGTAGCGTATTCAAAACCTTGTCGATTGGGCGTATTTCTTACGTCTGAAATCCTATTGAACGCCTATTCTTACTGGCAATGGTAATGATAGAGAAAGAAGGGAAGTTGAGAGTGATAAAATGAAAGGAAGAGGGAGATTAAGAAAGGAAGAGGGCAGAGAGAAATGAGAGAGGAGTGAAGAGGGGAAAGAAAGAAGAGAAGAAAAAGATCAGAAGAGTGAAAGAGAAAGAAGGAGGGATAAAGAAAGAAAACAAGAAGAGAAAGAATAGAAGAGTGCGAGAGAAATGAGAAGAAAGAAGAAGAAGAAGAAGAAGAAGAAAAGAGAGATAGAGATGAGAGAGTGAGAGAGAAAGAACGAAAACGAGAGAGAGAGAGAGAGAGAGAGAAGAGAAGAGAGTAATATAAGAGGACACGGTTAAAGAAGTGAACAGGAGAATGAAAAAGAAAGAAAGGAAATAGAGAAAGAAGTGAAGAGAAGAAAGAAATGAGGAGGAAATGGACAAAAGAAGAGATGAGAGAGGGGAAAGAGAGAGGGAGAGAGAGAAAGAGAGAGAGAGGGGGATATATGGAGAGAGCCAAAGACAATACAGGAGATAGAAAAATAGAACATGAGGGAAATAAGTGAATGGAAAGAGACAGGAGGGAGAGAGAGAGAGAGAGAGAGAAGAGAAGAGAGAGAGAGAGAAGAGAGAGAGAGAGAGAGAGAGGGGGGATAGGATTGGAAGAACAGGAAGAAAGAAAAAGGAGACAGAAAGAGAGAAAGAAGAGAATATGAAATGAGTGAATGAGAGAATGGGAGGTGGGAGAGGCAGAATTATTGCTCTTGTGCAAGTGCGACAGACGTTAATTAGCTACGAGTGTGATTTTCCTCTTTTCTTGGTTACTTAGAATCAGCCAGTCGAGACTATCCGAATAACTGGTTGCGCGGCCTTTGGCGCAAGCTGGCTGTTTATCCGAAGGGACTTTACTGTATATGTGTTAATAGACACACTTCTAGAGAGTTGTTCAGTAGACAGTGTGTTGTCATAAACTAAGCTTGTGGGTTGCGTGACGCTAAAGTTTACAGCGAAAATGCGTCAAGATTTCCTGTAAATTAGCCATTCATTAGTGGAAACGAAAGAAAGAAAGAAAGAAAGAAAGAAAGAAAGAAAGAAAGAAGCTGCAATTGAAAAATGAAATAAAGACAAATAGGAAAGAAAGAATAGAGAAAAGAAAGAAAAAGAAAAAGGGAAAAATAGAAAGTTGAATGAGAAAACCAAAGAAAGTGAAGAGAAAAAGGTGAAAAGAAAGAAAGAAAGAAAAAGGGAAGAATAGAAAGTTGAATGAGAAAAACAAGAAAGTGAGAAGAAAAAAGGTGAAAAAGAAAACCAAAGAAAGTGAGAAAGAAAAAGGTAAAAACAAAGAAAGTTGAAATAGAACAACAAAGAAAGACAGAAAGAACAAAAAATAAAAGAAACTGAAATTGAAAAAAAGAAAGAGAAAAAGAAAGACAACTGGAATAGAGAAAATAAATAGATATAGAAAGAAAAAGAAGAGTACACCGTTTGAAAGAAATAGAATGACCCATGTTGAAAAGAAAGAAGGTAAGCAAACTGAAATAGAGAGAAAGAGATAAGAAAGAAAGCTGATATTGAAAGATGAAAGAAATACAGAAAGAAGGAGAGTTATAATAGAGAAAGAAAGAAAGAAAGAAAGTTGCAATAGAAAAAACAAAGAATAAAAGAACAAAAATTTGAAATTGAAAAAAAGAAAGACAGAGAGAAATTAGCAAAGTTAGAACAGAGGAACATTAGAGAATGAAGAATACGACGAATGAATAAAATAACATTATCCATACTGAAAAGAAAGAAAGAAAACAGAAATAGTGAAAAGGAAAAGAGAGAGAGAGAGAGAGAGAGAGAGAGAGAGAGAGAGAGAGGAGAGAGAGAGAGAGAGAGAGAGATGAAATTGAAATTGAAAAAATACAGAAAGGAGAACTGTAATAAGAGAAATAAAGAAAGAAAGAAAGAAAGAGAGAAAGAGAGAAAATCGCAACAGAAAAAAATAAAGAGTGAAAGAATAAAAAAAGTTGAAATTGAAAAAAAAAGAAAAAGAAAGAGAGAAATAAAGTTAGAATAGAAAAAATAGAGAAATATTTCAAATGAAAGGAAAAGAATTATCCACGCTAATAAAATAGAAAGAAAGACAGACAGTTGTTAAAAGAAAGAAAGAAAGAAAGAAAGAAAGAAAATGTTATAATAGAAAAAAGAAAGAGTGAAAGAATTAAAAAGTTGAAATTGAAAAAAAATACAAAGAAAGAGAGAAATGAAAAAGCTTAGAATAGAAAAAATAGAGAAGAACCGAGAATGAATAATACGACGAAAGAAAGAAATAGAATTAACCATGCTTAAAAGAAAGAAAGAAAGAAAGAAAGAAAGTTGGAATAGATAAAAAAAACAAAGAGTGAAAGAATAAAAAGCTGAAATTGAAAATGAAAAGAAAGAAAGAAAGAAAGAAAGTTGAAATAGAAAAAAAACAAAGAGTGAAAGAATAAAAAAGCTGAAATTGAAAAATAAAAAGAAAGAAAGAAGAAAGAAAGAAAGAAGAAAGTTGGAATAGATAAAAACAAAGAGTGAAAGAAATAAAAAGCTGAAATTGAAAAATAAAAAGAAAGAAAGAAAGAAAGAAAGAAAAGAAAGTTGGAATAGATAAAAAAACAGAGTGAAAGAATAAAAAGGCTGAAATTGAAAATAAAAAGAAAGAAGAAGAAAGAAGCAAGAAAGAAAGTTGGAATAGATAAAAAAAACAAAGAGTGAAAGAATAAAAAAGCTGAAATTGAAAAATGAAAAGAAAGAAAGAAAGAAAGAAGAAAGAAAGAAAGAAAGTTGGAATAGATAAAAAAAACAAGAGTGAAAGAATAAAAAAGCTGAAATTGAAAAATGAAAAGAAAGAAAAAAAGAGAAAGAAAGAAAGTTGGAATAGATAAAAAAACAAAGAGTGAAAGAATAAAAAAGCTGAAATTGAAAAATGAAAAGAAAGAAAGAAAGAAGAAAGAAAAAGAAAGAAAGAAAGAAAGTTGGAATAGATAAAAAAAAAACAAGAGTGAAAGAATAAAAAAGCTGAAATTGAAAAATAAAAAGAAAGAAAGAAAGAAAAAGAAAGAAAGAAAGAAAGTTGGAATAGATAAAAAACAAAGAGTGAAAGAATAAAAAGCTGAAATTGAAAAATGAAAAGAAAGAAAGAAAGAAAGAAAATTGGAATAGATAAAAAAAACAAAGAGTGAAAGAATAAAAAGGCTGAAATTGAAAAATAAAAGAAAGAAGAAAGAAGAAGAAAGAAAGAAAGTTGGAATAGATAAAAAAAAAAAGAGTGAAAGAATAAAAAAGCTGAAATTGAAAAATGAAAAGAAAGAAAGAAGAAAGAAAAGAAAAAAGTTGGAATAGATAAAAAAACAAAGAGTGAAAGAATAAAAAGCTGAAATTGAAAATGAAAAGAAAGAAAGAAAGAAAGAAAGAAAGAAAGAAAGTTGGAATAGATAAAAAAAAAAAAGAGTGAAAGAATAAAAAAGCTGAAATTGAAAAATGAAAAGAAAGAAAGAAAGAAAGAAAGAAAGAAAGTTGGAATAGATAAAAAAAAAAAAGAGTGAAGAATAAAAAAGCTGAAATTGAAAAATGAAAAGAAAGAAAGAAAGAAAGAAAGAAGAAAGAAGTTGGAATAGATAAAAAAAACAAAGAGTGAAAGAATAAAAAAGCTGAAATTGAAAATGAAAGAAAGAAAGAAAGAAAGAAAGAAAGAAAGAAAGAAAGAAAGAAAGTTGAAATAGATAAACAAAAAACCCAAAAAACAAAGAGTGAAAGAATAAAAAAGCTGAAATTGAAAGAAAAAAAGAAAAGAAAGAGAAAAATAAAGTTAGAACAGAGAAAAAAATTCAAGAATGGAGAATACAACAAATGAAAGAAATAGAAACTTCATGTTAAAAAGAAAGAACGAATGAAAGAAAGAAAGAAAGAAAGAAAGAAATCCGAATTGATAAAAAAAAACAAGAACTGATCTAATCAAGGGAGGTAAGAGGATCAAGTGTCAAGTTTCGTTGGCATTCTCGTTTGTCTCTTGTATTTCTTGACTCGATCGCAATGGCCACTTCTCCATCACTTCCGACACGGATTTGGATTTCAGCCTTGAGCAATGTGACGTGTGTTATGCCTCCACTTCCTGTCGCCATAACTTAAAACAACTTCGCTCAATACCTTATGTGTGTGTGTTGCCCATCCGAATCGGAGAGAACAAAATCAATTGCTCAACCCTGCCGGATATTGCTTCGGGCAGTTGTTGGCAAGAATTCGCTTCAAGTCAGTTCAACATGACGGCAATGCGTTCAAGTCTCTCCATCAATTTGATTCAGAAGTTTGCTCTTCATTGACGCTGTTTAGTTGAAATATTTCATTTCAAATGAAATATATACATATGTGTGAAAAGTAGTCACTGGGAAATTGGGAAAACTCGATGAGAATAAATAAACTTTATTTCTGGTTGATTAATTGATTGATTATAATGGCATATCAACACGTCTTGGGTTATTTTATGTCTACTGGTCAGTGAATTGCGGTGGTTGTACATTCGTATTTACATTTTTTGAGTAGTTGTGTTGAAATATTTTTGTATATAAGGCATGGGGCAAATGGTCACTTCTATTTATAGACTGGCCTATGAGCACGTGACCTGAGAAAGATTCCTATTGTCCAATCACTGGCAGTGCTGCTGCTGCTGTTGTTGTATTTATAGAGGTCTGATTCTTAACCTTGGCTCATTGCTATTTGGATTATCTTGGACGTCGGACTTACAAAGAATACTATAACACCGGATTCTTATTGGCTTGCTTACTTACTTACTACATCTGGAACCAAGGATGGCGGCCAGATACTCAACAAGTTGTTTCTTTTAAAAAATTGTACACAATTATTTGATATATAGTATTCCTGGTAAACACATCTATTTGACTCATTGATGTGACCTAAACACGCACTACCACTTCGAGTGGATCTGGGAGTAATGGCAATAATAGGATACTTGACACTCTCTAGAGCTTCAGAACTGGGGTTGTTTCTTAGGATTTTTTTTTGCACGTGGTCCTATCGAATACAAATATTCTTTTAAACAGTTGATCTATATTTGAACCATAAATGGGGCCCTAACAGGTTCGAGTCAGTGTGGACCTGGAAGTAATGGCACTGATTATGCAACCAGTCTAATAAAAGAAAAACTGATTGTACACCTGTTTACGTAATAGACCTTGTGTCACATCGTACTATATATATATATATATATATATATATATATATATATATATATGGGTTAGGAGGTTGATTTTAGAAGGCTATCACAATGCAGTTTGGAATAAATAAAAATAATAATACGGTAACAATGGTGTTGTGTGTTGACCTGTATTTTTATAATAATAATAATAATAATAATAATAATAATAATACAGGTCAACACACAACACCATTGTTACCGTATTATTATTTCTTATTTATTACAAACTGCATTGTGAGAGCCTTCTAAATCAACCTCCTAACCAATACATACACAATGCTTCAAGCAAATTATGAAACTCTCTTAATATATATATATATATATATATATATATTATATATATATATATATACATATATATATATATGATTTTGAAATACAAGCGAACCACCAAATCCCGGTAAAATGGCCACAGAGTGAAAGTGAAGGAATGCAAATCGCTGTAAAATACCAGAACCTAGCTGGAGAGTTCAAAACGTTAGGTTGCAGAACATTAAGTGACGGTGAACTTGGATAGGAGACTGGGGGCTGGGGAAACATCGGATAGAAGACTTGCTGTCACTCAAACTCCAGTCTAAAACCACCAGTTTGAACTTGTGTGAAAAACACGCAAGAAACAATTAATAAAATTATATCTATTATAATATTAAATTTCTGCGTCTGTTTGTTTGTAACTGAATTATCAAAACGTCGCTGCCTGTAGGTTTTAATGTTCAATAGTTTAATTAATTAGGATACACGCATTAATTGAATTCCAATTTATTTCGACGTGAATTAAACAAAAGAAACACTGCCATGTCCTATAAAATACAGGAACAAGCAAGTCTAGTTAAAGTACATGGAGAACAAATTGAAACAATAAATGATAAGTGAATGCAGTACAACTGAGTGGGGAAGGTGATCCTCTGGGAATTGTGCAACCAATTAAAATTTGACCATAATAACAAATAGTATATGCACAAACCAGAATATATAGTCTCTGGGAAAACAAGACCATATCAGCCAGTGGGACTTAGAATACGCTGACTGTCTCCCTTGCAGAGGTATAAGACACCTCCCTCCCCTAAAAAGACGGGTGTGTCCCAGGTATGACGCCAAAATGCATCTGGACTTGTTACGTAGTGCCTTTTCTTGGACGGCACTAAATATCTATATATGTTATATACTTTCTTACGTCTTCTTACTCTTGTCGTCTATTCTTCTGGCCGGATCTGGTATATCTTCTAAGGTCTCGTCTAGTCTTCTATTGAGGGTTCCGGGTTTGGTTTCTGTTGCTAGGGATTTCTTGTTATCAGAAGCCTTGTGCTATTGTTAGCTTTTAGTAATAACAACAAGACTTCGATTTACAATGATGTTACTTTATTCCATAAACCCCAGACCAGACAATGCGCGCGGAGACTCACATCTTGATAGCTTCGCTTCTAAGTCCTAACTCTGCAACTGACTAACTGCGTTGCTTACTCCTTAAACCGGAAGGGGCTTTCTATCGGGGTTCCGTTTCTCACGGTTCTCCCCAGAACGCAAGGTGAGAGTGAGGTCAAGCATTGTCACTCACTCTCAAGGCCATCAGCTGTACTGATCGCCATAAGGATTTGTATACTACCTTAAAAAGATATTAGGGATCCATAATTATGTAACAGACTGAAGCTCAAGTTTTGAAGCTCTATGAAGCGTGGTGTATTCCTCATTGCCATGGCTCCCGGGTTCAATCTGACTCGAAGTGATAGTGCTTGTTAAGATCCCATCTGTGTGTCAAATAGATTTGTTCGCTAAGAATACTTGATATCATATAACCGCGCACAAGAAAACTCTTAAGTAACAACCACACAATAAATGTGCCAAGACCGCGATTCCCTAACCACTCGATATAAAAAAACCTAGGACGAGTTGACATGCCATTAAAACCAATTAATCAAAATGAGATAACCTAATTCAAACCAGGGACCGGATTATAGTTTCAGTTAATAAAAGGGAGAGAAATTGTTCCAGCAGAACACAATAAATGAAAGTGAAAAATGGAATAAATACCTGCACCTTGCTAGAAAGCTGAGAAACCTATGGAACATGAATTTAACTGTTATAATAATCATAGTTAGAGTACATGGTATAATACCGAAGGATCTGGAAAAGAAACTAGGTGAATGGAAAATCTGAGAAAGAATCGATACCTTCTAAACTACAGCACTACTATGTTCAGCTCCATTTTACCTCCACTTTCGGATTATACCCTTGAAAAATCTATAAAAACCATCATCTCACAATTATTGTTCTTCTACAAAGATAGTTTTGTTATTAAATAACCCACGAAGGTTAATATGCCATTAAAGAAAGAAACCAAACCAACCCAAAGCAAAACCGGACATGGATTCCTGACTTTTACATCACTATTGCCAATTTTAATTTTCGTTTGTTTAATGGCATATCAAAATTCGTTGGTTATGTAATATAATACCGTCCTTGTAGAATAGCAGTCCTACTTAACCCATTGGATGGGATACGAGGATATTCATACCTTTCCCAAGGGTATGTTCGAAAGTGAACATAAGAGTTCGAAATCATTTACGTTAACCACTCCTTCACGGGAACTTCCCCCTTCCAATTTTATATTCTACATATAATTTTATTATATTTATATATATATATATTATATATATATATATATATATATACCATGTACAGTCAAAATCGATCAAAAAAATCCTTCAGCAAGACACGCTGAAAATATGAAAGTAATAGTGTAGGGTATCGTAGCAGAGAAGACGCTTTTCTGTAGTTACTGTTATATTGTTTGAATTGCACAAACTTGTCTTTAACACATTATTTCTTGTTTTCTATGAATGTGTACTCTTAACCAACTTAATTCCATTGATATGTAAAAAGATATTAATTTTAATTCGTATTTATTGTTTAAATAAGCAATGACTCTCTTAAACTTTATTCCAACTCCCCCCAACCCTCCCTCTGCCACGTACGGTCAAATCCTAAAAAAAAAAAAAAATCCTTCGGCAAGCTGAGAATATGAAAGTAATAGTGTAGTGTAGCGTAGCAGAGAGACGCAGTTACTGTTATATATTATATATATATAATATAATATATATATATATATATATATATAAGATTTTTGGATGTTTGTTTTTTAGAAGCATTGTTGAATAAAGTATATATCATATTTTTGCTTGAAGGAAATTACAATGCATGTATGGCATAAAATTCGATACTTTTTTTTTTTTTTTAGAAAATGAACTTGAAAGTGTAATCCGAGCGATCCTTTGCCGGGATTACACTTGTCAAGTTCATTTTCTATTTAAAAAAATAAAACGTATCGAATTTTATGCGATACATGCATTGTAATTGCCTTCAAGCAAAAATATAATAGAATATATATATATATATATATATATTCCAAGTTGGTATGCTACTAGCCCCCCTCTCTCTCTTTGTATGACTTATTTTACTGACTGTTGATGACTAACATGTCTTTTTTTTTCATTTCTCTTTGCAGATAGCAAAACGAGCTTCACGCGTGCGTGTAGCCTTTTTCCGATGACAGACAACTGTAACACAGTTAAGGAGGAGGGCAACAGTGTAAAATTCTGTTACACGAGCTGTGACACGGACGGCTGTAACACAGCCGCCCCGTCCGGCATGACGCCATGTCACGGGATTACCTCGAGCCTCGTCATCATTCTTCTCCTGGTCAGTGTCAACAACATGCTGAATCTATGACCGACCCTTCCTGGGGATCTGGATTACCTCCCTTGAATTCACCATGTTTGTTGTTTTGTTTTTTTTTTACATTTTTTTATTGAGTGACTGATTAAATTGGAGAAAATGAAAAGAAAAAAAATATACAAAGACTCTGTACATTATCAAGATTGATGAATATACTCGATTTTAGCCGAAGTTACCAAACGATAAATATTTAGGTGAAATTACTTGATGACATGATTAAAAAAAAAGAAAATGGATCTATCCATATCTATATCGATTAATAAATGTGGATAAACGCAATTTTACGAGGCAATAATAATAGCATTTTTTTTTTCAAATAATAATTTTATAACTAAAATAAAAAAAATCAATATGCAATTATCACAGGTTTGATAAGCATATTTTGATATTTATCAATGTCTTTTGATGAAAACATAAGAAAAAAATAAGCGTTTTCATTTATTTGGATGTATCTAATTAAAATTTGATGCTTCTTAAAATTTAACTCTGCTATTTTAGACAGTTTATATAGAACTTTAAATTAATAGCGTCGTCTTACTTGAAATTAAAAAATAAAAGAAAGAATAAGATGGGATCTTGTAATTCTATCAACTATTTTTCATCCTGATTATTTTAAAGGGGCGGTAAAAGAAATGATTAAAATTAAAACGAGGCTGAACCAGGTATTTCTTTGAAAAAAGAACAAAAATACAAAAAAAAAATCCAATAAAACAAAGCAAAATAGCATCTTATAATTCTATTTTGATTATTTTTAATAAGCGGTAAAAGAAAAATATATATAATTAAAACGAGGCTGAAACTGGTATTTCTTCGAAAACAAAAACAAGATGGCGTTTTACAATTCTATCTTTTCATCTTGGTTATTTTTAAGAGGCGGGTAAAGAATGAATTAAAGTGAAAACGAGGCTGAACAAAGTATTTCTTCGAGAAAAAAAAATGCCATCTTACAATTTTATCTTTTCATCTAGATTCTTAAGATGCGGGAAAATAAAGTATTATAATTAAAACGAGGCCGAACCAGGTATTTCTTCGCAAAAACCAACATGGTATCTACAATTTTACCTTTTCAACTTTGTTATTTTCAAGAGGTGGGTAAAGAAAGAATTACAATTATAATGAGGCTGAACCAGGTATTACTTCGGAAAAAAAACTCCCCCCATAAAGAATAAACCATCCAGCACACACATACGCACGCACACGCATACATACACTAAAAAAAACTTTCTTCATTAATATTTTAAGCAATATACAAATGTTCTTAAATAATTCTTAAAAAACATAAATCTCTTTTTTCTCTTGTTTCTATCGATTCCTCCAACGCCATCTTTGATAGCCACGTTACAAGCCTTTATCTCTTCAACTAATATGGATAATGCATGTGGTTTGTTTTTTGAGACTTTAAAACGACTCCTTATCTTGTATAACCTAATATATGAGAATATCTTGTTTTTATTTGCAGGATGAGATTTGTTTTTTTGTAATTCGTAAAGAAAACGCATACAGAATTAGACATTTGAAGAAGAAAATATTACGGTTAATTTAATATTAACAGCTTCGGTGTGTAACAGAAAATCCGTTTTTGAAGCGTGCAATTTAAAAAAAAATCGTATTATAAAGTGTTACATTTTTTTATATTACTAACAACATAAAAATTGTAATAAAAAGTGATTTTTCCGAAATAAAAAAGCTGTTTTGAACTGAAAAAATATTGTTGACGTATTGAAATAAAAAGACAAACGAGGTAATAGTTTGACTTGAAGCTTTATTCAAATATAACTCAAATAGGTTAGTTAAGGTGGAGATTCTTTTAATGTAAATAGATGATTGAAACAGGGGGAGACAACTACGATTGACTTCACCCTCTATTCATTTCCTCCATTTTCGCTTTAAAATATTCTTGCATTCCAAACGACCCGTTAAAAATACTGGCACTATTATTATTATTATTATTATTATTATTATTATTATTATTCGAGTTTTACACCTTTTTAACTGGTGTCTTTTTTTTTTCACTGAAAGAGTGATAACAAGTCTCCTCAGGTCTCCAGGACTCTTCTAAGTATTTTAACTGATTTTAGCAGTGCCGTGGTCTGGATGGTCTTGATTCTTCCTCTGATCTCCAAATTCCCCACTCTCTTTTCCAGACCTTTAAGACCGTTCTAAGGGCACCAACTACAATTGGTTTCCTCGTCACCTTCCTCTTCCACATATTTTCAGGTCTCTGGCAAGATCCAAAGAATTATTATTATTATTATTATTATTATTATTATTATTATTATCCTTTGATTTTCTTTTCTTTAAGTGAACAGCTATTTCTTAGCCAGGGACCTTAATGTGGTAATCACATAATGACAAGTAAATGACAGCTTGAATATTACATTATTATTCATATATGAATAAAACTCAATTATATATATATATATATATATATATATTAATATATATATATATATGGTATACACATATACATGACTGAGTTTCATTTGTTTATAGGGACATAAATCTCCAGGGGATGGGCGTAAAGGAGGTGAAAGCAATCTCCCGCACTTCGCATAGGTTAGGCTTTTCAAGTATGCTGTTGTTAAATGCGCCGGCCTTCTTTTTGAGTAGTTCCAGTGCTCCAACAACTACTGGTATGATTTCATTTTTGTTATTCTTATTTTTTTTTTCAGCTGTCACATTATTCCATTTTACACTTCCACATCTTTATGTTTGGAACTGCTTTTCAAATTCTTTCAAGCAATGTTTCGATCAGCTGGGGCAGACTTATCTACCAGGAGACATGCTTCATTATTATTATTATTATTATTATTATTATTATTATTATTATTATTGAAATGCTTACTGTCTTTGGCGTTCTAAGTCAAAAGATAAACTAATAAATGGTAACAAAAGTCCCATAAGTATATAAAAGAAAAAAAAAGAAAGGAAATGAAAAAAGAAATTCTTCACATTAAATAAGCAAACATTAAAAAATAAAAAAAAAAATAACATTTCCGTATTACTCAACTGGCTAATAACACGAAAAAAAAATGGTTGTCATTTAAAAAAATAAAGACTTATCTTCATCATTTTTTGTTAGTATATCCTAAGCTTAGCTTAGTTTGGCACAAGGCCTCATTACTGGAGCACCTACTGAGTATCAAACTCACAACGCTAGCGAATTGGTTCAAGTAATGAACTTCCTAAGCATCAAGCTATGCTGTCTATATATATCTACTAAGCTTAGCTTAGTCTGGCACAACGCTAAAATAAATGGGCACCCAGTGAGGATCGAACTCTCTATAAGAGTAGTAGTCTACGAGATGAGTTTAAGAACTATTGATACACAGGGCGCCCCAAATATTTACTAAGCTTAGCTTAGTTTAGTCTGGCACATGGCCACCAGTGTTGGGGGACCAAGTGGAGATCGAATACGTTACACAAGCGAATTGTCTGCGTGGCTAGCTTGCGAAATATCGTCTACGGCAGGCGCCATTTTTGTTTGTCTTTTTTTAAAATTCATTTTAATAATGTGTTGTTTTACTTTTGTTTTTTTTTATTTTCCAATAAAAAACATTGTCTACATCGAGATTTTGGACTTTTTTTCTATTTTTGTAACTGTGTTTGAATTAAATTTAAATTAAATTCCAATATTTAAATTAAATTTAATTAAAGCGAAGTTATCTGTCTTTTATCAAGTTTTTTTTTTTTACTTTCTCATCTCTTTTACTAGAATTATCATTCGGTCACGGCTAATTTGAAAAAAAAAGTATTATATAGTTACACGAACCAAAATCCGCCCTGTCGGCTGGGGCTTTAGAATGCACCGACTGCACCTCTGCAGAGGGGTAAGACTCCCCCAATGGGGCCACCTGTTGGCCGTGGGTGGCGAACCGTGATGCTTAAGGATAGAGCCCAGGTGGATAAACAGTTCATGACATGCAATACTCCAGCAAAGGATGGCTCGATGTGTAGAATACCGTACAGACTGTTTCGACTTTATTAAGTCTCATCAGCGGTATATACTAACGATTTCCCTCCGACAGAAATCGAAACCGGGACCTCAGCAGACACAGTGAAACACTAGTGAAACACTTTATCGCCTCGGCCACAGTACACAGTTGACCATCCTAGCGAAATTAAGCTTGTCAAATGATACTACACGCCTCTACCATAATAGGTAAGGGGGCGTTATTGAGAGAATAATAACATATATATATATATATATATATATATATATATATAGTGGTACCTTGACTTATGAGTGATCCAACTTACGAGTTTTCTAAGTTACGAGCTGTCAATGACTCGTTATTTCTTTTTTGCTTTAGGATTTTCATTCAGAGAGATATGGTCATTACAATCTAGACATATCAGTGCTTTTTTGATAAAAGTTATAGTTGATAAACTTGGTCAGTTGCCATTATTTGTATTTTGTATATTTCAGAATTAGCTTCATTATAATGATTCAATTCTTTTTTTTTAATCTATGCTATTATAACATAAAAATAGCATGTTATATGGAAATTTTGTTTCTTAGTGTGTTAAAATACTCTCACTTAAAGAATAAAGCAATTTTAATCTGAATAATAATTTAATAATAATAAGATTTTTATTTTGTTTATTTTTTTTATAGAAGCATTGCTGAATAAAGTATATATATTAAATATTTTTTATATTTTTGCTTGAAGGCAATTACAATGCGAATATCGCATAAATTCGATAATTATAGAAGATAACAATGACATGTGAATTTCACAAAGAATTACTCGGCGTGTAGAATATCGTACAGACTGTTTCATCAGCGATATATAGTATATGTCGCTGATGAGATATATAGTATATATTGCTGATGAGACTTAATAAAGTTGAAACAGTCTGTACGATATTCTACACGCCGAGTAATTCTTTGCGAAATTCGCTTGTCATTGTTATCTTCTATAATTATCGAATTTATGCGATATTCGCATTGTAATTGCCTTCAAGCAAAAAAAAAAAAAAATAATAATAATAATAGTCTGATGTCTGCTCATCCTAATCACTATAATTTCTCAAAAGAGATAAACTAATAAATATCATTTACTTTCTCCATTTACAATTGATTATAATATAAATTATAAGATACAATGTGGCTTGACATTGATATTTACAGAATAGTTTAAATTATATAAAAGTGGTAACCTTAGCAACGCATCTATTGGCATCCATGAAAGAGGATATTATGATGAATATTCAAGGCAAAATATTCACAAATTTATCTTAAACCTGGGGTAAATTTTCTTAAAAACATGGAAATTGTTTATATTAATTAAGACCAACCTAAGTTCAATGGAAGATAAATGAATGTTCATCTGTTTATTGTATATCAAAAATTAAATGATTTATGAGCTGTTATATAGTGGTAATGATGCTTCGGCCCCGAAACCATGCCTGAACCCAGAGTCATCATCTGATGAAGGCTTTGTTGGTTGCAATGCTACTGTGTAAATAGCAGTCATTGTATGAAGATTATAAATAGTATTTTTCCTTGGCGTAATAAATTTTGAAACTTAGAAGATTTTAGTGAACTTATTAACTTAAACTTATCTTAAACACGCTCGTATCTCAAATTTGAGATAAGAGCGTGTTTAAGATAAGTTTAAGTTAATAAGTTCATTAAAATCTTCTAAGTTTCAACATTTATTACATCAAGGAAAAATATTATTTATAAAAAGCTCATAAATCATTGAATTCTCTTTTATTATGTCCATATACAGTACAGTGCTATTTTTCTTATTAAAAAAAAAACGTAAAAAAATTAGTGTTTTTTTTGTGGGGCGGGTGCGGCTCGAACGGATTTGTAGTTTGCGAAATTGATTAGATCAATCTCTTTCTCCAACGCCAAGGTCAGACGACAAACCTTTTCGTCCCGCAACAATATTCCAGCATTCAACTCATTCACAGCTTCGAAGCATCTTGACCCACCCTTCTCTGTCCTACTTGGTTTTATGTACAGTGATCTGAGAAAAGTTTGCATACGTGCAAATTTATTCTCGCCCTTTCTCTTGGCTTCGAGATCACACTTATTTAAATGTTAGTGCCAAGACAGTCATATTTTTCTTTTCCACTCTCATCTTGTAAGCCAGACAAGTTCGCACCGGCTTTGCACCACGAGGTAAGTCTCCTCTCTCGCTACATGATTAACGGTATTTCAACTTATATCAGTGAGGAAAATTGATTTGATATACAAGGAAACTGAATTACAAGCAGAACGAATTAAACTCGTAAATGAAGGTACCACTGTATTACCAAAATTATATTGACTAGTACAAAATAAAAAACACCCTCCGGGCGATGTAATAATAGATTTTTTGAAACATATTGCCCGAGGGATGGGAGTAAAAAATTCAATGTCAGCGAGTTTGTACCCTAAGTAAGTAAAATCATCAAATTCATTAAAGGATTAAAAAATAAAACAATTTGAAATGTACACTTTAATTATGTATTAAAATAAAACAAACTATATACAGATATATAATACCAGTCATCTATTTATTAAAACTTGTTTTAAAAAACAATGAGGACTGTCTAATGCTGCCTGTTCAAATTTTGAGTATTTATTCTATGTTATGACGATTTTGGGTAATTGACGTAGGCAGTGACGTAATTTTTGTTACAGACAAAAACCGGAAGCGAATCTCCATTATTAATAGATACATAAAACTATAACGTCTGTACCACTCAACCTCCTGTTTTGTTTTCAGTTTGCGTGCTTTATTGATAATTCATTTCGGTATTAATCTTTTATCATGATTTCCTGGAAAACACCTCTGCAACAACAGAATTTGTACTAGCAGTTTCGTGCTGAGTGTTTGCAGTGATACAATATTGAAAGTTGCTGCCACTATTAAGAAGCGATAGAAATTACCATGCCTGCAATTGTTTGAATATTTTAACCTTTTCATGTTTCTGCGTGTAAAAAAAACCCCTACTCACGATTCTCGACTCTTATGTGTGGAAAAAAATATTTGAGGTGGCCCTCTACTCACATGGATGGCATCGTCTGGAGTGGCAACGTCTAAAATGAAATATCGAAGGCAGGATCTGTACCTGACCGGAAATTATACCTTTTTACCGGGAGGAGATATGCCCAGGTCTGCCTTATATATAAATAGACTTCAAATGCGAGAGGCAGGTCACTTGATAGTTTGATGTTGTACTGATCACATTGTTACCGGACCAGTCTTCTTGAATCATTTGATATTGTATACCGATCACAGCGTTACCCGAACATTTGAGATTGATATTCTGAAAGATCTGACTTTTACCCTTTGAAGGATTTTTAATTGACCACTTGATAGTAACAGAGGGTCGTGAAACCGGCATTGTTTCACAAAAGTTAGGATATTTGGACCATATGACATTTAGGCACCCCTTTTGCTTTGCTGATTCATAAGTACATTTTTTATTTACACCGTCAACATCCGGTTGTTTGTTAACATACGATTTTAGAGGTTTTTGTTAATTATATATATTTACTAACCCCTCCGCACGAGCAGGATGCGACACAAGGCCAGTTTCTTAAGCGGAGTTCAACAGGTTTGAATTCAGAGTTTTCCTTCTCCTAGACCGGTTGCCTAACCAAGGTTAAAGAGCCCAGTCTGCCTACTATTTACCCATAGCTGGAGGGAGAGTAGGATTCATATCTTTCCCAAGGGTATTAGCGCTAAGTGAAATAATTGCCACGTCCAGGATTTGAACTCGGATCGACGAGTCCATTTCCCATGTCTTTAACCATTACACCACGCACTTTCTACGTTTTTATTAATTATAAAACTAACCCCTAACCCTAACAAACAACCAGATGTTGACGGTGTAAATGAAAAAATGTACTTATGAATCATCAAAGCAAAAGAGGTGCCTAAAGGTCATATGGTCCGGATATTTAACCGCGGACACTATGCACTTTTCATACCCTCATGGTCGAAAGGTCTTTCGACACTATGAGTAAAAAAATAAAGAACCATCTTTTTACTCGAGAAAAATGATATTCTGCAATATATTCATCTGATTGTTATATTTGTTAGTATTTTCTACTGCCATTTTGACTTCTTCCAAAGAATCTTTTTAATTCCTGCGAGTTTTCTATTGGTCGAAGCACACTTGATACTCTTCTTTTGATATGGTTTGCTTTCTTTGTTTAATGGCAAATGAAACTTCGCGGGTTATTTAATGCCAACGCCATTCTTTCTAAGAGAACAATAGCAGTACTATTTAACCCAGAACTGGGGGGTGAGGAGGGTTCATACCTGATCCGAAAGTGAATGTAATAGAGCGACTGGAGTTCGAACTCGTTTATTACGATGTTTTAGTCCAGCACGTTAACCACCATGTCTCGGGACCCCCTCACCTCAAGGCACTTAGTTATTATACCTTCATATTAAAGTAAGGAGCTGATGGTAGGTGTGGCGCTCCATCTCAGACGCCAAAACAATCTCCTTGGTCTAGCGCTATTGAAAACGGGATAGACTCCCTCGCTGATTGGTTGATACCGACTTTAGGCCGCCCCGACGACTTTACTTTACTTATTACTTACTGACAAATATTTATATATAAACTATTACATGATTACAGATTCGAATTGTATATTGAGTAATACATGTTACATATCATAAAGATAGTTAAGTTGGAGTGTCCTATTGTCGGTGTCAACCGGCCAGCGAGGGAGTTCATCCCCTTTTCACTAGCATTAGACAGAGAGCTTGTGTTGCGTCTTAAGTGAAGCGCAACATAAACCGTCAGCTCCCAATACTAATGTACAGATCAGATTGCCCAAGGTGTACTGCTCATACACTGAGTTGGCGAGCAACGGTATCGAACTCGGAACTTTGTGGTTCCTAGTATTGTTTACTCTTTACCTGATATATTTTCTCTTTACCTGGTTTCCATAACCTTTTAACATCGCCCTTTACCTTGGGTCTTTTTTATTTAACTATCGGTTTAGGTCAGTCGATAGAGCGTTCGACTAGGAACCACAAGGTTCCAGGTTCGATACCGGCTCTCGCCAACTCAGTGTATGAGTTATACATGAATTTGTTCGGTAAAGTAAGGAGCTGATGGTAAATGAGGCACCCCACCTCACAACGCTAAAACAATCTTCTTTGTCTAGCGCTAGTGAAAAGGTGATAGACTCCCTCGTTGTCAGGCTGATACCAACTTTATGCCACCTCGACGAGACTTTAGGCCACCTCGACGAATTTACTTTTACTTATGGGTTACATTATTAATTTAACTATGAATTAAATAGTACCACAACTGTTGTTCTACAAGGATGTATTTGGCATTAAATAAACCACGAAGATTAATATGCCATTGTAAGATGAAAGCGATATTATACTTGAAGATACAAACTCCGACAAAGGTTTGATAAACAAAACATTTAATACGTATACAGCACATGGATAAAAGGGTACATAATACAATGTGTACGTAAATAAAGATAAAGACACATTCATGAATGGTAAAAAGATATACATAAAAGCCACAGACATGAGACTAGGGATAGTCCATGCTGTGTGAATAACTTACAGTAATGTAAGGGGGTACGAAGCCCCAACGAGAAGGGGTAGACCTTAACTAACCCATGTGTCTCGTAGTCGAGCAACCGGAAAAGAGAGAGAAGCGTTTGAATCAGGCGCTTAAATAATATAGCCCCTGGTGAGAACAAGCGACAACTCAGCGGGAAGATAATCCCTACCAAAAAACCTAAGTGCTCCCAGGTAAAAGATATTAATGGGTTACAGGTTAAATCTAGCCGACATAAACCAAACGAACTAGCCTCGGTAAGTCTATGCTTTCTGACTGAGCCATGCATTCCAAATTAAGTCGCTAATAGGGCCGAGCGCAAAGCGGCGAATTCACTAGTATATATAATGCAGATTCAAGACCAACGATTTTGATATAGAAATGTATGGAAATTACACTGAAAAACCAGACAGTAATGCTTTGTCGGTTGTTAAAAATTACCGTAGACACTACTGGAAAAAATAGAGCCATTAAATGTATAATACAAAGGTATCACTAATTGTTTTACTATAGAAAGGCATTGAAAATCAAGAAAAAATATTGTATGTTGTTGGGAATTAACGAAAGC
Organism: Doryteuthis pealeii; assembly: GCA_023376005.1. Classification (NCBI taxonomy): domain Eukaryota; kingdom Metazoa; phylum Mollusca; class Cephalopoda; order Myopsida; family Loliginidae; genus Doryteuthis; species Doryteuthis pealeii. Next base: position 28,146,886 of record CM042163.1, on the reverse strand, counting down.
ATTATTGTCAGAATGGACCTATTATATACGTAATATGCGGAGAAAAATCAATTTTCCGTGTCTATTTTCCGACTATCGATCTGGTGTTTAGACACTTTTCTTGCTTATTTATGAAAGACGTTTTCGCTTTCTTTGTGGCTTTTTTATGGCTATTGTCGTAAAATGTCGTAAAATTCCGTCGGCATTTCCATTATTTATGTCTCTCATTATTCTAAGCTTCTTGATAGACTGTGAACGGCTCTTTATATCAGACTTATTTAGGCCGACTGTGGCCAGGAATGATTACACTTTGACGAAGTTACTTTCAATAGCAGAAAATGTTCAGCTGTTCTTTACTACCAAGATATAGCAAGAAATAGAAATACACACACCCACAACCACAACCAAATCTCGGTTCGACGATCTAAACCAGGAATCTTCGACATTGGACTGTATCACCCTTCCTCTTGGATGAGGGGTTGAAATTTTTAATTTTAAAGGGGTGGTGAATCAAAAAGGTTGTCACGTGATCAGAATGTCCCGAAGGGGCAACAGGTACATTGGTCACAAAAGTCACGCGTGATTAATTCCAGCTAGCAGAGCTACCCGACGTTGCCCATGATTTAAAGAGTTATAAAAACAAATTTCTTATCTATAACCATATATAGATTAATAAGATATTTTCTATATATTTGTTTTATTATCTTTTTTTTTTTTATATATATTCTTGTTTTTAAGTTATTTATTTTTATCATTAGTATTACTTAGCAACATAAAACACCCTCCAGGCATCGTAAAATTAACTTTTGAAAGACATTGCCTGAGATGGTGGGAGTTAAAAATTCAATGTCAGAGGGTTTGTATCATAAGTAAGACAAATCCTCATATATATTAAAGGAGTAAAAAAATAAAAAAAATAAAACAATTTGAAATGAAAACTGAGCCCCGTCCCTCTCAAATAAAATGTTGCGTGCATGTAATAATCAAACAATTATTCTGAATATTTTTCACATCAATTTTCCACAAAATCGTAGGTATTTATTATTTTGTAAACTTTTTAGTTAACTTCTTGTTACTGTAAAAAAAAAAAAAGAACGAGAGTAAAAAACAATTTTTAAAATTGCTTACTCAAATTTTGGGTGTATATAACATAAGAATAGTATGACGTAATCTGTGACGTAGAGCTATGACGTAGTTTTTGTTACAGACAGAAATACAGACAATCTCCATTATTAATAGATTCGTATTTTCTTCTTTTTATTCTTTATTAATTTTTCTCTTTAATCATTTTTAATCATTTTTTAATATATCATTGATTTATATCCTTATTTATTTTTTATTTATCTTTTCCTATGGAAAATAAAACGTAAGAAGGTTTTTAAACTCCAAAAATAGTGTGTGGATATTATAAAATGTTGATATTGCTGGTCACCACCAATTTTCTCTATAATAAGCCGCGGGTTCGGTCTTTGTACAAACATATATACAAGCAGTCCTAGAGAGAGCTCAACTCCCCAGCTTGTACTCTCTACTGAGACAACGTCGTCTTCGATGGTTGGGTCATGTACGTCGGATGGATGATGGACGATTCCCGAAAGACATCCTCTATGGAGAGCTTACATCTGGTAAAAGACAGATTGGTCGCCCCCAGCTGCGATTCAAGGATGTCTGCAAGAATGATCTCAGGTGCTTTGGCCCTTCCAGCTGGGAAAATTTGGCTCAGGACCGCCCTCGGTGGGGCAGAATCTCCGTAGAGGACTGTTTATGTCAGAAATCACCCTGACACAACACCATGAAGCTAAGAGGTCCAGAAGAAAGCAGCGGCAACAAAGCATCATCATCTACAGGGACAGCCTTAAAATGCAAAATCTGTGGTCGAGAATGTTTTTCAAACATCGGACTTTACATTCACAGGAGGCGCTGCAAATTCAGGGGCACATAAAAACTTAATCATAGTCTTCCGAGACTGAAATGCCAATGATTATTGATGATATACAAACAGTCAGACAGAATTGGATATGGCATTAAATAATCCGAGATGGTTGATATGCCATTAAACAAAGAAACCAAACCAATTGGTTAATACTCTTAGTTTTGTAAATCTGCTTTGACAGTAAGTTTCCAGATCAAGTAGAACTATCTAAAAAGAATTTTTAACTAGCAGGACCTGTGGATATACCACAGTATGATAATTTAATAATTACAAGGTTTGATATGTCTCCTTAAGACCTATTGCAAATAGTTCAATATGTAAAAAGTATAATAATCTTGATTTAACTCTCTCATTTCTTTCTTTCTTTCTTTCTTTTCATCTTTTCATTATGTTCGATTGAAACAGATTAGTGTTATTGTTTGTGCGTGTCTCACTTTCTTTCTTATTATATTTTTATATAACATGTCCTTTTTCTTCCCTTTCTTTAAAAACAGAATGGTCCATTATTTAGCTGAGGTGACGACACTCGTAAGTAATAAGTATCCAGTGGATAAGCAACACGAGATAATCAGGATTTATATTTTATCTTGGGCGGTCTCATTTTTAACCAGAGAGTGTTGCAAGATTTAACGGCCGTACAATAAAGGAACACGAGTATTAATATATAGATTTGAATTGTATGACGATGTGATAAGGTCATTGGAAAGTGGAGACAGCATTCTATGCAGTTCAAGTATTAATTTTTAAAACTGGTTACCTGTTAACACCTCTGGGAACTCTTGACTCAAGATCAACTTCAGCCGTTTTACAATCTCAGAGATTTTTGCCAGTGATCAATTCTATTGTTTTTTCCTCTCTATATATAACAATGGTAAAGTTTTATTTGTAAATTGTGCACTACAACAGCTTAACAACAGCAATAATTCTAATATTAATAGACAAGAACAAGTACAATTATTTCAGCATTAAATAACCCATAGGTCATTGAAGTGACGTTAAATAAATAAAGCAAATAAAATCAGACCAAATCTCCTACTCTCACTTTCTCTTATATATATATATATATATATGTGTGTGTTGTGTGTGTGTGTGTGTGTGTGTGTGTGTGTGTTCAGTCAGTTCTATGTATCTGTTCACTTATATCTCTGTTAATATTCATCCCAGTCTACCTATCGAGCTAGCCAGTTATTTATATATCTATCTTTCTATCTCACTATCTATCTCTCAATATATACATGCATATGCATATATATAATATATATAATATATATATATATATATATATATATATATATATATTATAAAGTCTTTTCACCTGTATCTCTTTGCAAATCCGTCTAAATCTATCTATCTATCTATCTATCTATCTATCTATCTATCCGTCTCGTTCTTTGTCCCCCCTCTCTCTCCCTCTCGCACACACACACACAGACACTCACTCACTCACACACCCTATCTCTTTATTCCTTTAATAAACCAACTCTGGCTTACGGCATTGGCCCTCTACCCTATTCCATTCCCCAACATAATACCTCAATAGGACATTGCACAGACAGTACACCCCCATATGTTTATATGATTTATGTTCGCAGCGTCACCCGGCTGTTTTCCCCGCAAGTCAAACACTGATTTACTAGACCGTTAATTTACACAAACAACTACAGTTAACGCTGGTTCAGTCGGAAAGGGACATGATAGAAAGTTTACAAAAGACAACGGCCAGTGATTAGGATGAAATGGAGTTCTTCTTTTTAATTCTATACTAGTAAAAGGGACATCCTGTTTATTTTTCTGTCCGTGCAGTTTTCACACTAAAACGACGAGGTTTATTTGTTGCATACTGAGGTTTTCACTGTACCAAATCAGCATATATGTTATATACCTTTCTTTACTTCTTTACTTCTTCTATATCTTGGTCATCTATTCTTCTGGCCGGCTTTGGTTCTATCTCCTAACATCTTACGTCTGGGTCTGGAATCTTCTAAGGTCTGGTCTTCTATTGAGGACTTCGAGTCTGGTTTCTGTTAGGGATCACTCCTTATCAGAAGCCCTGTGTTATTGTTCGTTTTTAGGCAAGACTTCGATTTACGTTGATGTTACTTTATTTGTAAATCCCCAAACCAGACAATCTGCGCAGATCCTTATATCTTGCTAGCTCGGCTTCTAACTTCTAACTGACTTAAACTTACTATATCATTAAACCGGAAGGGTTCCTGTTCTCACGATTTATCCCCGGAAAGCAAGTTCAGAGTGAGGTCAAGCGCTGTCACTCACTCTCAAGGCCATCAGCTGCACTAATCGCCATTATGATTTCTACACTATTTCCATAATCATTAGATATCTAATAATTATGTAACATATTGACACAATCTTTAACATGACGACTCTTAAGACTTTCCCTTGTGACTTAGGCTATGTCGTTGTAACGGTCTCTATCACATGTGTGTCACTAAATCTAAAAGTTAAAAAAAAAGACCCATGTGTGTCATGGTTTCTAGAAATAACTTGGTAGACCAGTTCATATACCGTGGTAGCAATATTTCATCTAATTAAAACGATGTCAACATAGGCATAGGTAAAGCTTGGACTGCTATTCATAGGTTAACCACCATATGAAAATCTGATCTCTGATAAAATAAAATAGAAATTATTCCTGTCACTACCCGTGTCAGTACTACTGTGAGTTTGCACCACTAGGACTTTAACGAAACACTTGGAGAAAATACTAGATGGGAATTACACAAGTAATTGCTTGCTGTCTTGAAAAATCCTGGAAGCAGAACCCTGCAAAACAGCAGCTGTACGGCCACACATCGCCCATCTCACAAACCATCCAAGTAAGACGAACAGGACACGCTCGAAGTTCCTTGTGATGTAAGTACAAACTCATAAGTGACGTTATCCTATGGACTCCTATGCATGGACACACCAGTCTAGGTCAACCAGCAAAAACTTACATTCATCATCTCTGTATGGATACTGAGTGCCGTCTATAGGACTTACCAGGAGAGAAGTCTGATAGATGAATAGCGGTAGATGATAATATATAATCCCAAATACTACTCAGTAGCAACAAAGTAGCATAGAGACGAATCAAATATACTAGTTACAAAATTTCCCGATGGTTATTAAGTTTTATCCTCTAAAGAATTTCGGGTAATCTGACAAGAAAGTAAGTCTTTGATAAGTATACTAAAAGATTTACGTACACTGTACAGATTCAAAAATTCATACTCACGCAATATATATTGCTCATTACCAAAAATAATACATAAAAAATACAACGTCTGTTTTATCTCAAACTCCTGTTATTTGTTTTTGTAAGAATATTTTACTCATTTTTAACTAAATCATAAAGTTCAAAATAAATTTTATGCGAATAGAAATTTTAGCGATGAATTTATGGAAAAAATAATTTATTAAAAAAAAAAACTTTTTGAAGAAACATTCTTTGATATTTTTTAAATCGTAAATACTATTTACAGCAAATTAATTAACGCATTTAATTTTAGAATTATACAGAATTTTAGAATATCTTATATATATATAAAGTTATCTTTCTTTGAATTCGGCTTGTTGGTTTTAAGGAGAAACAACCCAAACATGAATGGATTATTTCGGCGTAAGGATGTACGGTGAAGTCAGTTTTCTGGCAAGTGACATTCGGTATTATGATTGTTTCCCCATTCACACTATGTAACAATTCCAGTGTTCATTCAGTATTAAAAAAGACAGAAACAAAATCTTCTATTCCAAACATGGGAAACAAATAATTCCTATATCACAATTTTCTCTATTCATTCTAATTATGAATGGTACAAGGATTTTCTACAAAATAATATATATATATATATATATATATATATATATACTAGCAAATATATGCACCCTCCGGGTGCAAGTATTTAAGTTTTAATATAATAAAGTATCATATTAAATTAGAAAGGCTAATGAAACTGAATAAGAATGTAGATAAAAAGATTTGGAACAGAGGGGGTATGATTGAAAAATAGAACAACTTTGAAACTAACTCTTCCATCATTTTCCGTTACTCCCGTCTTTTATTGGTAATTTTTCCTAATTTAACTGTTTAGTTAAAATAGGAAGTAAAGAATAATATTAGTTATTTCTTCTTGTTAAGGGATTTCTTTTAAGATTTATTGAAGAGATTTTTGCTGATATTCATTAAGATAAAACCAAACAATTAGAAATCAATAATACTAAGCATAGATTTATTAAAATCAAATTTTTAAGATCAATATGCAAATTAGCCTTCACATTCATACTGTAAACCGCTATTAATGATTGAGGTATAAATAAAAATAAAATCATGGTAAAAGTAATGTAAATAACAAAGGGAATAGTTACTTGTGTATAGTAATATAGTTTCGGTTACAGACATACAAACACACAATCTCCATTATAATATATATATATATATATATATATATATATATATATATATATAAAGTTTTCGATGCTTTCCTACTGAATTCAAACAACTTCAATCCCCACTAAGACATAACTTCACTGTCGCCATCAGCAAGACAGGGACAATCTTCTAACACCAATGTTTCTCCAGCTGCCCACTGTCTTTTCATCATCCCTCTCTCTCTCTCTCTCTCTCTCTCTCTCTCTCTCTCTCTCTCTCTCTCTCTCTGTGTGTGTGTGTGTGTGTGTATATATATATGCATATATATGGAGATGTTATGAAAGGCATGGGCTGCTATAAATAAATTATCGGTCATATGGAAATCCAATCTCACAGAGAAGTTAAAGAGACTGTTCTTCCAGGCCGTTGTCGTATCAGTGCTGATGTATGGCTGCACCACCTGGACCCTAGCAAAGCGACTAGAGAATAAACTAGATGGGAACTGTACAAGAATGCTACGGGTGATCATGAACAAGACGTGGAAACAGCACCCCACGAGAAAGCAGCTGTACGGCCACCTGCCACATATCACCCAAACCATCCAAGTAAGACGGACAAGACACGCGGGACACTGCTGGAGAAGCAAGGACGAACTCATAAGCGACGTCCTCCTGTGGAAGCCAGCACATTGGCACGCTAGTGTGGGCCGACCAGCAAAGAGGTACATTGACCAGCTCTGCGCGGATACAGGATGCTGCATAGAGGACCTCCCGAGAATGATGAACGATAGGGACGGATGGAGAGAGACTGTCATGGATATCCGTGCTAACAGCGCGACACGATGATATATATATATATATATATATATACATATATATATAATCACATTCTATTCACAGATACATATCTAGCACTTTCTATCAAGGTTAATTTCTCTCTCTCTCTCTCTCTCTCTCTCTCTCTCTTTCTCCCCCCTCTCTCCCTCTCCATCTATCTATCTATCTATCTATCTAAATACATATATATCACATTTTATTATCTATTGATCTATCCAGGCCTATCTATCTCAATCTGTTCATATCTATTTCTGTTCATATTATACCCAGGGCTAAAGACGATAACTTTTTTTTATCATCATTATCTCCTTTAAATTCCGGTTCTTCTTTTTTGTCAACAACAGATATTTTCTGTGTAATGTAAATAATCCTCATTTTTTTATTTGTTGCGTTGAATTAGAAGAAATACATATTTTAACTGTGTTGTCACATCTGACTTATTCTCCCCAATTAACACTCGACATCTCTGCTAGCATTTGATTTAAAAAAAGGGAAAAAGCCCACAATGGGAAGCCGTGAATCATACAAGTTAACATCGACTTTAAATGTGTAAATTCGACTACATCCAGTTTTTTCATTAAATCCCCGAACCTCTAAATATCCGAACATTCAATTCGGTCATCTTCATTTATTAATAAGCCCTCGAAACTCGGTGAAACATTACGAACACATTAAACACCTTTATGAAAGCTTACAATCTACCGGGAACATCTCCAAATTTATGCAAATTAAATTACACTGTCTGCACTAAATAAAATAAATATTCAAAATGGCCACTGTTGGCTTGGTAGTAACACTATGGCTGCTGTGGAAGAAAATCTTCTAGCCAAATCCGATTATGTTGTTCTATGCTATACGATTCATAATGATTTTAACGTCCTGTCAACCAGTCTAGGGTTATTTCATGCCTAGAGATCAACTGAGGAAAATCAAACTCACTAACAAAAGTCTACTTCTCTGAATGTTTGAGGCGAGGCTTGATGATTAGTATTACCTGCGTTATACGGACTATTGCCCTCATCTTCATTGTTATCTGTACAACGTTTCGGCTGATATGCCCTCCGGCCTTCTTCAGGTATTTCCTGTCGACTCGGTTAGCGGAATGAGAACAGGATACCCCGTGGACTGAATAAAGGGTTAGGTTCAAAGTTCCGTGATGGCTCCCGATTACGACAAGAAGGTTCCCGACTACGACAAGAATGTTCCCGAGTTCGAAAAGAAGGTTCCGAGTCCGAGAAAGTTCCCGAATCCGAGAAGGTTCCAAGAAATACCTGAAGAAGGCCGGAGGCATATCGGCCGAAATGTTGTACAGATAACAATGAAGATGAGGACAATAGTCCGAATAACGCAGATAATATTAAAGTCTACTTGCCTAGTTTGCTAACTGTTACACCACATAAGATTCCGAATACTATTTTTACTATGCTTTGCTTGGTTTGGTACAAGGCTAGAAGTATAGGTCACACTGTGAGAATCGAATTCACAAACAAAAGATTGCTACTTTATCTCATTAACATTTACAAGGCAGATTCTCTTACAGCTATTTACTAAGCTTAGCTTGGCTTAGCGCTAGGTCAGAATTATAGGGCACTCAGTGTGAATCAAACTCACTAACAAAGTTCAGTTAGCCTAACTCGTTGACCATTACGCCACATAAGGTGCTCTGATAATTATTAAGCTTAGCTAGATTTAACGCGAAGTCATATGTGTAGAGCACTCAGTGCGACTCTAACTCACTAACAAAGTTTTCTAGCCTAGCTAGTTGACCATTATACCAGATGAGGCTTATCAAAGTGATATTCTCATAAGATCTTTTACCAATATTTTTTCACAATCCTTTTGCATACACCCAATTTTTCACTCGGCAATTCTAAGCAATATCAACTAGCGGGGGTACCCGGTGATACTCGGGAGAAAAGAAGAGAAGATACATAATGCTTTAATAAAATTATTTGTATATATATATTTACCAACTCCTCCGCAGGAGCAGGATACGACACAAGGTCAATTTCTTAAGCGGAATTCAACAGGTTTGAATTCAGAGTTTTCCTTCTCCTAGACTGGTTACCTAGCCATGGTTAAAGAACCCAGTCTGCCCTGCTATTTACCCATAGCTGGAGGGAGAGTAGGATTCATACCTTTCCCAAGGGTATTAGCGCTAAGTGAAATGCAATTAACACGTCCAGGATTTGAACTCGGGTTGACGAGTCCATTTCCCATGACTTTAACCATTACACCACGCGCTTCCTAAATAATTTGTATATATGATTAAGAAAAATTCTATTAATACAGAAATATAGATAAATAAAAAACTGTTTTACTAATAGAAGGCCGCACTGGATAACTTAGAATACTTAGAGATAGCCTATAGATCTCGATAATGTCAATTCTGTAGCAATTTGCAGAAGGATAGATAGATAGATAGATAGATAGATATGAATAAAGCTAAGTATGTAAAAAAATTTCTATTAACGGTTTTTATTTATTTGTTCATTTTTTGTTCTCAAAAAAACTTGACATCTCAACACGGTCGCAACATATTGCAACATCATACAAGGCTGACATCCGGTCAGCCTTGTTCTCAACAAACTTTTGAAAAAGAAAAAAAAGGAGAGAAATAAGAAATTACAGTTATTCGCGCCCATTCATAAAGGAGGAGAAGAAGAAAGAGAGGAAAAAAAGGAGAGGAAAAGGAAATAAAAAGAGAAATTATAACCACACAAATAAAAAAAAACATAAAACATGAGCACGTCTTTTCTGAAAATACACTCCGAGAATAAACTTGCTTTTAAATCGATCAACATAAAACATCCTTTGCTTATTTTACGCATTGATGCCTTCGAATTTTATTATTATATATATATATATATATATATATATATATATATATATTATATATATTATATACTATATATATAATCCCCCATTTAACAGAACAATAGCTCTATTTCAGCAACACCTAAAATACAGTCAATTACCCCACTCTAATTACCGAAAAATTCTACGGAAAATACACACATCTGCACAAAGAAAAAAATAAACAAAAACTCCTAAATACTAAACCTTATACAAAAACAAACAAACCATTCTTAAACAAAATTTAAATTTCCGAATACAATACACCACATTCTAAAATCGCTAAAACACCTTCTCACCAATTCTTCTCCTTCCACCTTCCACATTGATATAATTTTAAAAAAATAAAAATGATCATCACCCCGTATGATGCACTTCAAGTCCGAAAGTATCGAGAACTCGAACTTTGTGACTATCCATCCAATCCACCCAAACATTAAAAGTGCCAATGAAAATTAAAACAATCAAAAATAAAACGTTAAACAGAGATTCCTGTTTAATTCTACATGTATAAATAAAGAATGCTGCCCCAAATACACCACATACCACACACACCACTCACACTACCACACATAATATTATATATTAATATGGTGTTTGTGGTGGGTAGTATATTAATAAGAATTGAAAAAACACAGTTTAAATAATCAAGTGGTAAGTTTTATGCCGACCCTGCAGTTTTCGATCATTAATTAGATCATCTCAGGGCATTTTGTATATGATATAACATTTTTTATCACAAATAAAAGAGAAAACGATAATAGCCTGCTTATCAGTCTTTAAAATTTGAATTTCATATACCAACAAATGCCCCTGAATATGATCTATAAAGATCGAAAACACTGCAGCGTCCGCCAATAAACTACCACTTAACTATTTAAACCTGTTTTTTCAATTTATCTTAAATATACACATACCGTCGATCACTTCCTTTCTCACACACACTTCACATCACACACAATTTATATAAATAATATATATAATAATATATAATAATATATATATATATATTATAGTAGAGAGAGAGGAGAGAAGATCCATAGATTGTCATTTGGCATACACGGAAGCCGTACACAAATGAATTACTCAGCTGCCTAATAAGCTCATTACTCTAGCATTATTTTTACAAGAATAAATAAATGATTAATAATTTGACTGTTTCACAACCACAAACAATTGCACCAAGTTAAATCAACTCACTGTACCAATAATATTTATGCTAGGTGCCACAAATAGAAAGGGAAAAAAAGCCAAGATACTTAGAATGGCAGTTCTGCCTGCCCATAAGCGATAAAAAAAAGGGGAAAAAAAGAACAAAAAACAAACAAACAAACTTTTCTTAATCTATCACAACCCAACAATCACCAGCGCACAGCGCCTTTTAAAGAGGTTGAGCAGCAAACATAAGAGACGACTAGAGATGAGCATCACTTATCAAGTGATGAAAAGAAGGAACCATCAACAGATATTATTTTGCCAAACCATTTGGAGAGTCAAAAGAAATGTTGTTAAAATCGGACAACGAAAAATCTCCCCCCCCTCTCTCTCTCTCTCTCTCTCTCTCACTCTCTCTCGCTCTTTCATATATCACTCTATCTATCTATCTATCCTTCTCTTTATACACATTTGCATAATCCTGCGACAGTACATATCCATGACTCTCTCTCGCCACAATTCTATAAAAAATCATCGTGCTTGTAACCCCCTCCACACGGCATCCATATCCGCCACTTGATCAATCTAAGTTATAATGGTCGGCCTACACTGGTCATAGGAACGTCACTTATGAGTTGTCCTTACTTCTTCAGCAGAACGCAGCATTCATACGCTTATTTGACAGTTGCGTGATAAAGGTAAGGGATCCCTACAGTTTTTATATGTGTCTTTGATATAATATATATATATATATATAATATATAATATATTATATTAACAGCATTTCAATCGTCTAGTTATTTTATCCTAGATCTTAGAAAATTAGCCTAGGATTGTTTTACACATCCTATCGAATATAATTTGTAAACATATATATATAATTACCAACCCCTTACACAGCAATATGACACAAGTCAATCTACGGTTAACAGATAATTAAAAGGTTTTCTTTCTCCTAACCGGTTCTTAACCAAGTTAATAGCCCAATCTGCCTCCTACATTACCCATAGCTGGAGGAAGTAGAATCATACCTTCCCAAGTATACCAAGTGAAATGCAATACCACGTCCATGATTTAGAACCCGGCGACGAGCTCCATTTCTATACTTAACCATTACACACGTGCTTTTAAATATATATAGCCCCACAGATCGACCAACGTGCAACCATTCACGATCAGAAAGTATCTCGAAAATGGTATTTTATGTCATAACCAGTCCACTACATTCCTGGTCGGATCGGATATTACTCGTTTGCAGAACAGCAGCTTATTCTAAGCCCCGACTGTACGGTAATGTTTTGTTTGAATATCACCTCAGGGTCTATTTAATGCCGATAAAGTTTTGAAATAAATCAATCTTAATGATAATACATTTTTTTATCAAATCATTTTTCTATTTAACCCATAGATGGACCCTAACAATACTACCACTCCGGGTCAGAGTGGACCAGGGACCAATTAGAAGGGGTGCTCCACATTCCCCAAACCTCCAAAACTGAACCTCACCATCAGATAGAGTTTAACGTCATTCCCGGACAAGTAGACCCGCACCACCGCCTTCTAGCACCCATATGATAAAGAGTTGGGCTTGCCAAAGGCAATGAGGTGGATCTCCTCTTNCTTCTCTCTTCTCTTCTTCTTCTTCTTCTTCTTCTTTTCTTCTTGCTTCACGAGAAACTTAGATTCTTCTTTGCACATTTTCTCAATTCACTCGAGATGTTTATAAAGAGTTAAAGTGACATCTTAATTTTTTCCGCCATTGCGCTGGTGTTTTGCAATCCTTTGAAATCTATTTTCATTCTGAGTAAATCCCCTTCCTGAGCGATCTTGTTGGAATGTGACAATCACCATTTTAAACCGCCCTGTCAGCAGAGGGTTAACCCACACCCAATGACCACTTGTTAGTCGTGGATGGCGAACCTGATGCTTAAGCACGGAAACTGGAAGCTGAACACTCCATGACATACCACTTCTTCACATGTCCATTACTTAGGCTAGACTGGCGGTCGGAGAGCACCCTCGATCAATGTCAAGCCCGAGCATCTATATGATTGTCCCGACGTTATTTCCCTTATGGCAAACCCCAAATACCTTTTATCATATATGTGGTAGAAGAATCCTCAGTGAAGAAACCTTTGCTTGCTCCTGGAGTCCCTTAATGTTGGATATGATCCTTTGTTGTTCCTTGGTGTTCTTTATGTTGGGTATGAGCCTTCGGTTAAGTCCGTTCGTCAATGTCAAATAATGTTGCGGCTGTCAATATTAGTGATTAAATAGTTAACTAACCACGTATTACGAGCTGTTGATTGGGCTGATTTAAACCACTGACCTCGCCTTAATCTATAATTTTAACTGGTCGGATTACAGCACGCCTTATATAACCAAAAATAATAGTATATATATAATATATATAATATATATATATATTAATCTTATTATAATGGAGATTGTGGGTTGTATGTCTGTAACCGAAACTATATTACTATTCAACACAATTCCATTTGTTATTTACATCACATTCTTCCAGATACTTATTTTTTATTAAACCTCAATTATTAATAAAAGTTGTTTTACATCATTAATACTGTGACCATATATACATACTAATAACATGCAATTGTATTTATATATACAACAAAATACGGCGTTTTACAGTGTGAATTGGAAGGCTTAATTTGCATATTGATCTTAAAAATTTGATTTTAATAATATATGCTTAGTATTATTGATTTCTAATTTGTTTGGTTTTATATTAATGAAATATGAGCAAAAATCTCGGGATAAATCTTAAAGAAATCCATTAACAAGAAGAAATAACTGTAATATTATTCTTTACTTCCTTTTAACTAAATAAGTTAAATTAGGAAAATTTACGAATGAAAGACGGGAGTAAGGGAAAATGATGGAGAGTTAGTTTCAAAGTTGTTCTATTTTTGAATCATACCACCTCTGTTCCAAATATTTTTATCTGCATCTTTATTCAGTTCATTGGCCTTTCAATTTTAATATGATATTTCATATTAAAACTTAAATACTTGACCGGAAGGTGCATATATTTGCTAGTATATATAATGTGTGTAACTTAAAAGAAGTAACAAAAACTTTATTAATCTTTTAATGCCTCTTCTGAAATTGCTTTTTTGGTTGAAAGCGTGAGATATCAAGTTCTAAAACAGTCATGGGCAAACTGTGACCCACGGCCATATACCGCCCACGATTCTTCTCTCAGTGGTCCGCCTATTTTCAGAGAAAATTAAATCTTTATTAAATATGCAACTGTAATCTAAACAAATATTTTCATAAATTTTTGATTCACGGATTATGAAAATATTCAATTCTTTTCTTACACACTGGTAATTCAATTCATAGTGATTTTCGGTTATTTCCTAAAACTAAACTTAAACAACACTAAACCCTAACCCTAAACCCTAACCATAACCCCGTCTCTTCTTTTTCTTCGTAGATCATTAAATAAATACCTTTTTATCATATGGGTGCTAGAAGGCGGTGGCTGCGGTCTACATGTCTGGGGAATGACGTAAACTCTATCTGATGGTGAGTTCCAGTTTTTGGAGGTTTGGGAATGTGGAGCACCCCTTCATCACGTTGCTCCCTGGTCCACTCTGACCCGGATGAGTATCCTGTTAGGGTCCCATCTATGGGTTACAATAGAAAAACATGAGTTGATAAACAAAATTGTATATATCCATTAGAATTGATTTATTTCAAAACTTTATCGGCCATTAAATGACCCACTGAGGTTGATATTCGTAAAACAAAACAAACCAAACTGTGGTATACTAAGACCCGGAAGCACCGGTTATAACATTGTTGTATGAAACGGAAGTACTGTTTCAGCCATCTTGTATTATTTTAAATAAAAGGCGGAAGTGGGTTCTTCTCGCAGTTAACGTCAACTGGGCTACACGTCTTATTATTCGCTAAGCGCGTTATAACAATTGGCAACGAGGATTTGTTTCACTGAAGAAAATGCCATTACTCGGACATTTAGAAGAATTCTGTACGGAATCAGGAAATATTTCAACCTATTTGGACCGAGTAGAACAGTTTTTATCGCAAACGATATTGGACATGAGAACCAAGTAAAATGCAAAGCCATATTACTGAGTACAATTGGAGAAGGACCTACAGAGTCTTGGAGGATTTATGTACCCTCAAAAACCAAGCGAGAAGTCTCTGGGGGAAATTACCCAGTTGTTGTTGGAACATTTTAAGCCTAAAAGACTAATAGTGGCTGAAAGTTTTCGTTTCCCTAATGCAAAACAAGAGGAGGGTGAGTCAATTTACAAATTTCTTGTTCGCCTTAACATTGGCTTCTACATGCGAATTTGGGTCATTTTTAAAAGAGCATTGCGTGACAAATTTGTGTGTGGATTAAGGGACGATAAAATTCAAGAAAAATTATTGTCCAAGTATGTCGTTAGAAGAAGCTGTTAAAATGGCCACAGCTATAGAATTAGCAATGAGTGACGTTGCACATATAAAGAAAAAGAGACGGATAAAGTAAATAAAATATGTTTCCGAGTCTAACACAACTGAATTACAAAAGAAAGAAAAAAGTTGTCTTGGTTGTGGTGGGAAATGGCATGAGAAAAGATTTTTTTGTCCCGCATGGGGGAAAATTTGTTTTAAATGTAAAAAAAAACATCACTTTTCAAAATTTTGTAAAAATGAACAAAGGAAAAAGGTGTCGAATTACATACAAGAGACAGACGACATACCCTTATTTTTTACGAGATCGAATAGCCTGAACCATATATGTGTAATATTTATTTAAATGGTATTCAATGTCAAATGGAAATTGACACCGGTTGTTGTCGTCTACTCTGATAAGTAAAACAGCGTTTGACTTACTGCCGAACGCGAGACTTATAAAAACGGCAACATTACAGAGGTTGCGGACCTATTCGGGTGAGGTCAATGTACCTAAAGGGGTTGCTAACCTGAGTGTAAAATACCAGGGAAAAACACATTATTAAGACTGTTAGTTGTACCAGGTTCTGGACCAAGTCTTCTTGAAGAGACTGGCTGCAAAAATTGCCAATTAATATCTATCCTACCTGCAACAAAATGGAATGGACTGATTTTAATCAAGAATTTGCAGAACTTTTTAAACCAGGCTTGGGTACATTAAATATTGAAAAAGCTAATTGTATGTTAAAGAAAATAGCAAACCTCGTTTTATGAAAGCTAGACCCGTACCCTTAACAATTAGAGAAAAAGTTGAAACTGAACTTCAACGAATGGTTGCTACCTCTGTTATCAAGCCAGTCCGTTTTGCAGAATGGCTTCCCCTATTGTCCCCGTTTTAAAGAGAAATGGTCAAGTTCGGATTTGTGGGATTTTAAACAGACCGTTAATCCTGTTTTGCAAATCGACAAATATCCCATTCCAAAATATAGACGACCTGTATTCCAAAGTCTCGGGTGGACAGTATTTTACGAGACTGGATTTGAGTGACCGCGTTATACGCGTATTTACAGGTTCCTTTGGATGAAGAGTCACAAAACTAACTACTATAAACACACATAAAGGTCTTTTTATGTATACTCGTTTGTGTTTTGGTATTGCTTCATCACCAGGAGTTTTCCAAAGGATCATAGATCAACTTATTCAAGGAGTACCAAAGACAGTTGCTTATCTAGATGACATCCTAATCTCGGGACAAACTATGGAAGAGCATAATAGGAACCTGCGGGCAGTATTAAAGAGATTACGAGATGCTGGTCTCCGACTTAAAGGGGATAAATGTGAATTTAAAAAGTCGTCAATTTCATACCTGGGCCATAGGATTGATTCTGAAGGAATCCACCCAACGCAAGATAAAGTCAATGCAATTCATAAAGCACCACCCCCAAAGAATGTGTCTGAACTGCGTAGTTTTTTAGCTTTTGTTAATTACTATCGGCGGTACTTAAACAATATCAGCACAGTTTTAGCTCCTTTGTACAAATTACTACAAAAGGGAGTTCCCTGGAAATGGGGACCAGACGAAGCCTTTGCTTTCAAGCAATCAAAGGAGTTGCTAATGTCAACTAGTGTTTTGGTTCATTACAATGCTGAACTTAAACTTATCATGACGGTGGATGCATCTCCAGTGGGTGTGGGGCAGTGTTATCGCATATAATGAAAGACGGGAGTGAAAAACCGATTTATTTTGCCTCCAGAACATTATCAAAGGCAGAACGAAATTATGCCCAGATAGAACGTGAAGGACTGGCAGTCATTTTTGGAGTTTCTAAATTCCATAAATATATCTATGGTCGAGAATTTACCATCATCACTGATCATAAACCACTGCTTGGGCTTTTTAAAGAGGACCGTGCAATATCACCAACAGGAAGTGCTAGAGTTCAACGTTGGGCCTTGATTCTAGCAAGTTATCATTATCAACTAGAATACAAGCCAGGTTCAAAAATTTCTAATGCAGATGGACTGAGTCGGCTACCTATAGAGGACCATTTTACGCCATTACCTTGTCCGGAGGAAGTAGTACTCTCCATGTCAGCTTTAGACTTAACCCCAGTCACGTCAAAAACTGTTGCTTTTTACACATCAAGAGACCCCGTGTTATCACAAGTGCGTAGATGGATCTTGCATGGATGGCCGGGAAAAGGATCTCTTGACTTTCAACCATATACAACCAGGAAGGATGAGTTGTCGGAACAACTGGGTTGTATTTTATGGGGATCACGGGTGATTATCCCAGCAAAGTGTCGAGAGGCGTTACTGAAAGAATTGCATGAGAGTCATCCAGGAATTTCACGGATGAAGTCTCTTGCTCGTAGTCACATTTGGTGGCCTAAAATGGATGCAGATATTGAATTATGTGTGAGGAGTTGTGCCATGTGCCAAGATAGTGCAAATATGCCTCAGGCTAGTGCATTGCATCCCTGGGAATGGCCAGGAAGGCCTTGGTTCAGAGTGCACATGGATTATGCGGGCCCTATCCAGGGTAAGTGGATTCTAGTGATTGTCGACGCCCACAGTAAATATATAGATGCACATGTTGTGTCATCACCATCTTCTTCAGAAACAGAAAGGATGTTGAGACGCACGTTTGCCACACATGGGAGTCCACATGTGATTGTATCTGACAACGCTAGCAGTTTTACTAGTAAGGAATTTTCCAGGTTCTGTACCCTAAATGGCATTAAGCATGTTAGATGTGCGCCATACCACCCATCCTCAAATGGACTGGCTGAGCGTGCAGTTCAAACCATTAAGAGTGGTCTTAAAAAAGTTACTGGAGATTTGGAAACACGATTGTTGCGTGTATTAGCCCGATACCGGTTATTCCCGCAATCAACAACAGGTCAATCACCAGCAATGCTACTAATGGGCCGTCAGCCTCGATCGCGTCTGGACCTTGTGTATCCAGATTTATCTACCCAAGTCACCACGAAAATAGACGATACTAAAAGAACAACGGATAGATAACTGGATACATGGTCCAGACGGACGACCCATTTACTTCTGGCTTGACTGTTGTTGATTGGTTGGCGGTACCTAATACACCACAATGTGGAAAAAAAGTAATTTTTAGACGGGTCCCTGGTCAGAGGCCAATGGGCTTGGCACCAAGAATTGAGGGTCATTGCTTCAAACTGCGCGTTTGTCAGATACAATCACATGTGGACTCCCATGTGTGGCAAACGTGCGTCTCAACATCCTTTCTGTTTCTGAAGAAGATGGTGATGACACAACATGTGCATCTATATATTTACTGTGGGCGTCGACAATCACTAGAATCCACTTACCCTGGATAGGGCCCGCATAATCCATGTGCACTCTGAACCAAGGCCTTCCTGGCCATTCCCAGGGATGCAATGCACTAGCCTGAGGCATATTTGCACTATCTTGGCACATGGCACAACTCCTCACACATAATTCAATATCTGCATCCATTTTAGGCCACCAAATGTGACTACGAGCAAGAGACTTCATCCGTGAAATTCCTGGATGACTCTCATGCAATTCTTTCAGTAACGCCTCTCGACACTTTGCTGGGATAATCACCCGTGATCCCATAAAATACAACCCAGTTGTTCCGACAACTCATCCTTCCTGGTTGTATATGGTTGAAAGTCAAGAGATCCTTTTCCCGGCCATCCATGCAAGATCCATCTACGCACTTGTGATAACACGGGGTCTCTTGATGTGTAAAAAGCAACAGTTTTTGACGTGACTGGGGTTAAGTCTAAAGCTGACATGGAGAGTACTACTTCCTCCGGACAAGGTAATGGCGTAAAATGGTCCTCTATAGGTAGCCGACTCAGTCCATCTGCATTAGAAATTTTTGAACCTGGCTTGTATTCTAGTTGATAATGATAACTTGCTAGAATCAAGGCCCAACGTTGAACTCTAGCACTTCCTGTTGGTGATATTGCACGGTCCTCTTTAAAAAGCCCAAGCAGTGGTTTATGATCAGTGATGATGGTAAATTCTCGACCATAGATATATTTATGGAATTTAGAAACTCCAAAATGACTGCCAGTCCTTCACGTTCTATCTGGGCATAATTTCGTTCTGCCTTTGATAATGTTCTGGAGGCAAAATAAATCGGTTTTTCACTCCCGTCTTTCATTATATGCGATAACACTGCCCCCACACCCACTGGAGATGCATCCACGTCATGATAAGTTTAAGTTCAGCATTGTAATGAACCAAAACACTAGTTGACATTAGCAACTCCTTTGATTGCTTGAAAGCAAAGGCTTCGTCTGGTCCCCATTTCCAGGGAACTCCCTTTTGTAGTAATTTGTACAAAGGAGCTAAAACTGTGCTGATATTGTTTAAGTACCGCCGATAGTAATTAACAAAAGCTAAAAAACTACGCAGTTCAGACACATTCTTTGGGGTGGGTGCTTTATGAATTGCATTGACTTTATCTTGCGTTGGGTGGATTCCTTCAGAATCAATCCTATGGCCCAGGTATGAAATTGACGACTTTTTAATTCACAATTTATCCCCTTTAAGTCGGAGACCGCATCTCGTAATCTCTTTAATACTGCCCGCAGGTTCCTATTATGCTCTTCCATAGTTTGTCCCGAGATTAGGATGTCATCTAGATAAGCAACTGTCTTTGGTACTCCTTGAATAAGTTGATCTATGATCCTTTGGAAAACTCCTGGTGATGAAGCAATACCAAAACACAAACGAGTATACATAAAAAGACCTTTATGTGTGTTTATAGTAGTTAGTTTTGTGACTCTTCATCCAAAGGAACCTGTAAATACGCGTCACTCAAATCCAGTCTCGTAAAATACTGTCCACCCGAGACTTTGGAATACAGGTCGTCTATATTTGGAATGGGATATTTGTCGATTTGCAAAAACAGGATTAACGGTCTGTTTAAAATCCCCACAAATCCGAACTTGACCATTTCTCTTTAAAAACGGGGACAATAGGGGAAGCCATTCTGCAAAACGGACTGGCTTGATAACAGAGGTAGCAACCATTCGTTGAAGTTCAGTTTCAACTTTTTCCTAATTGTTAAGGGTACGGGTCTAGCTTTCATAAAACGAGGTTTGCTATTTTCTTTAACATACAATTTAGCTTTTTCAATATTTAATGTACCCAAGCCTGGTTTAAAAAGTTCTGCAAATTCTTGATTTAAAATCAGTCCATTCCATTTTGTTGCAGGTAGGATAGATATTAATTGGCAATTTTTGCAGCCAGTCTCTTCCAAGAAGACTTGGTCCAGAACCTGGTACAACTAACAGTCTTAAATAATGTGTTTTTCCCTGGTATTTTACACTCAGGTTAGCAACCCTTTAGGTACAATGACCTCACCCGAATAGGTCCGCAACCTCTGTAATGTTGCCGTTTTTATAAGTCTCGCGTTCGGCAGTAAGTCAAACTGCTGTTTACTTATCAGAGTAGACGAACAACCGGTGTCAATTTCCATTTGACATTGAATACCATTTAAATAAATATTACACATATATGGTTCACGGCTATTCGATCTCGTAAAAAATAAGGGTATGTCGTCTGTCTCTTGTATGTAATTCGACACTTTTTCCTTTGTTCATTTTTACAAAATTTTGAAAAGTGATGTTTTTTTTACATTTAAAACAAATTTTCCCCCATGCGGGACAAAAAAATCTTTTCTTCATGCCATTTCCCACCACAACCAAGACAACTTTTTTCTTTCTTTTGTAATTCAGTTTGTGTTAGACTCGAACATATTTTATTTACTTTATCCGTCTCTTTTTTTTCTTTTATATGTGCAACGTCACTCATTGCTAATTCTATAGCTGTGGCCATTTTAACAGCTTTTCTTCTAACGACATATCTTGGGACAATAATTTTCTTGAATTTTATCGTCCCTTAATCCACACACAAATTTGTCACGCAATGCTCTTTTTTAAAAATGACCCAAATTCGCATGTAGAAGCCAAATGTTTAGGCGAACAAGAAATTTTGAAATTGACTCACCCTCCTCTTGTTTTGCATTATGGAAACGAAAACTTTTCAGCCACTATTAGTCTTTTAGGCTTAAAATGTTCCAAACAACAACTGGGTAATTTCCCCCAGAGACTTTCGCTTGGTTTTTGAGGGGTACATAAATCCTCCAAGACTCTGTAGGTCCTTTCTCCAATTGTACTCAGTAATATGCCTTTGCATTTTACTTGGTTTTTCATGTCCAATATCGTTTGCGATAAAAACTGTTCTACTCGGTCCAAATAGGTTGAAATATTTCCTGATTCCGGTACAGAATTCTTCAAATGTCCGAGTAATGGCATTTTCTTCAGTGAAACAAATCCTCGTCTGCCAATTGTTATAACGCGCTTAGCGAATAATAAACGTGTAGCCCAGTTGACGTTAACTGCGAGAAAGAACCCACTTCCGCCTTTTATTTAAAATAATACAAGATGGCTGAAACAGTACTTCCGTTTCATACAACAATGTTATAACCGGTGCTTCCGGGTCTTAGTATCCATACAGAGCTGGTGAATGTACGTCTTTGCTGGACGGCCCACACTGGCGTACCCAAAGGAAAGGCTTCCACAGGAGAGAACGTCACTTACGAGTTTGTCCTTGCTTGACCAACGTGCCTAGTTCATGGGTTTTAAAAACGTGCGGTATGTGGTAAATATTCAATTTGCTGATGCTGCTTCTTTCTCTTCTTGTTATTATTGCAAAAGAAACAATAAATAAGCAGTTATTTACCACGTACCCCACGTGTACAGGTAAGGAACAAGGCCCTATTAATGTGGGACCACCCACGAACCAAGGCTCATGGTGTGGCGTGTGTGTGTGTGTGTGTGTGTATAATTAAAATAATGATACATTAAAATAAATAAACAAATAAATAAAAACAAAAAAATAACACTAGTATAAATAGAACACTAGTATAAATGGAAGAATCCAATGTTGTATTGATTTTACATTATTGATGATGACGTTAAGGGGCAGAATGTAGTTGGGAACAAATACATTATGGCAAATACATCAGCCAATTCCAGTCTGATATTATATCATCTATTCGGCAACTCGAAAACAAAATTTATAGACACAAAATGTCTGCACAGTTCAACTAAGTTTGTTTGAAAGAAAAAATGCTGCCTAATTATATATAATATATATATATATAATATATATATATATATATATATTCTTTGTTGGGGTACCACGTTTCTTGGTACAAGGGTGATTCTAGGCTGGTGCTATTCTCTAACAGTAGTTGTAGAGTTGTAGAGTTCAGGTTCCGTGTGAGAACTCAATGCTTAATTTTTATAAACAGAGCCAATTTATTTGTGAATAAAAAGGCCTGAAATACCAGGGGTATTTGTGATTATGGACCATTTCCACTCGTGGGTATCTGAGGCTCACCGAATTTCATCAGATCACGTTTTTATTTTATTCAGACTGCTTTATATATATATATATATATATAAGAGAGTTTCATAATTTGCTTGAAGCATTGTGTATGTATTGGTTAGGAGGTTGATTTAGAAGGCCATCACAATGCAGTTTGGAAATAATAAAAATAAAAAAAAAATTCATTTAGGAAGAAATGCCATAGCTGTACTGCTTCAGTTCATTCTTTGATAAAGAGGTATTACCTCGAAAATTCAAGAATAATAAAAAAAAATACAGGTCAACACCACACCACCATTGTTACCGTATTATTATTTTTTATTTATCCAAACTGCATTGTGATGGCCTTCTAAATCAACTCCCTAACCAATATATATATATATAATATATATATATATATAATATATATATATATATATATATATATATATATATATAAATAATGGACTTTCCCGTCGATTTTGACGTATGAGGTTCCGACAACTCTTTCATTTAACCTTGTGTGTTAATCGCAGGTGACATTTCAGCCTGAAATATATATATATATATATATATATATATATAATATATATATATATATATAATAAGCAAATACATATTTGTTTTTTTTTCAGGAGCATTTATGTATCGATTTTAAGACAATCTACTTATCATTTGAAAGTTATTACATATTTTCTCTACCCTGTCAACGAGTCTTAGAGTCTGCAGAGGGGTAAATCTAGATGGGTTAAAAGCCGTTAAAATCAATCAATCAATCATTAGATATTTTCAGTGTCTCGTAAACCATTGGTTTTGAGTTCGATCCTCATTCGTTGCTGTGGTCTTATGCCAAAAATTATACTGCAGTTTTGTAAACGCGAGCAGAAATCAATTATCAAAAATATACAATAAAATTAGAGTTTGACTTATATTTTTTTTATATAGAAAAAATGTCATAAATTTTTGTTACCCCTGGTGAGCGTACCAGGAGTAAAAAAAAATTTTAAAAAAGCAACAAATCTTTGCACTTATAAAAGCAGCTATTTTAGATATACTTGGAAGCAATAGTGGGCTATTGTTTGCTGAACCGTCCGAAGTTATTGTGCGAACTTGGCCGAAAAACACGGAAAATCGTCGAATTAAACATTAGTTTTTGGCCAATATTCGGAAGAAGTGAACGAAGGTAAACAGGGCCGACATATTGATTGTTCTTTATTTTTATTTTAGTGGCTACAATATAATATATATATATATATATAAATATATTATATATATAATATATATGACAGCTATGCCCTTATAAGTTGGCTAACGCTTATCTATTGATCGAATTCGAAGTTCGAGCAAAGGGCCAATACTTTTTTTTGCAAAGGGGGCGAGCAGACTAGGGGTCGACGTGAAACTTTCTATATTAGGATCACAGATTTCTTAACTTAGTCCGACACAGTAACTAAACCAGCAAGGAAGTGATTTATCATACTATTAATGGCTTTCGATATGTGTTTACTAACACTCACTAACACCGGCAGATATTTGCTATTTTTTCTTTCAAATTTATCTTTTTAAACAGGAGTGGGAATCTGCAGCCTTAAGGCCACAAGCTGCCTTCAAAACGCTCAACTGCGGCCTTCCATAACATTAAGGGAAAAAACGATGAAAATTGCGCACCTCAAGTAATAAAATACGCCCTGATGGTGGGGGCTTACAATACGCAGACTGCATTCCTTCTTGAGGCGTAATACGTGTTCTGTGTGTGACACTAAACTGCATTTGATAGTGTGGTTCCTGTTCAACTAAAAACGCCCTGTTGGTTGAGGCTTAGAATACGTACCCCCTTGCTGATGCGTAATACCCCCCCCCCCAAAAAAAATGAGGTAACCTGTGTGTGAAACTAAATTGCATTTGGTGTGTGGTTCCATCATCGTCATTACTCCCAGGTACACCCTGGCTTTGATTGGTAGTACCTGTTAGGTTCCCATCTATTGGTCAAATATATCTATTTTCGGACCATATTACCTTTAGGCACCCCTTTTTGATCTCGATTAAGAAAGGATATGTTTTTCATTTACACCGTCAATATCCGGTTCTTTGTTAGGGGTTAGGGTTAGGGGTTAGTTTTCTAATATTTTTTTAAATCTAAAAATCGTCTGTTAAAACAACCGGATATTGACGGTGTAAATGAAAAACATGTCCTTTCTTAATCGAGATCAAAAAGGGGTGCTTAAAGGTCATATGGTCCCGAAATTTAAATTATCGTATTCGATATAACTGTGTGCAAGCAAACAACTCTCAAGAACAAATGATACAACAAATTTCAACTGGGTGAGTCACCATGGCGTAGTGGCTACCGCGCTGCAATGTATCATTGTAGTTAGCGAGTGTAATTGACTTCGTGCAATTACGTTTAATTTCGAACTAATCCCTTGGTACAGGTATTAGCGTCTTCACACACCAGCTATGGGTTTAATAGTAGCACTATTGATCTTCTACAGGGCAGGTTTAGCTCAGTCCGTAGAGCGTCCGGCTAGGAATCACAAGGTTCCTGGTTCGATACCGGCCCTCGCCAACTCAGCGTATGAAAAGCACAGCGACCTGTACGGTAAAATAAATAGCTGATGGTAGGTGTGGCGTTCCACCTCAGACGCCAAAAAAATCTCCTTGTGCTAGTGAAAAGGGGGATAGACTCCCTCGCTGTCTGGCTGATACCGAACTTTGGCCACCCCGACGACTTTACTTACTAGATATGCTTATATTATGTTATTTTATTATTTTCTAGACAACCCTGGAACCCGTTGGGTCCCCTTTGTAACAGCTGTTGATGATGATAATGGTGGTCGTATTTAGGATTGTTTGATTGGTATTAAATGCAACCCGTCTACGTTTATCTTATACCTGTGGTTTAGGGACTTGACTTCATTGTACGTTCATATTTACTTTTATGATGTTTCTTAAGAATATTTTTGCACATGGTTCTATCGAATTTCAAAAATCGTTACTTAAAGCTCTGGTTTTCTTATAAGTGGTTATCATTAGTTACTTGAAACTCTATCAATATTTGAAAAAAAAATCTTACTCCGGCATTAAATATTCCGACAACGGTTGACATACCGTAAAACAAACCAATCTCTAATTAATTGATTGATTAATTGTTAATTCATCCCGTCTACGGTTATTTTTTATCGATCTTCAACAAGGGTGGCATTGGCATTAAATAACCAACGAAGTTTTATATGGCATTAAACAAAGAAACTAAAACCAACAAAACTTATATATGAATTTAATTTCTAGGCATAAATTTATTCTTGCTATTGAAATCAATCTTTTCAATCTAATATAAATAAAAAGTCATACAAACGTAAGTTTCGAATAGCATATATGTAAATTAAATTTGAACAAAATCATTAAAGAAATGACTTATGGTCTAATCACGCTGAAAGCACCGGTTCTCTCACTCAATCAACGAAGTTATGAACGATGTGCGGGTCAATACTTGTGTGGATGACCGCTTAAGCAACAACAGGTTGTGTATGCATCTGATTTACCCAACTCTTGGAAAAATATTTGTCATAGAGCGTTTGTTGCATAGCCTCTTCATTACTGGCACTAAATCTTATATAATGGAGATTGTTTGCTTTCCTGTCTGTAACCGAACTATTCACTACTCAAGTTACAATTCCCTTTGTTATTTACGTCACATTCTCCATGATTTTATTTTTATTTACACCTCAATTTCTAATAAAATTGTTTTACATTATTAATACTGTTAATCATATCTACAAATGAATAATATGCAATTGTATTTTATATATACACTAAAATAGCATTTTACAGTGTGAACAGGAAGGCTTATTTGCATATTGAAATTAAAAATCTGATTTTAATAAATATGTACTTAGTATTATTGATTTTTAATTGTATGGTTTTATCTTAATGGATATGATCAAAAATCTCTTCAATAAATCTTAAAAGAAATCGATTAACGAGAAGAAATAATTCTGATTTTATTCTTTACTTCCTATTTTAACTAAGTTATTAAATTAGGAAAATATAGCAATGAAAGACGAGAGTGATAGAAGAGTAAGTTTCAGTTTCAGTTGTTCTATTTTTCGATTATACATCCCTCTGTTTCAAATCATTTTATCTGCATTCTTATTTAGTTTCATTAGCTTTTCTAATTTAATATATTCTATTACATTAAAACTTAAATACTTGCACCCGGAGGGTGCATATATTTGCTAGTAATTATAATGTTGCATACCTCTTTCTTTAATTCTATTTCTTGGCCGTCTTTAGTATTCTGATCGTCTGTGGTATATCTTCTAACATCTGGTCTAGCGTCTGTTTGTTGCATAGCGCCTTCTTTACCGGCACTAAATAGGTATATGTTATATACTGGTCTTTTCACTAAGCCAAATCAGCATATAACGTTTATATACCTTTCTTTAATTCTTACTCTGTCGTCTATTCTTCCGGCCGGCTTTGCTTCTGATCGTCTATCATCTATCTTGGTCTGGTATATTTCTAAGGTCTCGTCTGGTCTTCTATTGAGGATTCCGGGTCTGGTTTCTGTTGGGATCATTCCTTATCAGAAGCCTTGTGTCATTGTTAGTTTTTAGTAATAAACCCAAGACTTTGATTCAGGTTGATGTTACTTTATTCCAAATCCCCACCCAGACAATCTGCGCATATGAGTCTTACATGTTGCTAGCTCGGCTTCTAAGTTCTAACTGACTAACTTTGCTTACTCATTAAACTGGAAGGGGGCTTTCTATCGGGGTTCCGTTCTCACGGTCTATCCCCAGAAAGCAAGGTCAGAGTGAGGTCAAACGCTGTCACTCACTCTCAAGGCCATCAGCTGTACTGATCGCCATAATTATTTCTACAATACCTTAAAAATGTATTAGGGATCCAATAATTAGTAACATGTTGTTGACTTTGGGACCTCGGTCTGGTTTTCTGTTAGGGATTTCTCCTTATCAGAAGCCCTGTGTCATTGTTAGTTTTTAGGTAATAAACACAAGACTTCGATTTACTTTTGATCTTATTTTATTGTTAAATCCCACCAGACATCTGCTAACTAACACAGCGGGCGTATGCAGAGTGAGTCACAG